>OX451348.1:19401599-19467310 GCA_949629155.1 Myopa testacea | reverse complement strand
AAGTGCGTGCATGTGTGCATGTGTGTGTGTGTGTGTGTGTTTAGAAGGGCGCGAAATCCTGTCAGTCTCTTGATAAGAAAAAATGAAGATGAAGCAGTGAAGAGAAGAAAGAAGATCACGAAGATTTATTAAGAAACAAAAGACTCTCAAACGTGCTCACTGCATACGTGTATGAAAACGTGTATGTGTGTGTGTATGTGTGTGTGTGTGTATGTGTGTGTGTGTGTGTGTATTATTTATATCTGTTTCCTTTCTTCAGCTTAGTTTATAAACACTTCTGACACACTTTCTTCACAACAGCGAATGTATTTCTTTTTACATTACATTGCAATACATGTCCATGTGTGTGTATAAGTGTGTGTGTGCATGTGTGAGTGTCAGTTTCGTGTTAAAAATGTTGTTGAGAATTGAAACTGACGGCGCATAATTAATTTAGTGGAATTTTTACCACGTTAAAGGAAGAAAAACACCCACACACACTTAAATGAAGAGTTTGAAAGGCAACAACAACAAAAAAACCAATTGAAAAATTCGAAAAATATTCAGAATTAAAAAATAATGCAATAAAATCGTAAAGATTGAGATATTCAACTAGAATCGTAACTAAGGTCGGGTTGTATTATTCTATGACTAGCATTATTCATAGATGAGTACTTGAACTGAACTTAAAGACTGTCAAAACTTCACCCTGGAAATAAACTTTCTATTCATTTGCTCGATCTTCTTTTTAACCGTCTTCTTTTCCTCTTTCTTTCTTTTGGCTCTTATTTCCGACTCCTTCCTGTCAGCGAATAAAATCTTCTGTTTTATTACATCAAAAAACAAGCAAACATCGAATATAAAATATAAAAAAAAACACTGGAACCAGAAACAAGAACACAAAAAAAGGACAACCAGATTCAAGAACAAACACAATCAAACGCACACCAAAAAAGCTCGTACTTATATAATTTCGTTAAATCACTTTGAACGTCCAGCACTTGAGTGCGCCCCCCTTCCTGCCGCCCCCTCGAATGAGGGGTGGCATCACGAATGATTTTCTTGCCACAATCATTAAATAGAAAAATGTATGTGCTCTCAAAGTTTTGCCACAGCGACAAAAACAAAAAACATGACCGAAAAAATACCATACGTAGTAAAAAATAGTAGTAGTGGTAGTAGTAGAAATAGTAGTAGTGGTAGTAGTGGTAGTAGTAGAAATAGTAGTGAAAATAGTAGTAGTAGTGAAGACCGAAGCAGACAGGATGCAAAATCTATTCACCACAAGCAATTAAAGATGTCGCAACAAATTGCACTCGCATCTGAAGTCAACTGAAGTCAGTTGAAGTCACTCGCCTCGCCGGCGAACCACTCGAAGGCAGGCCGGCAGGCGGACCACCCAGCAAACCACACCACAGCCATAACCACAGCAGCGCCCACTTCGGTTGAACAGTCCGAAGCGCCTCAAGATAAGAACTCAAAGATTCGGGACAAAAGTTTTGCAAAGCTTAAAATACGATGCTGCGAAGCTGTTTGTTAGCCGATGAAGTGCTCTGCTCTGCACCACAGAAGGACAACGTGCCGGATCCTACTTCATTTGTGGCTGCTGCTGCTTCATCCCCTCCCTCGCCCCGTTTCCTCCATATTCTTCCTTCTCAGCTCTCGAAAACCCTCAACGGATTAAGTTTGTGAGCTTCAGTTTCTGTGAGAAACTTTAAATTGTTTGTCAACGCTGCAGCTTCGTTTAGCGTCGCGTTGCGTCGCATCGCATCGCATCGCATCGCATCGTCGTGCTGTTCGACTGTGTCACCCACACGCGGTGAGTGACAGGTGCGGGCGTGAGCGGGCTCGTGGGTGATTACGTGAGCGTGAGCGGGCGAAAAAACGATTAGTACTTTGATGTCCTCTGACAAAGTTTAAAGGTCATCCGTTCACATACCTTGCTAGTCCTCGTGGTTTTTGCTTGTAGAGATGTCAAAATTTTCTTTGCTTTTGACAACAAAAAATCAACAGGAACTCCAGCAACAACCAGAACGACCATGAATTCTAGCTTCATTCTCTGCTGTACAGAGAGAGCTGACTGTGTAACGAACGAACGGAATGACGAAGTGACTAACTGACTAACTGATGTCCTGACTGGCTCAAGGACCAACTGACACACTCACTCACTTATGATCTCACTGTCTCTCTCCCACGCTCTCGCAGCAACTTAAAGTGAGGGCCAGAGATCACAGAGCTTTATGCAGGACATGCTGCTGTCTGTGCTGGGAACAAGATAAGCGGAAATGTTGGACGACAAATGACATTTGTTTGAATTGCGGCGACAGTTTGAGAGGGATAATCAAAAAGGCAACCACCAGCAGCAGCATCGCCAGCGTTGGCTGAAAAAAGCGAGCGGTTGCCCAAAGCTGACGATAATAAAGCTTCCAATTTCAGTTCAGTACGAGTACAAATGTACTTTCATATCCATTCAAACATACACGCGTGTGTGTGTGTGTGTCACGACATGTG
The DNA here is from genome assembly GCA_949629155.1 of Myopa testacea. NCBI lineage: Eukaryota > Metazoa > Arthropoda > Insecta > Diptera > Conopidae > Myopa > Myopa testacea. Next base: position 19,464,820 of record OX451348.1, on the reverse strand, counting down.
GATGTGGATGTGCCACACACGCACATTGAAACGGAAGGAAGTCGAAAATCTTCGTCGAAAATCTTGAAAACTCGTTAAAATTGAGTAGAAATCGAGAAATCAGTAAAAAAAAAAACACTCTCACAATTCATATGTTGGAAGTTGAGTGTTGTTGTTGTTGTTGTTGTTGTTGTTGTTGTTTTTACTCTTGTAGTTGTTGTTGTACTTTTGTGTTGGTGACTTTTATGGGCTCGCAAGGAGAAAGAATCCAACCAATCTTCAGTATTTTGAAGATATATGTATAGTAAATGACATTTATTGTTGTTCTGTGTGTGTGTGTGTGTTTCTGTGCTTTAAAAAAAATGACTACAAAGCATATTTTTCTTTTTAGTACTGATAGAAATCGCAGATCACTTCGGATAATCCACGGATAACTTCGGATAATCAACGGCTACTCATTTAAATTATTAAATATTAAAATAAGAAAAGGAATCACAAACGTTTTCATATTTTTTTCTTCGAGGGTGTTCTGAAAAGAGTGCAAATTTTTAAATGTATTCAATTTACACTGAAATCGGCGAAAAAGGAAACACATCATATATGTATATGCATGTATTTCTACAAAATACAAAAATACAAAATATGAAGGGGCAAAAATGAAGGGGCAAAAATGAAGAAGAAAAAAAGAAAACATGAAATGCGCTGTTTATTTTACTTTACTTGAAATTAAGGTGCCACTAAAATCTAAATCTAACTGTCGCCCAGGAGTCACTCACACGTCTTTAACACGCCAGCCCAAATGTCACCCACATGTCACCCACATGTCACCCTCATGTCACCCTCATGTCACCCACATGTTACCCGGTCGCATTTATCAGAGCGAGCCACCAGAACAGGTGAATGAATGATAATCTGCAGGTGACCCAATTTTTTTAATGCCAGCGAAAATACTGTGAATGAGTTGGACTGTATATTAATCCATTAACACCCTACAGTCAGTCACTCATTGCGTCAGTCTGTGAGACTTTTTTTGGGTTCACATTTTATTCGAAATTCGCATGCATTCTTTCTACTTCATTCCTTCTCTTTCTTCCTATTATTTCCATTCCATTCTTCTCGTCGTGCTTCGTTTCTAAATGCAAAAAATGTACTCATTATTTTGGAAAAATGCGCCACATGATTTTCACTCAAAAAGCGTTAATTTTTTAATCTTATTAAAAAGTTTATAGCAATTCTCAACACTGAGTAAAATGAAAGTAATAATAAATAAAATAGCAATAAAAAATAGCAATGGATTAAATTAAAATTTCGTCATTTATTTATAAAGATTTTCTATGAGTTTATAATTTATAAAAGCAATTGAATTAAAATAAAAAATATACGCAAAAAACTCTCAATAAAGGTTGAAATAATTTCAAAACTGAAATCAAGAGATTGTACTTCATGTGAATTCGCAAAAATACCCCCCAAATTTGTTAATTAGAATGCAATCGAATTTCAAACAAGCCTTGAAGTATGCTTCATCGAATACAGAAATGAAATGCCCGAAAACTTTAAAATATTCCCCAATTCTTCGTCAAAGTAGAAGCAGAGAACAAAATCGAAGGAGCGACCGAAAAAAAATTGCGCAAAACTGAAGCTTCATCAAAAATAGATGAAATTCTAGGAAAGCCTAAATGTATGCATCAAAAATGTATTTATTCCTTATCGAAGACATCGCATCATACAAGGAAAATATTGCTTTTATGGAAAATAAATGAAATTGATGTCATACACAAAAATTCTCATCGCCTGTAAAATAATAATAAACAAACCCAGGACATGTACATGAATCGGTGTATGTGTGTATGTAGTGTTAATACATATGTATGTATAATATTTATATAAAACGTCGCAGAAGAAAGAACAACAAATTTATGGTTCAATAATTTGTTGAAAAACATCGACTCAATGATTCCGAGCAAATGTCGGAGTCTCAGCCTCAGCCTGTACTGCTGTCTGTGAGTCTGCCGTCGACCTCCTTCACTCCCCCCCCCCCCCACCCCCACTTTCACTCCACACAACAACATCAGAGACACTTGAATATAATCCTCTACCCCCATAAAAAGGCACCCACGTAACTGTAAATGCTTCTGCTTCTTCTTCCCCCCCCCCACCCTCCGCCTTCATATCAACTGCGAACTAAACTAAAATACTGAATATAAATTTTGTTGTCTCTCTCTCGCTCTCTCTCTCTCTCTCTCTCTCTCTCTCTCTCTCTGTTTGGCTGATTATTCTACTCGTAGGCATTCATAAAGTTTCAAAGCAATGAAGTATAAAGTATTAGAAAAACAAAACGACAGCAACAACAAAGATAACAACAGTGGCTACAATAGCAACAACAACAACAAGGAAAAAACAACGACATCAACAAAAGCAAAACGAAAATAAAGACCACAACAAAAAAAAAAACAAGAAGAAAACATCTCATCAGCAGCTCGTATTTTATTTTGTGTTAATTTTTCGCTGAAATAACGTGCATTAAAGCACTCATTTACGAAATGTGACAATAATTGAATTTATAAAACACTCAAACCCACATCCATACAACACACACACATACACACACACACACACACATACACATACAAACCGACACACACAAAGCCACAAACTCCAACAACAACGACGACCACATTAACTTCATTAAGGTTGATGTCATTTTTATTTATTATAAGCAACTCAGCAACTTTTCATTTGTGCCACATTTCATCAGACAAAACAACAAAAGAAACCACAACTGAAATGGAAAAAAAGAGAAAACCTAAAACAACAACGACAACAACAACAACAACAACAATAATAACAACAACAACAACAATAATAATAATAACAACAACGTCAAACATGCTACACTTTTGACGTACCTACAAAAAAGAAGCCAATCATTGATTTTGATTGAGATTGAAGATGAAATAAATTCTCATTTTTTTTTTATGTGTTACTTTTATGAAAAGCTTTCAATTTCAATGCAACTCAATTCAACCGAAATTTAATCAAACATGCGTGAGTATGAAGAAGAGGAGGAAGAAGACGATGAAGAAGAGGATCAAGAAGGAAAAAGAACAAGAAGAACACGAACATGAAGAACGAGCAAAACAGCCAAAAAGAATACAAAGAAGAACAATAATAAAATAACAACAATGAAGAAAAGAAGGCTTTGAATAGAAGATGAAAAAGAAGAGACGACAGAAGATAGAAGCACAAACATACGGAGAACCATTGTTAAGGTTAAAAAAGTACTTATTTGGTGGCTAAGCAGTTTTTTTTTTTTGTTGTATTCATCAGAAGCAGAAGCAGAAGCTTTGCTTAGACAACCAAGTAAAATAAAATATAATATAATAAAATAAAATAGAATGGAAAACAATTGATTGGATTAGATTGAAATGATTGCGACGACATTGAAATTTTTGATCAAGAATTGCAGTTATGCGAAGAAGAAGAGCGGCCAAAAGTAATCAAATAATAAAACTGAGGATTATGGAAGCCGAAAGGATAAAGAAAGAAAGGATCACTTCGGAATATAAGCGGAATGTATGGGATGAGAAAAAGTATTGAAGATATTATTGAGCCAAGCAATGAGGCGAATATTGAATAAAATATTGAGCAAAATCTTGAACAAAATGTTTAGTAAAAGACTGAACCTTAATCATTAAACATAAAATCATATTGAAACATATTAAAAGCAGTATTTACAAAAATATTGAAGAATATACAGAATGAAAAATGTCGATATTTTATTATATTGACAAATCCAAAAATGTATCCAGTTAAATAAATCAATATTCTCGCCATTATATTGAAAGAAATGTATATTGACATATATTTTAATAGATTAATAATAATAATAAAGCAAAAAAATATCGAGAACTAACAATGAGCCCTCAAAATCGTAGCACACTCGTGGGCTTAACACTTAATCCTTTAATGTCAGAGATGGCTTTTGTGATTTTTTCTTCTCTCGCTGGCTCTTTGTTAACTTTTTCCTTTTTATTGACTTAAATTAAAAAAGTTCCTAAGCCGCCGCAATTCAAACGTTGCAGGTTGAAAAAAAAAACAACACATAATAACAAAAAAGCGAACACAAAAAATTTCAAGCTTTTGATTTCTGTTCAAATGATTTCGTTACAAATAATCCTCGAGAAAACGACGAGAGAAGAAAGAAAATAAGGAAAAAAAAGAACAATGAAAAGAACAAATATGAAGGAAGAAATATTAAGGAGAAAGAGAAAAACAAGGAGAGGAACAACCAGAAAACAGAAACACAAAGAAATAAAAAATCGGAAAAAATCGAAAGGAAAGTATTAAGTAACAGAAATTCAATCAGAAAGGGAAGCAGAAGAAGAACAGAAAGAGGAAGAAGACGGTAGATTGAAAGAAGATAAAAGAAGCGCAGTGAAAATGAATGAAAGAAGTTCGCTTTTACAATAGAAAGCAATAAAGTGGAAAAGTTTTCGAGTAGAGCCACACGCAATCAACAAGAACAGAACCAAAGACCCACATAAACGCTGAACTACAGAGAGAAAGAGAGAGAAAGAGAGAGAGAAAGAGAGAGAAAGAGAGAGAGAGAGATAGGGCCGGGATTTGTGTGTACATCTAAAGAATGAACGCTTTGCAGCAAATACTTTAATCAGCTTAAATACTCAATGAATGGGAAATAAATATATATTGATTAGTCCGTTCCGCCCACCGGCCCGCCCTCCATTCCCAGTGAATATGTGCCCCGTGTACGTGTGCGTGTTCCTAATTTTATGTGTGCAAATGAAAAGTTGAGGAGGTTGCATTCGCTGGCGGAGGCGGAGGCGGAGGCGGAGGAATTCTGACCTTTTATCCGACTTCCCGGGGATTTCGATGTGTTATAAAGAAATAACAACAACAACAACCGAGGCGTACAAATCAATACTTAGGCAGAGATGGTAGTGTGTGTGTGTGTGTGTGGGTTTTTGTGTTAAATGTTTCCGAACACGCAGCATCCGTGAAGAGAACGACGACAGCACAGAAACGAATTCAAATTCGGACTGAAGAAAAGCTGCCTAAAAATAGGCTATGAAAAAATGCCTTCACCAACGACAGACGTTAATAAGGGAGTCTTACTTTGTTGGTGGTGGTGTTGTTGTTGCGATTGTGTCTCGCCCTGCTAACTCACAGATGCTGTTGTTGCCTTCAAATTAAAACCACTCGAACCCACAAATTCTTGATATATTCCTTCCCTGCTCTTCTTGTACTATCGCTATCTCTCTCTCTCTCTCTCTCCTCATCGTCCCTCCAGCCTTTCTTCCTTTTATTGCAGCTGTTAAGTGTTTTCACAAGAAATCAACTATTTATAAAAAACCCGGCCGTAAAAAACTCTGACTGAATCTTGCTGACGTCGTCGTCGTCGTCGTCGTCGATGTTTTCATGTTGTTGTTTCTGCCGCTTTTGTTGTTGTTGTCATTCCTTTAATTCACCCCATGAATTCGCACATAAATCGTCGCCGTTGTTAGCTGCGCCGTCAGCAGCTCGGATTCAGGCAGCAGCTGTCAATCGATTGAATGCCCTTCCAATGAATGCGACGTGATTTTAAATTTGACAGCAGCAACAACAACGACTTCAGGCAGCGGCAACAACATTAAACGACGAATAATTTTAATTCCCAAAGTGATTTGTTATTTTTGTCCAAGCTTCGCTCTTGATTTCGCTTTTGATTTGATTTGATTTAATTGTGTTGTTGTTGATGTTATTTTTTTTTTTTGGTGAGGCTTTTCGTCTTATTTTTAAGGAAATCAAAATTAACGACACGCGACATCATCAGCAAAATATTGTTGTTGACACAGAATGTAGCTGTTAAGAAGGTTTTCGCCTTTCGTCTTTCTTCTTTTTTTTTAATCAAATTTGTGTCACTTCCTTCGCTTTTTCTATTTACTTTTCTTTGGCGATTTAAAAGATTTCAATTAATTGACAGATATTTTTATAGTTTAAGCGTGAATGAACTTAAAATCAATTATTAAGTCAGCGAAAAAAGTTCCAAACACGAATTTTACAGCTTTTGTAGCTGCATTTTAATTTAATAGAAAGTGAACATTTTTTTCCTCAAACTCAGTGTTTTTTCCTTCATTCGTATTCGTGTGTAATTCTTCACTCTAATCAACACTCTTCTCTTTCAGAAAGAAACAATTTTATGAGGTGTCATTCGATGCATACTCTTAGGCTCTCCTTTGAAAGCTTCCCCCCTCCTCCCTCCCCTCCTCCCACCGTGTTATTAAAATGACTTAATTAACTAATTAAATGCGGACAAGAAAAATAAACAAGTGTTGTTGTCGTTGTTGCTGTTATTGTAACTATTTATGTTGTCGGTGTCTTCGTCGTTGTTGTTGTTGTTGTACTTGTTGTTGTATACTGCTGTGTTATTCTAATTATATTTGCCGTTGATTGACAGACATGCATGCGTGTTGCGTGCGTCACAGCGGCTGATAACAACATCGACAGAAACAGAAACAAAAACAAAAACAACAAAAATAATAGAATATAATGACAGTGACAAGAATACAACAACAACAACAACAACACTATAACTCATTATAATCAACATTCGAATTGAGAGATACGAAAACCTCGATATTTAATGACAACTTTATTAATTTTACTGTGATTGATCAAGTTCATCAATAACAATAACAACAATAACAACAATAACAACAATAACAACAACAAGCAAAAATGGAATAAGAAGAAGAGAATATTTTTTATTTCTTTGCTTTATTGCAATATTATTCAAAAGATAAGGCGACAGTTTTTTATTTTATACACTTGCATATACTTCAAGTGTGGTTTTTCTATTGATTGTTCTTATTATAGTCGATACTGAGGATCCTTATCAAAATTATGATATTTTTATCCATTGTTTGTTGTTTTGTTCTCTTTATTATTTGTTTGGTCGGATTGTGTGTGTGATGCGCTTACATGCGGCATACTTTCAGGCCGCGTTTTGTTTAAAATAACTGAATGCGTTTTTTTGTTGTTGCTTGTGTGTTTATTTTTTTTTTTTGGTTTGATTGTTTGTTTGATTGTTCAACTGTTTGCTCGGCTGAGTGTCTGTTTGCTGGTTTTCATTGTTGTTGTCGTGTATGCTGCTGTACACTATAAATAAGATAATAAATGTGAAAATGATAGCCAAACAAAAACAACAACAACAGCCACTAAACAAAGCGTTGGGCGTGAATTAATTGAATAAATGAAGGATTGAATACGATACTCGGCATTCTACGTGGTACCAACATCAAAAATATCACGAGGAGGAGAGAAGGAGCGGTTTTTTTAAAATATGTAAACATTTTCATAGAATTTTCATTCTTATTTTCACGAACTTTAAAATCAACGCTTTCGTGATTCTTTCACTCTTCACTACTACTCACATTCTGACTATCGATCTCTCCCTCCCTCTCTCTCTCTCTCTTTCTCGCTCTCTTTTTCCCCCTCACTCTCCGTTCTTCTCTGTGAAAACTTGCGAAATCATCTGATGCTAAAAAGATTGCCTAATCTACTGTACTAAATTGCTTCTGTAGTAAAAAAAAAAAAAAAAACAAAACGTACATAAAAAGCAAAAACCAAAAAAATTAAAACAAAAAACAAAAATAACAAAATAGCAGCTCTGTTGCGAGCAAGCAACGCAAAGTTAATGAGCTGTAAAGTGACAACAAGAGAGACAACGAGAGAGACCCGGGACAGGAGAGGAAGAAGAAGAGCAGTTGTCAAGTGGGCGGCGAGGGGCGGAGGGGGGCTAACAAGAGCTTGCAGCGGTGCAACTCGGAAAAAAAGGCAGGAAAAATAAATAAAAATAAAAGCAACAACAGAAAAGCAGGAAAAAACAATTCACAAACGAAAGGAAAATAAAAATAAGAAATCAAAATGTAACAATAAATAGCATTAAATATAACAATTAAACAAATTAATAGAAAAAATAGATTAAAATTAATAGGAAAATAAAATAAAATAAGAACGTACAAAGCAAAGAAACGTTTTTGGGTCCAAAGCCACACCCTCCTCTCCTCCCCACCCCCCTCCGCCCACCGCCAGCAACCATGGAGCTGAGGGAAGGAGAATAGATTAGAATAGGCACAAAAATGTAGTGGGGAAAAGCAAAGAACTAATAAAGTTAGAATTTATGCATTCCATAAAATAAGAACAAAAACAAAAACCAAAGGAAACCCCAAGAAAAATGATAGTACAACAAAAAACAGCGAACTAAATAAACAAATTAGAAGGACGAAAGGACGAAGAGGCTGAGCAGAAGAAGTGGCCGTCATAAAAACCGCTGCGGCTCGAGCTCAAAAGCGACGAGAGACCCGAGGAACACGGATCGGAGAGCAGACAAGTTTTACGATCTGCAAACATGTCTGCCAGCACATCTTCAAACTAGACTCCTCGTGTTCTAAGGCTGAACTTCAATTAAATTCGAAAAGGATGTGGGTGGGCAGGACTTGAGGCGTGTCCTTGAGGGCCAGGCACCACAAATGACTTTTTGCCTGTGTTTTGGTTTTTATTTTTTATTAATCCTTCATTAAAACTAATTACTAATGTTAAAACTTTTTTCATACCGAAAGTCCCTTTTAAAGTCCCTTTAAAGTCCATGGTTTATTCTTCCGATTCGATCCGTTCGATCGACTCGACTCAACTTTAAAAATTAACCCAACAATCATCAGTTGCTGGAGTCCAAGATGACTGAATTGATGGCTGAATTGGTTGCTGAATTGGTTGCTGAATTGGTTGCTGAATTGGTTGCTGAATTGGTTGCTGAATTGATTGCTGAATTGGTTGCTGAATTGGTTGCTGAATTGGTTGCTGAATTGGTTGCTGAATTGGTTGCTGAATTGGTTGCTGGACTGGTGGCTGGCCTGATGAATGGACTGATGACTGTGCTGATGGTTGGACTGGACTGGAGACAAGACTTGACTGGACCACTAACCAGGTTCATCTTTTGAGTGGATGGCATGAAAATAAACTAAAATATAGATAAAGTATGGCCGAAATATATTCAATACTTTGCTCACTCGAAGACACAAAAATGGCGCAGCTGCTGTTGTTGTCAGCAACAGTTTAGAGTTGCAACAGAAAACCGAACACAATTCAAAGCTTGCAGCAATAAATTGCATTAAAGTTTACGTCAGTTGAGCGGTCTGTGGCGGGGCGGAGAGGGGTGTGTGGCGGGGGTGGAAGAGAGCAAATCTTGTTGAGCAAAATAAATAGCGAAGCAGAGACGGTGGACAAAAGATAAGGGAAAAAGGGAAAAACTTCGAGTTGATGCGTGCGAGAGAGGGCAGCAATTGAGATATGGATGGAAACCCTACACACTCACTCGGAGAAGACGCTCGCAGGAGGGAACGAATACCAACAACAACAACAACAACGAAAGCATTGAGCTCCGGGGAAGACCGGGATCCGAATCTGAGGAAACAAGCACGACCCAAAAAAGCTGAAATAAATTATGCTAGCTTAATAACAGCACAGAAAAAACAGAAAATCAACAGCAGCAACAATCAGTGGAGGAGCGACCGGAGGGACATCCATCAAAAACAACGGAACCAACAACAAAGCAGCAGCAGCAGCAGCAGCAGCAGCAGCAGCAGCAGCAAAAACAATGTCTAAAACTTATCTGCAGCTTCACAACCGGGAGCTGCAGCCGAGCAGCAACGGAAAAAAGTTGTTCCTTCAGCTTCGGCTTAGAATGCAGCTTTGCAATTTTTAACACAACAAAAACACAAAAACAAATGCAAACAACAACAGCGACACCAACAACACCAACAAATAAACTTGATTGATGGTTGCAACTACTTTTGGCAGAGACAAAGCGTGCCAAAAGCTTTAGAAAATTGCTTGCTGCTCCTCCTCCTCCGCCTCCTCCTCCGCCTCCTCCTCCATCATCATCTTCTTCTTCTTCGTTTTCCCTCTTCTCTCCTGCCCGCTTCTTTTGTTGCTCCTCCTGCTGTTGCTAGTGAAGAGTTTCTGTGTGCATCCGCTGCGTCTCCTTCTTCTGAGCCCTGCTCACTCCTGCCCTCTACCCACCAGCGTCAGTCCCAAGCGAGGGCATCAGAAATGCCGCTTAAGTGAAATTTTCCAATGTTGTTGCTTTGATTCCATTGTTGTTTAGATTCTGCTGCTTAGATTCGGTTCTTGTTTTTCTTTTCTTTCTTCCAGTTTCAACTTTCAACTCAACTCAAATTGAGGCTGTCGTGAAAGGTCTAAAAAGCTCGATTTTTCAAAAAAGAATACAACAACAACAACAACAAGGAACACTGCTCCTGTTGTGATGTTTGGGACGAGTTGTTGGCTGGAGAAGGAATCACAACAACAGCAGCAGCAGCAGCAGCAGCAGCTGATGGTAAAAAATGCAGTCGAAAACAATAGAAACAATAACAACAGCAACAACAACAACAACAACATTGACAGGATGGTCTTCATGGCTCATGGTAACGTCATGGCCATGTCATGAGCTTAAACTATGACGGAACGATGCTTTGTTGCTGGACCTCAATTTGTAGTCGTCTTTGTTGTTGTTGTTGAAAATATCGTACACTTTCTGCTGCTGTTGTTTGTTGATCTTGTTGATGCTGTTCTCCCTCGTAGCCCCTCCCCTTGCAGGCCCCCTTTCTGCACCCCCCCCGCCCCCCTCGCTTTCCATCACTTTTAAGACACTTTAAATTCTCGCAGCTGAAATGTTAAAATTCATTACATCGGGCTCTATATTTTGGCACAAAATTCAGACGCCATACAATAGAATTATAGCAGAAACTACAACAATAACAAAAACAACAATAAACAACTACATACAGAACATCAAACATCAAACAACAAACAACAAACATCAACATCAGGTTATTAAAATCACTGGACACTGATTTGTAGGAGGATATGCAGTATTGTTGTTGGTGTTGTTGTTGTTGTTATTATTTTAAACCCACCGACTAACAACAAAAGCAAGAACATGGACTAAACAATCACGTCAAAAGCAAAAACAACAACCAGCGTGGAAGCAAGGGTTTGTTGATCACGCCTACAAACTGCATTCAATACAGCAGTCAGTCAGTCAGTCAGTCAGTCCTTCAGTCAGTTAGTCAGTCAGTCAGTAGTTTTTTGTTGTTGTTCTTGTTTGTTTTTCCTTTTTAAATCTTTAATTGTTGTTCGTTTGTGTTGATGTCGGCCATCATAGAGCACGACAACAATAACAATAAAACCAGAAACTACAACAACAGCGACGAGAGTAAAAACAAGAAGCAAAGAACAACAAGAAGCTTAAAAGTAACAACAACAACAACAACAACAGAACCGAAACAAGCAGCATCAGCATCAGCATCAGCGACGTTGGACATGTAAGGATAACGATGTTGTTTATACAAATAAAGTCCGTCGAACTTCGAGTTTCGGTCATACAAATCAGTCGCACAAGCAAACGCATGTCCCGGCACACATACACACACACACACACACACACACATACATACACATACACATACACATAAACACATCTACCGAACACTGAACAAACAAAACCCATCCATGGAAATATTTACACATGACGATTTAGGCTGTTTTTTTACTCCGCACTCCACAAAGTTTTAAACACACATTCGAATAAGGACAACAACAACAACAACAACAACAACAACAGTAACGACAACATCATGTGTCGGTCTGTCGATACATCCAACGGGTCCAGTGGTCCATCAGTCGGTTGGTCATTCATGCAGTCGGAGTTTTCGAAAGGCTCCTTGTTGTTGTTGTTGTTGTTGCTGCTTCTGCTCTTGATGTTTGTTTTCTATTCGTGCCGGCGAAAAGTAGTCTTCAAACTTCAAAAATCTCATCCTTTCGTGTAGTGGAATCCTTTGCATACTCTGCAGCTGCGAGCGCCATCTATCGGAAGATTATTAGAAATTGTCGAATAAATTCTGCTCGAGAGCAACCAAAAATAACAAAAGCAGGCGGACGAGGAAGAGTAGCAGAAGAAGGGGGCCGGGGTGGGAGGGAGAGAGGAGTATGAGTGGGAGAAGCTGCTGAAAAACCAGGGAGGAATAACAACAACAACAACAACAACAACAAGTTATTCGTTGCATGCCACCACACAAGCGGAGGCGGCGGCATCAGCTGCAAATGGTGTTATTGTTGTTGTTGCTGATGCTGTTCGAGTGGTTGTTGTTTCTGCTGTACTCTTGTATTCATTAGGATTAAATTTCAATTTCCAAAACTTCGTTCGTTCATTCGTTTCAGTTCGTTGGGAGTCTTTTTTCGGGACTCGTTTTTGTTTCTTTTTGTTTTTCTTTTCACCCATTTTTAAGCATAAAGAATTGCATGGTTGTACATGGTGTCTGTACGCAGTGAGGTCTGAATGGCCACTCATGCAGAGATACCATCCAATCCGCATCTTGTGCCTTGATCCCTCTCGGCTTCCTTTCATATGCCGGCCCCTCTCTCTCTCTCTCTCTCTCCTGGTCTGTTTTTATGAATTTTATTTTAAAATCATAAACAGTAAGGAAAATCCACAGATGGAAAAAGTGGATGTTGTACAGGGGTGGACAAGACGAAGGGGAAGAAGACGAGCAGCAGAGAGACGTCAACGACGACGACGACGACGACGACGACAAAAACAATAAAATTGTGATTTGCTGCTTCATATAAAAGTTTATTAATTTGCATAAAATATGGGAAAAGTTTTTTTACGAATGAACTTCCTACAAAACATGTACGTGTATGCATACATATGAATGAGTACGACAACAACAACAACAACAACAACAACAACAACAACAACAAGAGCAATGACAACAACAACAACATGTACTTATATCACATAAAAACCTCTAAATATAAAATACGAATACGAATATTAATAAAATCTAAGTGAAAACGTAAAATGATAGCCAAAATCTGAATCGCAATGAAGAACTGAACATATTTTGAACCACTGTTTGTTGTTGTTGTTGTTGTTGTTGCTGAGAAAGTACAACAAAAACAGAACAATGAAATAACACAATAAAATAAACAGTTCTAAAGTTGTTTTGAACTTTTTAGCAGTTAAATTTAACGATATGGAAAAAATTCGGAAATGTAAATTTTTGGTTTTTCATTTTAAATGCATAAAAAAAAAGAATACAATAATAAGTAAAAAGAGCTGAATTTCGAAAAAAGGCAGTATTTCATTATTAAATCCGTATCGCTGTGAAATAAAATAAATAAAAACATTGAATTAAAAAAGGCAAACTAAATAAATACAACACATTTAAATAAATAGAAGGATGAAACTGATAAATTCGACGATATCTAAAAAAAGAGCTCAAATAAACTCTTCTAAGCCCAGAGACTTTTGCTTTTGCTTAAATACTCCGAAATTTCAGGGATTACATTTCAAAAAGTGCGAATACCATATAAAATAGAGTTTGGCTCGTCGAATTCAATATTTTCACACTTATTCAGATTATCGAATGGAGATCAATTCATTGAATCAATACTCGCAAAAGAATGTCACCGAAGATTGATGATTCATTGAATATTTGTATCACTTCGTAAGGTTCTTCACAAGTGAGTCTCTTTAAATGAGATAAAATGAGATTCGAAGGATAACAGTTTCTTTTGACTGATGTCCTCTCTCTCTCTCTCTCTCTCTTTCTCTCTCTCTCTCTGCCTCGTAATTCCTGAGTATTCATTAAAAGTGGTACCAATTAAAGCTGCAATGGATTAAAGCTTTTGGGATAAAGACACTGGCATCGATTCCCCCCACCGCGTTCGCCCATCTTCACCCTCGTTCAACCGAATTTTTTGAAATGTGATGATGAAGATGATGATCATGATGATGTTTCTGCTGCTCTGCTTCATCTATAATTTGCTACTTTGGCAACAAATCTCATTACGGCATAGAAAAATGCTGCTACAACAACAGCAGCAACAAGAAAATGCCAACTGAAATCAGTATAATAAGAAGTTTCTACTTAATCCTTACGTAACTGCGTACATACAGTTACGTTACCTCTCTCTCTTGCCCTCTTCCTCCCTCCACCTCTCACGCTGCATGGCTTCAGTATCCCTCGGCCCACTTTTGTGTCCCGCTACTTCTTGGGAAGTCATGCAATCTTCCATCATCTGCGACTCCATCGCCTTCTCTCCCTGTTCGTAATATTCTCCTTCTTCTTGGCTTCTGCCCTCTCAGCTTCATCATCCCTTTTCTTCATCTTCTCAGTTTTCTTCATCGTCTTGTTCCTTTTTTACCCTCTGCTCCCCCTCTTTTCATCCTACTTGTACTCGTATAACTTTTGCTGATACTTCTTCAAGTGTTTCTAATTTGTTGTTGTTGTTGTTTTTGAGCTTCATGATTATGATGAATGCAATTTCAGGTTCCTTTTTATTACGACAACGACAACAACAACCGAGAAGTATTACGTATCAAGTATGAGAGCTTGTTTGACGTAATTAAAATTGAAGACTGAGCAGTTATGTAATAAAAGAAATGGAAAGAGAGAGAGAGAGAGAGAGAGAGAGAGAGAGAGAGAGAGCGAGGCAAACGAACAATGAGGACATATAAAAAGACAATCAAAGAAACAAAGAGACAGACAGATGTGGAGGCAGTGAAATGAAAAGACGTTCAGAGATTCAGTGTAAAAAAGTTATAGTTGCACACTAGATATCTCAAAGACACTCAGCTGCAGAGTTAAGCGAGAGACAATGAATGACAGGCACCCAGACATGACGCCTCGTAAACCAGGGTTTCCTTTCATAGACGCCGCAAGACGGAGGACGTAACACCTAAAACGAAAGATGCGAAGGTCTCAAGATGTACGAGATACCAGGTCGTTCGTAGGATGTAAAGATATGTGAAAGAATCCGAAGCCTTACGAACACATCGCATGAACAACGTATCATTCGTACTCGAAGTTGTTCGTATGATGGAAATGAGAGAACGAAACAATGAATGAATGTGTGCATTATTTGTCTTGCTCTTATTTTACATGAAATCCTGTTGTACGGACGAATCGGATCTGATGTCTCCGAGGTTCGCCGATATACATACATACATATATTAATTGACTTTACGAGCTCTTTTTTGTCAAGATGTTTGGCTGATTAAAGCTGCAAGATATTGCTCAGTTCTGCGAGGAAGTCAAGGTTTTTATTAACGGTAATCAGCAAAATGCTGGAAAGTCTCTCAGCGCAAATGTAACCAGAGTAGAACCAGGTAGAAATTCCAGGACGTTAAGTTGACTATTAAGAGCCAGCAAATATTCAGAAAAAGTGCTATCTATCTTGATCCTCTGTCTCTGTCATCGCCTCGTGCTTATGAACGTATGTTTACATAAACTGACTGTGAATTACGTGGTTACGCGATTCTTGGCACGGCTAATTTAATACTTAATCAGTGCAGCACAAAATTATGCTTATGAATATAAGTGAATAAATATAAGTGATCAAAATTATTCAATGCAAAGTATGCTAAGGATATATGTAAGTGCGTATGAAAGATATGAGGACGATAGAATGTAGGGTTATTACGCTGATAAGGGAAGGCGAGGCTCTGATGAGATGACAATATGCGGATATAAGAATGATTGGGAACATGGGAGGGGAGGATGGGATTATATACATACTCATATAGAGATGAAGATAATAATGACGATAGTGATGATAGAAATCATGACGATAAGAACAATCATCTTAAAAAGTATAATAATAAGAATGAGTATGAAGAGTATACATTTTATGTTGCTCTTTATTCTTAAGCTTTATACACATAAATCCCAAGACGTCCATAAGCTTAAAATCATCTCCTCAGTTCCTCGTTACTTTGTCTTTATATGTCCTTAAAATGTCCCTTTTGACGGTCTCTGCTCCCGTGGTGCTTTTAAGATGCATAAATGTCAAATAGAAGTCAAAACTAAAGACTTCGTGACTTCTCCAACCCATCGCTCACATTCACAGTTCCGACTTTACACCTCCTCCCCTCTCTCGCTTGTAGCAATCTTCACTCAGTTCGCCGGTTTTCTTAATGTTGTTGTTGTTGTTGTTGTTGTTGTTCTGTATAACATAAACTTCCATTAAATTGTCATTCGCCAATCCTACGGGGAGAGAACAAAAGCTGGCAACGCTGCCAAACAAATGTCACCTTAAATGCGACTTTAATTGTTTATTAAGTGAAATTTAATTAATTGAAACTGCAAATGCAGAAGGTACGTGGTAGCTACCACTAGTAGCGTAGTAGGAAGAAGAGTAGGAAGTCTCTCTAGGCACTCCATAGGTTCTCAACCTTTCGTAAGATGTGCGGTGTTTTTCATATTCCTGGAAAAGCTTTTTATGACTAAAATGGATATTCTTTATTTCTTTCTCTTCTCTTCAAAGCATGTTTTGTTGTTGAAATTTAGCGATTTTAGCGATTTTCACCATGACGCGTCATGTAGCGACACCGACGCCACATGACATGACATGATATCACTTTTAATAGCGGCTGGTGTAGAAGGACCTCTTAATAGTGGGATGGGGAGAGGGTTTAAAGCTACCGCAACGCGAACGCTACGAAGCTGTAGAAATTTTAATGACATTTTTGTGGTTTTTAATTATAACGTTTTGGTTCTGTCATAAAATAATTTTTACTGACAGACACCATGGCGACGGCGATGCTCATACATGATGACAGACATACATACATACATACATACATACATACATACATACATACATACATGAATGACAGTCCTATACGCTGGCAGACGATCAGATGGAGCGAAGAGAAGGCTGAAGACTGAAGAAAAGCTTCTGAAGAACTAAAGCTGCAGCTAATATGTTGAAGTGGCAACACTGGCTGGCTACGCTGAAGTGTAGTTGTTGTTGTTGTCACTGCCGCCGGCAGCTGTGACTAACAACGTTTCTAGTGTATTTTTGATGATACTATTAAAGCTTTAATTAAAGAAAATAGCTCTCAAATGACAAGCTAGATTTAATTAAATCACTTTTTAGGTGACGTAGTTGGGGATGGGAGAAGGATGCAGAGAGAGAGAGAGAGAGAGAGAGAGAGAGAGAAAGGGGGAAGAATGGATGTCGAAGCATTTCTTGGTTAAGTCAAAATGTTGCTAAATTTTATGATTACAAGTTTTCACAATGAATTTTATATTCTTGTTATTGAGAAAAATTAATTGAAGTTGATAGCGAGAGAGAGAGAGAGGGAGAGAGAAAGAGATCGACGAGACAGAGTGACAGAGACAGAGAGAGAAACAGAATGCGTGATCTAAAGAAGAGGATGTGCGTGAAGAGGAGATGAGATGAGAGGAAATGAGATGAAACCAAAGTTTAGTTGAGTGACAGTTCCCTCTCTTCGCCTCTTTGTACTCTCTCAGATCATTTGTGCTCTGATCTCACTTCTCTTGGTGACTCTCTTGATGCTTTCTACTCTTTTTTCTACTCTGCACCACTTCTTTCACTATTTACTCCCCTCTTCCGGCTTCTTTTCTTCTTCTGGTACACTTCTAATCCTTTAAATCCCTCCCTGCTCATCTCCAACATCTATGCTCTGTCCTCCTCCTGCTCCCCCTCTGCTCCACCCCGGATATTTAGTTCAACAATATTTCAACTGTAGCTTCATTTAAGCAAAGCAAGCTGTTTAACTTTCCTCGCAAAAATGCTCAAGGACCCTGAAAAGCAAACATCAGATTCTGAGGATAAAATTGATTTTCTCTCTCTCTCTCTCTCTCTCTCTCTCTCTCTCTCTCTCTCTCTCTCTCTTCACCTGTTTCCCTGTTCGCCTCTTTCCCTTTTTCCGCCCCCTTCACGCCGAACTCAACTCTTCCTGTATCGCTTTATTTAATGTGTGAATTTTAACATTTTATCTGCATTTCTTTTTATATTTAATTTGGTTTTCTGGTTTTGTTTTTTATTTCAATGTCTTTGTTTCTTTCTCCATGTGATTTTAACTTTGGCTATTGCTGTTGTTTTGCAACCAGAACTCGGCCAGGGAAGCGAGCCGAGCCAACGAAGCCAAGCGTACCCGAAACCAAAACCGAAACCAAAGTAAACCGAAAACAGAACCAAAAACCTAGCTTTTAAACCGGGTTTTTCGGTTTGTTCCTTTTTTGTGTAGATGTGTGAGAGTTTGTGCCAGTTTGTGTAGATGTGTGTGTTATTTTGCATTTTTGTTTTTTAATGTTGCTGTAGAATTCAATTGAAATGAAGTCGGTTGTTGCTTTTTTCCATGCTTTCAATTCCTTTCATTTAGTTTCAGAAGCAGCCCATGACTGCTGATGGGCTAAAGCAAGGAAGGCGGGTGAAAGAAGGTGTGATGTGATGCGGTGTGGTGTGCAGTGGAGTGGATGGCGGCGTGGGCGGGGGCGGGGGCGTTCATAGAAGGGGTGCAGGTGCCGTCACCGAGTTGGTGTTGCCAGCATTTAAAGTCCTAAGTAAATATTAATTCATTTAATGGCTTTCAGGCGCAACGCTTTCAAGTATCATTCCAACATACAGACACAAACACAAGCAGAAAGACGCACACACACACACACGCAGATAGGGTAAAATTCTGGCAGCTTTAAGCCACATGCAACACTTTCTAGTGTAGCGTGTATATTTTTACATATATATTTGTGTTTTTGTGTAGATGTGTGTATGTGTGTCTATTTACATGTGTGCGTGTGTGTGTGTCGTCACATAAGTCGCCCGCTCTCACTAGTTTAAGGCCCAAAAAACGGGCGTTCTTTTTTTTCTCTCGCACATTTTCGCCTCATTTTCTAGTCAAGCAAAAAGATGGACGATGTTCATCGGTTTTCGTCCCGTTCTTTAGAATGCATAAATAAAAAATGCGTTTTTGCGGACGTTTTACTGTCTCTTTGTACCTGTTCTTTAATCTCTTTTACATTTTTCCTTCTTGGGTTTTTTTCTCAGCTTTTCTAAACTTATTTTTTTTTTAATTCCTTTTTAAGTGCTCCAACTAAGTGCTTCGCAGGACTCAGATTGCTTTAAAGGATG
Source organism: Myopa testacea (assembly GCA_949629155.1). Lineage (NCBI taxonomy): Eukaryota > Metazoa > Arthropoda > Insecta > Diptera > Conopidae > Myopa > Myopa testacea. The sequence continues at coordinate 19,445,839 of OX451348.1, read as the reverse complement.
GACGGCCGACCGGTGCAGGATCCTGCAACATCCGGCGAGGGGGCGGCCCATCACCAGCTTCTTTCCTTTTTCATTTCCGCAAAATTTGCAAATTCGAAATATTTTCTATTGACTTCATTTGCATTCATTTCAGTTCCTAAAAGAGAGCTGAGAGGACTTCTCAAAAAACCTTCGTTTCGTTGATCGATGATGATGGCATTCTGTCAAGTAATCTGAAAGCTTTTGCGGCGGCGAGCTTTTAGCGTCCTGTCCATCTCTGTTTTGAATTCTTTTTTAAGGTAAAAAATCCCATAAAAAATTGTTACATAAAAAATTGTCGAATAAATACAACATTTAACATAAATATTGGATAAAAAAACAGAACAAATTCATTAATTTACATGGCATGAAAGAGAAACCATTCGGACTTTGAGTCTGTGGAGAGTCACTTAATCCACTTCTAATCTGGCAACTCTTCCTCTCTCTCTCTCTCTCTCTCTCTCTCGTGTTATCGTTCGCGTGTTATGCACTCCCTCGAGTAATTAAACTTCAAAGAGTTCTCTGAATACTGCTGAAATTATTATTATTTCGCTTGTGCACGATACATACTCTACTCCAGTCACACATAAAATTAAGCCTGGGAATAAGAGATCGAGTTCTAAGAGTTTGTCGATTAATCACGTCAATTATTGAACGAGTTATGAAAGTATAACTTGTGTATTGTACTCCTTCTCTCCGGTCGACTTCGAATTGAGTTGAATTGAGTTCGTGATGTCAATGAAGAGGAACTGAAGTCACCACGAAGATGTGACCCATGATATTCGTTCCTCGAAGGTTTCAAAAAGTATAGAAAAGATATCGAAACGTGTAGGCTCTCGATTTGGGCAAAGAAGGGAGCCACAAAAGATGCGAAAAATAAAATGAAATAAAATCGCACCGCATCGCATCGCGTACATAATTTCAATTAAAACTTTACTAATTGGCAACACTTGCATGCTCCGGAGCACTTTCGTCGGTGTGGCATGGAGCGTGTGTACGGCGTTGCCAACCACTGCTACAACCAGTTGCGCCGCAGAATTTAGTTGAAATTAGATTTTAATGAGTTGCGGTCGTAGTCAAGGGAACAGCAGCGATGGCGACGACGACGACGACGACGACAAACGCTGCGCGTGCTAATTAATTGCCAGGGTTGCCAGAGGTTACGCGATGATTATCATTGAGAGCACTTCACTGTTAAGCGGAAAGTTCAATTCATGAGCTTGTTTCATTTCCTTTTCATGTATTTTATGCCATGTTTCTGTTTACTTACCAACAGCTGAACAGCTGATTAATAAAATTTGTTGCATACTTTCGGGTGTTTCCATGGAAGGCGATGGAACCAGTAAAAGTTTCAAGAATATTTACTTTCGACCGATTTATATTTTTTGCACTAAATTTTAATTCCACTCGGGAAAAAATCACGCCACGACTCCTTCCTTCCTTCCTCCCTTTTTTCTATTTCTCACTACTTTTGCAATCATTTTTTGTTTGTGATTTTATCTTCTTCTACGTCTGAAGCGCGAAAAGAAATCTTAAACAAAGCAATTGATTTTATTTTATGTGGCAACGCTGTCAGTGGCTTTTATCTAAAATGACTTTTTAACTATGACAAAATAACAAAAAACAAAACCAAACAAAACAAAACAAAACAACAATAGAAACAAACAACAAGATAAACATTTATTATATAAGCGCAAAACAATTGAATTGTATAAAACTTCACTTTATAGTGCTTGAGTTGCTGTGGTTGTTGTTTCTATTGTTGTTTATTATTGTCTATTGTCTTTGTTCTTCCTCTCGCCATTGTATTGCTTTCAGTATCCAGTTTCCACAGCTTTCGAAAAAACTTTACCCAATATTTTGAGTCCAGTTTTGCTGTGCGTTTCGCTGCAAAGAAAAACAGATTTTTATTTTAAACAGTTAAACGTGAAAAGGTGTACAAGTTTGTTCCTCTCTCCACCCACTCCTTACCGCTACCCCCCCCACTCCCCCCTCCCCTCGCTCTCTTCCTCTTCTGCCATCCAACTTCTATTCTTTTGTCTACAAGTTTTGAGTTTATTTTTCGAAAAGCTTTTATAGCGTAAAGTTTTTAATGTAATTAAATTTTAAGTTTAAAAAACTTCTCAACGTTACTCTCTCATCCTCTCGCCCTCTCTCTCTCTCTTTCTCTCTCTAGTTGTTGTTGTTGTTTTAGCTTAAAGTGTAAATTAAATGTAAAGAACGTGTGCTGAAAATGGCAAAGTTTACATTTAAATTTGCTTCCTTTATGGAACTTGGAACAAGAAAAACAGGAGTTGAATGGCTGAAATAGAAAAAAAATAAACTAAGAGTACAGCAAAGAGTGCAATAATAGTATAAAATAATCCTTGAATAAAATTAACAACAGCAAATCCAAAAACCGTTCAAGGAACGAGCAAATAATGAGTTATAAAAGTTGATTTATAAAAATTGATTTATAAAAAGTGTTCACTTAATTAATGTGGCACTCTTTCTTTCTTTTTCTGCATTCTTTCTGCATTCCGATTTACGGACACAATCTTGTGCATGATTGGGGATTATATGGTCTTTAATCCTGGCTACACTGACTACTGAATTTGATTCCAACGCCCCCAAAAACTATGCTACACTTGGTGATGCTGATAATAAAAGTGGAACCCATGAAAAGCAATCTAAAAACACGTGAAACAATCGACCACAGAAAGCGATGGAAAACCAACCGAATAAAGACATCAAATTCGGTTCCATTTTATTTGCGGATGTGTCGAAAATTGAGCAGTGCAAAGAGCGGCCCGCCAAGCAGCTGACGTGTTCAGCCGCTTATCAGTCACCGCGCCAGCACAAAACAGTCACCGGAAACGTTCATTAAACGTTGGTTGATGTTTTTTTGTGCGCAGATCGCTTTGCTTTTTGATGGATTCGCCTTGCTTTCGAGCTGACGGGAGCTGGACGAAGCGACCGGATTCACACACTCAAAATACTGATTGATGAGTTGCTAGCAAATGAAAGCTTAGGTTAGGCGCCGGTGGGGCGATGGGGGGAAGAGGAGGGGGCGATGAGAACCCGTGCCAAGTAAACGTGAACGAGAGGGAGAGCGAAGAACGAAGTGTTTGCGGTGGAGTTGCTCGCCACTCGATTAGTGAGGTTGAAAAATGTTGCATACTTTTAAGCTGCTCGACGAAAACGTGGAACCTGTGTGTAGAGATGCCAACGCAAGGAAACACGCGCGATTTCTCTCAACTACTTTATTTTATTTTAGTTACTCACAACGTTTGGAGCTTAGAGAAGAATTTAAACTATAATGTGACGCATTTCTTTGCATTATTGATGCGAACTAAGATTATTATTAGTTTCAGTCGAGGCCAGTCTAAAAGAACTCATCACTTTATTTAACATTTAAACAGCTGCTGCTGTGCTTCAGTTTTGGCCTCCTTTCGGCTCTGTTCTTTTTTCGTAGATCGCTGTAAGATGCACGACGTCTCCGTGCGAATGCTTGTTCTTCTTCTAAGTGTTTATATTATTCTTTAATATTAAAACAACACATTAACAACATTCACAGCAACAAAAACAACCGAAAAGTGTCGCTTCAGCGTATGCGAAGTGCGGCTCCTCTGAAACTCACCCCCCCCCCCCCCGACCCCTCCCGGCCCGTCCTCTCAGAGAACAGCTCAGATGACATCCTTTCTGCTTGCCTACAAGCAACTATTATTTGACAAACAAATAAAACTAAAAATTTTACGCGCTCGAGTACAATGTAAACACGCGCCAACGACAAGGACACCCAACAGCGACAACAACAACAGCAGCAGCAACAGCAGCAACAGCAACAACAGCAACAACAACAAGAAATAATAATACTCGTACTCGACTCTATGCAAAGTCGTCGGCAATCTCTTGTGTAGAACAAGCTTCGGCTGCGTTCGAACTCAACATCTTTGATAAACATAAGATTTCTGAAGTCCTTTTTGTCAGTTGAAGCGGCAAAAACAACGACAACAACGACAACAACAGCACCCTAAAAGCAAATAAATGAAACACACTCCTTCCGCTCCTCTGCTCCACTCCACTCCACTCCGCCCGCTCTGCTCACGGCAGCAAGTGTTTTTCTCCACTCAAATTTAGCTTTGACACTTTCAAGTTGAGCCAGGAAAAAAGCATGGAATAAAAACGATAGGAAAACCTTTGAAATGCTCGAGCTTAAGCTTGCTGGAGCACCAGACTGGCAACTGAGTCGTCGTGCGGAGGGGGCGCGAGGGGGCTGCGTCGTCGTTGGGTTACTTTGAATGCTTTTCTGCATTTTCACACTTAAGCAAATTTGTATTCGGCTGTCAGAAATTGAAAATGAGAAAATTAAATTGCAAAATTGTTGCCGGAGCAGAGCAAATATACGCAAAGCAACAACGAAGCTGAAATGAAGGCAAACATCCAGAATGGCGAAGAGTGGGGGGCGGAGGGGGGGGGGCGGAGGAAACGGGCGATAAGAAAGAATGAACGGTTTTTTTGATTGTTGGCCACATTCGGGGCCTCGCATTAACAAATATTGAATCTGTACTCAAGTGGAGTTGAGTTGAGTTGAGTTGAGTTGAGACGAGTCTCGAGTAACAACAACAACAGCAGCATTTCGAGGACTGCAAATATTTTTGCCTAAATTGAAAATTGGAAAAGCTGAAGCAGTGATTGAAAGGACGAGCGATAGAGAGAGAGAGGGGAATACACAAACTAAAAGAAGATTAGAGGAAATCTTTTAAATTCCACACATTTTTTTAATTATAAACTCAATTTATAAACAGGTAACTAAAAGGTTAACACTTGTTATGACTTCAAACCGAACTGAAATACATTTTAGGAATTTAAACAAAAAAATTTCGTTCTTTTTTGTTAAAAATCTCATCTGATTCTCAGTTCATTCGGCACTTTTAGCGAATGAGCGCGCATTTTTAATTAAATGTATTTCACCAGCCAGCCAGAAACTCCGGGCATGTTTTCGCTGTCCTACCCAACCGCCCCCTCCCCCCCTCACCTCCACAGCCCTCTTCAAGCCCCCTCTTTTATCCTCTTTCATACTCTTTCCGCTGCCTGTTCTCACCTCCTGCTAGCTTTGTATAAAATCTATTTAGCTTTCGTCTATATTTATATTAGCATTTTAGACACCCGTCTCGTTTCCTCCATCACTCCTACTCGGTCACTCTCTCTCTCTCTCTCTCTATCTCTCTCTCTCTCTCTCTCTCTGTTGACCATCTGAAGTTGGACCCATCTTGTTGCTTTCCTTGTGAAGTAATCGGTTCCCGTTACAGACACGTTCTTCGTTCTTCTTCCTTCCTTCCATCGAGCCTCTCTTCCCTTCTTTCCTCCTTCCTGCCTGCCTTTCAGCCTTCATACATCCCGTATCCTTCCATTCTGCTTTCTGCACTCACTCGGTTCGGTGTTAATAAAACGTTTGTTGGATTTCATGAAAGCAAGCTTTAGAAATGCACCGCTCGGAAGCGGGGCGGATGGACGATCGAATCGAAGGTGTTGAGTGGGCGATGGGTTCGCTGCTGGTGCGTCGGTATTTAGTGCCTGGTACTGTTACAACGCCACGCTTCAGAGCCAGTAATTTGACCCGAAAGCAAATGTAAACAAAGCCAACACAAAGAGAGTCGTCGTCGGTCGTCGGTTGTCGGTTGTCTAAGGAGATGTAATGAAGCAGCGGCGTGCGCGAGGGGGGGCCGAAGAGGAGCATTAAATTGTATAACTTAATGAAACACGGACCGAAACCAAATAAGCACAAAACCAGAACCGGAAACGGCACGAGGGACGGCAACTGAAGAGGGACGACGGAAATGACGAGGGAGAAGTGAAATGAAGAAGAAGAAGAAAGGAAGAGAGATGCGGAACGGGATTAAGTTGGAGATGGAGACCGAAACGTAACCAAACGAAAAAACCAGAAAGTCAAAGCAAGTAAAGCTTTGTACATTATTTGTATATGTTTGAATGTAAGCATGAGAGTGTGTATGTGTAAGTGTTAATGTGTGTGTACGAGTGTGTATAAGTATGTGTCGGAGTATATGTTATCTTCGTCGTTGTTCCTGCTTTTCTTGTTGTTGAGCGGATTACTTTTGACGAAGTTTCTGAGCCGTTTGTAGCGCTTTACTATGGACAAGAATGGGACGGAGAGAGAGAAAAAGAGAGAGAGTATAGAAGAATGTGTGTGTGTGTGTCCATGAGTACGTGGCATGTACGAAAAAACCGCGGGGGACACAAAGTGTGTGGATAAAAATGACCAAATGACCAAAGCTTGGAAAAATACACTCTTTTAGAGTGCATCCTTCCCTCTCTGTCGCTCTCGCCCCTCCTTCCCCTCTGTTCGCCCCTCCTTCTTTGTCCTTCGCTTTGGGTTTGTCTAAAAGCAAATCCTTGAATGTGTTTCGAGAGTAAATGAAAATGGTTACATTTTTTTAGTATTTTTTATACGCTTTACTGAGCAAAACCTGAACTGAAAAAGTCGATTGTCGCTTTTTTCCTTAATTCTATCTTCACAACAACAAAGAAATGTTAATTTTGCTGAATATGTACAACTATTAAAAAAAGGATAGAAAAACTCTGGGAGGAAAACAAAAGTTTTAAAAAATAACCGAATTTTTTCCCCCGGATTTTTTTTCAACTTTGGGATTTTTGTAGCTTTTTGTGGTAAATTTAATTAGATTTTAATTATCGTGTCGTGTTTATTTAAGATTTGGCAGAAAGTCTAAAAAAGAGAGATCAATTAGGAAAAAGCGAGAATTAGAGAAAAGAAGGAGAGAGCAAAATAATTCGACGAAAAACCTTAAAATCACATGTCAAATAATTGCTATATTATTTCATTAGTACAATAAAAGTTATTAAATAAGAATTACATTTTTTATTTTGATTTATTTTTTTATTAATGTCTTCATTGACAAAAAGCATCGTTTTCTTCTTCTTCTTTTCTTGATGGTTTTTTATTTGGTATTATAGGTTTTTTCTGCTTCTTTTTTTTCTGCTTCTTTCTTCCTCGTTCTCTTCTGTCGTTCTTCCTTTCTCGTGTTTTTTGATTTTAGAAACAAATCATTTCCATTAAAAATGAAATTTGAACTTTTTAAGCTTTGTTCATTGTTGTTGCTGTTGTTTTTTATTACTATTTTGTGAATTTATTATTATCTCGTTTCCATTTATCTTAGGCAAAAATAAAACTCTTCTCTCCCTCTCTCTCTCTCTCCCTCTCTCTCTCTCTCTCTTCCTTGCATTCTTGTCTGTGCGGCTTCTTGTTGTTGTTGTTGTTGTTGTGGATGCTTTGATAAATTTATGCGCCTTAAATTAGCATGAATCGTGCTAAAATTACGATAGAGCGAGACAGAACGAAGAGTAAGACAACAACAGCAACAGCAAAAGACCCGTAAGTGTCAGAATGCGATACGTTTACTGTTTGGCAAATATTTTTATTATATAATCTCAAGCATGTGCTTCCATCATCCTGCGCCCCCCTTTCCATCCCTTACCACATCTTCTCCTTCCCCTTTCTCTCTCTTCCTCTGTCGTCTCACTCGCTCTTTCTCAGGACTTTCATCTTTATAGCTTCATTGACCCAATTCGAGGAAGAGAAGTTGTAAAAGTTTTGGGTTACGGTTCTTATTATCCGGTTATTGAGGTTGTTCTTGTTGTTGTTGTTGTTGTTATCTCTCATAAATTGTGCCAAGAGTTATGCAAGCAGAAAGTGCTTCAAGTGTGTTACGATCCTTAAAGGTTATCGGTCACCAGAAGCTAAATTACAGCTTATAAATTATTTTGATTAAAAAACTGGAACAAAAATAAATTAAATAAATATTGATAAAGTATCGAAGATAAAGTATATAAACATATCAGATGCGGCTTGAGGAAATCCTCCATAACTTCCCTCCCCTCCCCTCCCCTCTCAACGCCCACGCTTTACGTTTTTCTCAACAGCAAGTCATCACGAATTGCATTTTCATGACTTGGAAAAAGCTTGGAAAGGAACCGGTAACCTCAGGTGTACAAGTACTCACTTCAAACTCAACTCATGGGAACTCATAATTTAAGCTGAAGAAACAAATAAAAAATAAGCGAAGCACATCTTCTTTAATATGCTTTGAGAATGGATCGTTACAAGTAAAAGAAAGATAGAAGGCCAACGTTAGAGCGAGAGAAAGAGAGAGAGAGAGAGACAACAATGAAGAGAAAATACTCCGAAGTGATGAAGTATTTTTAAAGACCAACAGATAACAACAACTAAAAACTCGGTAGCCACACCAGAAGCAGTTTGAACAAGCATTTAATAAGTGGCTTTAAGTAATTGATTACTTCCCCGGGGATTCCCACAAGCTGCGCAGTACCGAGAAACACTAACAAACCCCGATGAGGAAGAGTCCCCAGGTTGCCTTTCTTCTTCTTTCTTCTGCTTTAGAAAAAGCTTCTTAAATAAAACAAAGAATATTCAATTTTAGTCCAATCGGAAATAACTTCGAGGACACCAAAAAATTAAGATTCGAGAGCGGTTTTAAAGGAGCTCAAAAGTGGAGAATATTTCTTGGATGTGTTCTTTTTTCCTTTGTTGGCGGAATTGAAAATCATTTGATGACAGTAAATCGATTTAATTCAGTTTTAGAGTTACTCTGGGTTACTGGGAAGAGATGGGAATTTAAAATTAATTAAGAGGGACACTTAAATGTTGGCTCTTGAGCACGTTTAAAAGAGGTTTAAAGAAATTCCCATGGGAGTGGTTGTCAATGATAATGTGTTGATAATTAATGTAAATTTGAATGATAAGGAACAAGTGCAGTAATGAAAATAATAAAAAAATAATGATAATGATAAATAAAACTTCCTCTTATAACAATCATAAACTATGTCAGTCTTTATGACTTCTATCGCGTGATCACTTCGGACTCCGTGCACTGTACAGAGCCTGCCTGGTCGAAAACTCTTTGACGTCTCGTTGGTAAACAATCATTTTAAGATTCCGACGAAGACCAGCACAACAACAACAACTACTACAAAGCTCTATACAAATAATTGCCACACAAGGAGAAAAAACCGAAAAGGATTGCGTTGTTGCTGAATCGTGTTTATTTATTGCGATTAATTAAGTTGAAACCGCCAACCATCATCATTGAAGCGAAGAAACGACGCTCCCACCGCTCCCACCCCTCACAACCCTCCCACCTTCAAGTATTATTTATGACTATTAAAATTGGTATCCGGGCCGAAGTGTTTGTTGAGCCACAGGTGTGGCCAAAGGACTGGATGGGACAGTACAGGACATGATCGACCAGGACCGAAGCACCGCAGAAGCACACTCAAAGGAGTGGGGCGAAAACTATGCAGAGGAAGACCCGAAAAGCACCCTAGTGAACGAGGTTCGCGTCCAGAGGCCGAACTCATCGATGTGTACCAATGTGGCCAAAAGCTTTTAGTTTCTTGAAATTAATTTACGAGTTTCTGGTCAGCTTGAAATGAGCCCGTCCATTTTAGAGGGACAGGAAGTCGATAGGGACAGACGGGTTCAGAAATGGTGACGTCAGAGGAAGAGAAGGCGCAGTTGTCCATGTTTAGAGCGCCTCTCCAGTCAACGATGTGGTCCTTAAAATACGTAGCGTCGAGGTACGTAGCGACATACTTAGCGTCGACTCTGTATATCAAGTAACCTTAAATTCATATCAAGTTTCGACCTTCTCTAGAGTGTTTGGGTTACTTAATAGTTTCGAATTACCACATCGGATTCCGGGTCCCTAAATTAATTGTCCACTTTTCATCTCTCACAAGATTTTCCTCTTTCTCTCTCTCTCTCTTCTCTAGAAAACCAGGACTTTTCTCAACACATACAATTATTCGTATGTACAACAAATACAAATAAAAGAATAAATATAGCTATGCATATACATATACATATATACTATGTACATATGTATGTATATAATTGTACATATAAATTTGAGTGGAATAAATGTCAAAGAATAATAAAACAATAACAATAAAAACACCGTCCTCTCGAAAGATGAAAGCGAGTGAGAAAAACAAAAAGAATCCTGTGACTTCCTTTCTTCCTTTCTTTCTGAAAATAAAGACGAAGAGATTTCTTCGGCTTGAGAAAGCTTTCGATTAAAAAATGTAAATTAGCAGCGATGTGGTCTGTGCGAAGTGCTAAATCGAAAATAAATTTGAGGATTCTCCCAGCTCCGGCTTGAGTTAAAATATGCCGAAAATCCAGAGGAGTCCTTTTTCACTGCCGAAGACTTTCGGATCGAGTTGCAAGGAATGTTTTGCAACAAGAAGAAAGCAACGAAACAGAAAATAAAATAAACATTTCATATAATTATATGCAATTCGTAGTTAAACAAGAAAAAAATAAAATAAAGAAACGAAACAAACGCAAAAACTGCATGTCTATCATATGCATCGAAATGTCTTAATTTTAGCATTTATTTTAATGTACGTTAATTGATTGAACTTTAAAAAATTCCTCCTTAAAAAAGTTCACCCATCAAATTTATTATCATTTGCAGAATTTTAATAATTCTTCAGATCGTCGGTGAATATTCAAAAATTGCATTAAATTAAATTTCCAATGTATTCAACTTTAGTTTAAAATTAAAAAAAAATAACTGTTCTGCACTAAATAATTAAGTTTTGTATTTTATTTTTTTTTTCTATTTCTTTTTGTTTTTGTTTTTGTTTTTTATTGATAGTGCAGCAGAGAAGCAGCTTTTAGCAAAAACAAGCATTAATCATGCAGAACTTTTGAAGAAGTTTCTACACTAAACTTTGAACAACTAAACAAATTAAAAGTTTTTTGCATATGTGCATGTGTTTGTGTGTGAGGAGAAGAGAGAGAGAGAGAGAGGAAGAGGAAGAAAGAATGAGTACCAGTATGTGTGTGTGCGTGTGTGTGTGTTTGTATGAGGGCTTGAATGAGAGCTCGTAAGCAAAACTTGAACTGCACTCAAACACACACTCTCTCAATGACGTGCATACGCCTCATTAGCAAATGCATATAATACGAGACACACTCTTACACACACACACACACACATGTACACACACACACATGTACACTTCCTTATTTAATATGTATCCGTGCGAGTTGGTAAACTTTTCTTAAGCAATCCATCAAAATTGCACCTTCGCATCACTTCACAACAGCAGCGACGTTTCCCTAGTTTGCTAAATTGAATATTTCCTTGAATATACACCTGTCTCTCTCTCTCTCTCTCTCCTTCTCTCTCTCTCTGGCACACACTCATGTGACGCGCGCGTTGCATTTAAGCTTCATTCACTGCAGACAAAATTTAAAATAGTCCCTGAGGCAAAATTTTCTGTACATAAATCATGAAGAAGCGTAAAATTGCACCGGCTTTTAATAGCTGAAAGAGAAAGAAAGAGACGCAGATAGAGGGAGATACACACAGAGAGAGAGAGAGACAGAGAGAGAGAGCAACCAGGAGACAGCCTTCTGTTTGCCCGTGTGTAGCGTGGGAGTTGCAGCAACAACAACCTCATCGCTAATGTCGTTTATATAACGTTTATATTGTTAATTATTTTGTGCATTTTTAATTGATTTTGCTGCATGCCCACCAGGGAGTATTAAAAAAGACCGTTTTGTGCTTTTCATGCGCCTCAAAGCATATAAAAGTTTCAATTTTGTTTGGGTTTTTTATTATTATCATTAATATTATAATTATTTATTGACCAACACTTGATCATTATGATTGCTGTTGTTGCTTTAGTCATCGTTTTTGTGCTCATTATTTTTGTTATGTTGTTACACGTTGTCGTTTATGTTGTTTCCGTTGTTTATGTTGTTGTTGTTGTTCTCTTTTTTATTGTTGTTGTAGATAAAAACAATGAGAACAAGCAACAACAACAATAACAACAACAACAACAACCTATAAATTCTGATAAATCACGGCAAGAATTGCATATAATTAATTTATGTTGCATACTTTTAGGCGAAAAGCAAAAATTACGCCTTTTTGGCAGTTGTGCAAATTGTTGTTGTTGTTATTCCTTTTGTTATTATTGCTGTTTTTGTTTTCCTCTTTATTGTTGTTTTGTTTTTTTTTTTTTCATTTTTACTCTTGATGTTGTTGTTGTTGTTGTTGTTGATTTTTCTGCTGCTGCTGCTGCTGCTGCCGCTCTTCATCAGTGTGGCTGTTGAAGCGGTTGGCAACTCAGCTGGATGCAGCAATGGTCGCTGTTGTTGTTGTTGCAGTTGATGTTGTTGTTGTTTTTCTGTTGTTCTTCAACAATGTTTATTAATTTAAAACATTTGCTACAAAAACAATTAATTTAATTGCTTTGTCCGTTGCACATGCGAAGGCACGAACAAATACGAGTGTCTTTTCGTCGAATACGAGGGCAGCGTGAACGTTTTTGTTGTTATTTTAAGCATTTCTTTTTTTTTAAATTTATTTGCTGTTAACTTAATTTATTGCTTTAATGTAATCATAAAATTTATGACTGAAGTAATTAATTTTAAAATTTATTTTCGTATTCGGTTTTGTGAGGAAGAAATCATTAAAAGTTATTGAAATTTCTGTCACACGCCACAAGAACAGGCCAAAAAGTACACGAATCACACGTATTAAAGTCTTAAAGAGGAGAGCGTTTTTGAAAAAAATTGCAAGACAAATTTTGGAAGATCGAATGGCAGAATTGCGAATTTTTACCTCCCGAAGTTCTATTAAATTACATCCGCACACAAAAAAGCCACGAGTTTGTGTGTAGAACCAATGAAAATAATCACATTATTCTCAAGGCCACACTTTCAGTCGTTCAGAGCATAACACGCCCCCCCCCCCCACCCCTCGTTGCTCCCCTTCGTCCTTCTTCGTCCCTCCGCCGCACCCTCCACTCTGCCGCTGCTCGCAGTTCTGTGCTACCCTTTTTATGGGTCTTCTCTGTGCGCTCTCCGAGTGAGTGAGACGATTCTTGCATATAAATACAACATATTTTCATGTTTTATTGCTTTCTCTGCAACAGCGAACCCCAGAAACACAACCCCCCCCCCCCCCCCCCCTCCCACCATACCCTCTCCCATTTCGGTCGCCACGTTCACAACATTATCCATAATAATCGCAAACAAAAATTGCTTGAGTTTGTGGTAATTTGTGAAGGTCGAAGTAACGGTAATTTGCGAATCGTGGCAGTTGAAAGGGGTCAATGGGTTATCGGAAGACCCGTCGAGGGACCTGTCGAAACGTGAGCTCAATCTACTTTACCTGAGGTGTGCTTTGAGGAGCTTTTGTGGGTCATGATCGGCACCCAGTCAAAATGGAGTCCATAAACACAAGATTCTGAAAAAGATGACGAATCCTTGAATAGTTTGGATTCATTAAACATTTAATAAAATAATTAGGGTGAATTTAAACTCGATTCGATTCGAAGCTAGCTCAAAGCTTATTCGATTACAATGATTACGATAGAAATTGTTTGATAGACTCAAACTTGATATCCACGTCTTTTCTACTTTATTAAAGAAGTAAGCATAAAATAAATATTTAAAAACAGAAGTATTTTTTACAAATTTGAGCTCAAACTTATAATAAAAGTTAGATTGAATGAAATTGAAACAATCTAAAAGTTTTAGCCTGGACCCGAACCAGATCCTCAACCTGTACCTCAACCTTTTCTGTCATCTTTCGCTTCAAAAATATGCAACACAATTTAATGAACTACTTAATAAAAGCAGGCAAAAAATAGTTTCCAAATTAAGTTGTTCGAAGAACACAAACACACACATGTATAAAATGTATACATTCACACAACATGCACACACACACTCGCATCGCATTTAGCAGCACTCTATTAAGCAGCTTTGCCTCATCGCTTTCTTTGACTCTGAAGCTCATTCGGAATTCTTTGTAAATTTCATTAACTTTGCACTCCATTTAATTATCCTGGCCCTGGCTGCCGACTGAAGCAGGAGTTTAATGACAAAATCCAGTGCTAAGTAAACTTAATCGCTTGCTCGCTCGCTCTCGAAAGCAAGCATACGAGAACATGAAGCAGAACCACATGCATGAAGCTGAAGTGGAGGCTGCTTCATGTAGAAACGGTTGACCAGCAGCTACAACTAAATACGATCATCGTCTCCACTCTCTCACTCTGCCTCACTCTCGCTCACACTCTCTCTATGGATGGCATAATTAAATGAAGAAGAAGATGATAAAAAATCAAGAACTTAAACTTGCAGGAAACTATTTAAGCAGCACCGAAATCCACTCAATCCAATGGAGGAGCGAGCGGAGAGAGAGCCAGAGAGAGAGAGAAAGAGGCAAGATTGATAGAGTGGGAGAGGAAGAGAGAAGGAATACTTTTGACAACATGAAAATTAATATGAAGTACGAGTTGTTGTTGTTGTTGTTGTTGCCAGATGGCTGCGGTCCCAAAGACACCAGCCAAAAGCACGCGCTGACACACACACACACACACACAGACACACACACACACACACACACAGACACTGGCTCCATGCTTGTTGAGGATACACGAGAGCATCAGGCAGCAACTTCTTGTTTTTGGTAGCTAAAGCAGACACTCGGCGAAATTTTGGAGGATCGCCAGAAATCGCAACGGTTTGAGTGAGTTAATAACTCAGTTGAGGATTATAACTCTAAACTCTGAAGAGCTTTGCACAGGTACCCCGAAAGGCATCCAGAGCTGCTTCTGCTGTTGCCTCCTCTTCATCCCTTCTTCATCCCCTCCTTCATCCTCTTCTTCGTCATTCTCATCCTCGTCATCTCCTTAAATAGCATATTATAGCTGTATTCTAGTGCATTATAAAGTATAATTATTTGGAAACTTGTTCGAATGTAATATAATAATATGGCAACACCGTTATGAGTGCCGTTAGTGAATTTTGCTTCTATGCTTAATGCTAATTTTGGCATATGACTGTTTTTGTTATTGTGTTTTGGTCTTTTGGCATAACGTGGTTATGCTGGGTACAACAGTATTGGTGTTGTTGTTGTTGTTATTATTCACCTCTATTCTGTTGTTGTTGCTGTTTTTAATCAGCTCTATTTTGTTGTTGCAGTTGTTGTTGTATGCTATTATTTTCGTTATAATTCTTGTTTATCACCTTTTGATTGTTCCAGTTATTAGCATTGTTGTTGTTGTTGTTGTTGTTGTTGTGGTGGTGGTGGTTACTTAGGCGAATCTAATTCAACTAATTTGCGACAAGTATTTAGTATTTAACTCTGGTTCTCTGGTTCTCCATCTCCGTCTCTGCTTCTACTCTCAGCCTCTGTTGAGCTACTGTGGCATCCGTAATCCGGTGCTCGGTATTCGGTACATCGGCTCAAAGCTGCTTTAAGCTTTACGAGGATTTCGTGGCCAACGAAGCTTGTTATGTTTGAACAAGAAATTTCGTGTATTTTATTGCTTCTATTTGCCTGTATTTCACTCGATGCGATTTAATATTCATTTTTCGTGTTTTCTTTTTTTTTTAAATACAATTAACCAAAAAAATGCAATTTAATTTAATATCTTCTTTTATTCTTTATTCTCTTATTTCACGTAAATACGATTTTATTTTATTTTAGAATCATGTATCACGCTCCAGCAATCCGAAATCAATAACAACAATAATTGAATTGCATTTGCTTTCCATCAACTGTGAATAAAAACCAAACCTGGTCACTATTTTTTACGATATCGTATTTATTTAAAAGCCTTTATTTATGTCTTATAATAAAACAACAATGAGCAAACAAAAAACACCGAAAACAAAACCACAAACAAACTAAATATCAGAAATGAGATTTTTCCAAATATAAATCAATCAATTCTGGTGTTGTTATCGTTGTTGTTGTTGCTGTTGTTGTTGTTATCGTTGTTGTTGTTTCTGGTAGAAATGGCAAATATTATTGTAGCGTTTCCATTACAATAGCTCAACACTTCGACATGCACTGGAATGATGATGAATGATGCACTGGAATGATTCACAGCGCCTGTTTGTATGCAATGATTTTTGTTTTTCTGCTTGCTGCTCGCTGCAAATCATGGCAAAGTAAACAGGAATTGGAACAAATAAACAAAAGAGATATTTATTATTTCTAGATATCAACAGATTTTATGCACAACAACTTTTTTCCTGTTTGATAGTAACAACAACAACAACAACAACAACAACAACAACAACAACAACAACAACAACAGCAACAACAACAACAATGAGAACTAATAAAGCTTGCAGACCTGCAGTTTGTTGATAGGCAGGATCGACGTCATCATCATCACCATCAACACTATCATCATCATCAATAATAAGAACAAGAACAAGAAGCCACAACGACAACAACAACAACAACAACAACAACAACGACAACAACATCAACATGATGAAGCATGAACAAAAAGCGCAATAAACCAATCAAAAATCCAATTAAAATTGTGAAAATCGATTTGCATGTAAAACAACGAAAAGTCTGCTTGCTTCAAAGTTGTTTGTTTTGTTTTGTTTTGTTTTGCTTTCTTCTCTGTTTGTATTTATTTTTGCAAGTTTTTCCCCTCTTGTTTTTAGTTTTGATTGTTGAAGGAGTGACTTTTTTTTTAGAGAAAAGTTTAATGATTTCATTTAATTTCATTCGGTTTTTTTCACTAAACTTCTTTGAGCTTCTCTACGCTGTAAGAGACAAAAAATGTCTTCTCTCTTTTGTTTATTATTGTCTTTCTTTTCTGTTATTTTCGATGTTTGTTTATTTATTTGTTTGTTGTTTTTTTTTCTCTTTCGTCATAGAAATTTTATTTATTGTTTTACAACGAATATTTTTCAATTCAGCGCATTTTAATTAAATGTTAGGAAGAGTTACAAAAGCAACAACAAAAAAGTGCGCAAGAAAGGACGACGGATGACGGACAGACGACGAAGTGGACTCTGAAGTGTCCGAAATCATGGCGGAAATGCAACAAAGATTTACTCTGGTCCCAAATTAATTTACTATCCTCGTCATTCTCGAGCGATCCGAGTTTCTAATAAAAACTGACTGAATAACTACACAAGCAGGCGAGGTGCATGGAGGGGTGGCGGGGTGGGGGCGGCTGTGGACGGGGGGAGGCTCAAAGTAATTGAAGGAAATGAATTAAACTAAATGAAAGAGCAATGAAAGCCAGCCAAAGTGGAAGCAGCCGAGAAATAAATGTAAATAAATAATTGAATTCATTAAGAAATGAGAAACGCGCGTCGATTCGAATGGACGATTAGTGACGCCGGAGACGCTGGAGCAGAGCAGAGGACGAAGAAGAAGAAGAAGCAGTAGCAGAGAAAGACGACGGCGACGATGAGGATGCAGGAGAAAAACAAAACAGTTGAAATACGATAGAAAAACGGAACAACATG
Organism: Myopa testacea; assembly: GCA_949629155.1. Classification (NCBI taxonomy): domain Eukaryota; kingdom Metazoa; phylum Arthropoda; class Insecta; order Diptera; family Conopidae; genus Myopa; species Myopa testacea. The sequence goes on along the minus strand of OX451348.1, from coordinate 19,428,471 downwards.
AGAACATGAAGTCATGAAGTCATTACGATCGTCAAGTGGAAGGAGTGAGCGATGAAGAGAGGGAGGGGGGGGGGCAAATAAAGGGGAAGCAGAAGGATACAGTATACAGTCGGTAGAAGATAGAAATGCGCTGAAGGATAAACTTCTAAAGGAATTAAAAATGTCTAAGCTTTAATTAGAAAATGAAGAGAAAAATTGAGGTAATTCATTACGAAAGTGGAACAGAGGGAGGTCGGAGAGGGAAGGGGATGGGAAAGGGAAGGGGAAGAAGAGGGGGCGATGCTTTTAATTAAATACTCATCAAAGCCCGCGAGCCATGATGCTAAACAGCATTTAAGTCATTTAAGCATATCAAATTGAGGACGAAAGAACGCGTTGCATACTCTAAGGAGCCACTCTGCGAAAATTGAGGCATTCCAGAAGGGCATCAAAGGAAGTCAAAGAAAAGTAGTAAAAGTACTCTTCTGTCAAAGAATTACTTGAGGAGTAGAACAAAGGAGCAAATAAATTAGTTGCGTAATCAAGAAGAAGCAGCAACAACGACAGGAACCGCAGCAGCACATCAAATCAATTCATTTGAACGCAATTCAACTCAAGTCCATTCAATTCAATTCCAAGCAATCAGTTTTACTTCAGAAACAACAACAACAATAACAACAACAACAGAACAACCAAATCAGCAACAAACACTTATGCAACATTTCGTTCTCCTTCACTCTCCCGCTCTCGCTCTCTCCCATTATACTCGGTGTGTATGTTTTCTCAACTCTACTTAAAGTGTTGCTGAAGCTTTCTTAACGGTTTCTAGTGTGCACTCGTTACTCGTTGGCGTTGTTGTTGTTGTTGTTGTTCTTGTTGTTGTTGTTGTTGTTGTTGTTGTTTCTGTTGCTAGTTGCTACGAATACCTACCACTATACTCACCACTGTTCTCGAAGGTGGTGCGTACGTGCAATCAAACCCATTTATTTGGGACATAAAAGAACCGTTTCGGTTGTTGTTGTTGTTGTTGTTGGTTTTGTTGTTCCTATTCGACTGCGAACACGTTGCAATGCAATTCATTATGCGTTGTGAGAAAATGTTAACCATGCATTAAAAAAACTGCTGATGAGTGGTGAAAAGGACGTCGCTTGTGAGCGGCCGAGTAGCGCTGAAGAGATGGGCAAAGAGTGGACCGAGGAAAGCAGATGGAATGCGGTTGAAGAAGACGTGTGCTCAAAAAACGTGAGCGCACACGATGATGGACAAGCAGCTGCTTTTTGCTATCGTTATTCCAGGGAGGAGGGCGGAGGGAGGAAGAAGGACAGAGATGGAGAGTCTTCTACTCTGCACATCAGAAGTGACGTAAGCGAGCGAGCATTAAAACGTGACTACAACACGTGACCGTTGTTGGCACTGTTGTTGTTGTTGCTGGCATTGTTGTTGTTGTTCTTGTTATTGTTACATTTTTGTGCTGACTCGCTGTTTTTTGTTTTTTTTTTCGTTTCGATTGAGGTTCTTTTTCTCTACCACTTTAAGTACGCTACAAATAAAAAGTATGCACCTAAAAAAAGACGAAAAAGCATTTTATTTTCTATTTTTTCCGATTTGTATTCGAAAAATTCTTTAAAATTAAATAAAAAATTATAAATTCTCTTCAGATGTCGTCTTAAATCGAAAATAAGAGCTTCAATAAATAAATCACACCGAAGGCATTACATTTTTCATTACCGCGGTAATGATTTTCGTGTACTTGACATCTTTATTAATTGATTGCTGCTGCTGTTGTTGTTGTTGTTGTTAATGTTACTTGTATAAATTTCGAAAGTGCTGCAAATGAAATCGAAATATTTTTCTGGGAACAGATTTTTTTTCAATTAAGCAAAAGTTTCTAATGTGACGTTGTTTCTAACACACACACACACACACACACACACACACACACACACACACACACACACACACACACACACACACACACACACACACACACACACACACACACAGAAAATGCCGACAAAAACAACAACGACGATAACAACATCCTTCTGCAACATCCACCGTATCCATCAACAGCAATAGAAACAACAACAACAACGACATCATCATCGTCATCATCATCATCATCACACAATCCGAACATCAACAAAACTGCAGCGTTGAAAACAACAACAACTACAACAACAACAACGACTCCGTTCGGTTTTTAATACCTGAAGAAATTCCATGAACTCTGTAAAAACAGAACCAGTGAAGAACAAGCATCCGAGCAACCGAACAACCGACCGACGCGTCAAGGTTTTTGTTTTTGTGCGTCAGGCAACAAATTCATTTAACATTAAATCGTTGTTGCTGCTGCTCCTCAACCACCCCCCACCCCCCGCCTCATCGTCTTCCTCTTCTTCTGGTTGCTGCTTTCTTTGCCATTCTTTCTACAGCGTAAAAATGTGTCTACGGTTTTTCTTCCAAGGATTCCGATCGTCTCCACCTTCGCTCTTCCTGCTGATCATCGTTCGCCTTTCTTATTGCATCCTTTTGGAACACCAAAAGCAACAACAACACCAACAACAACAACTTATTTTTCTTTGCAGGCTTTATTTATAAAATCTTGTTTTACCGCAGGACTTCAGCAACAAATCCTGGGCGCGTTTTCATGGTTTCTAGCTGTTGTTTAGAGTTGGTACTGTTATCGTTGTTGTTGTTGTTGTTGTTGTTGTTGTTGTTGTTACTGTTACTGTTTTTCACGTGTTTCCTTGAAGCAAGTTCAATTAATTTCGTCGCTGTGCACAAAAACACACACAAATACATATAAAAACACAAACACACAGAGACAAACACACACGCAGACACACACATATTCGTGCATCGACCAACGTTGGAAAAAACAAACACAAACCAACACCGAGTCACAAACACCGCAAAAATTAAATTAAAATTCACATCAAGATCGTTGCTGCTGACGGCATCTGATTCTGAGCTGGCTGAGTTACTGTACCTGTATGTGTGCATGTGTGTGTGTGTGTGTGTTTGTGTGTGTATGTGTGTGTTTGTATAGTGTGAATTAATTACTGTAAATATATCGAAGTGTGAGTGAGTGAGTGCGCGTTGTTATTTGTGTTTATTTTGTCCCGAAAGTGCAAATATTGCAGAGTAGAAATGTTGCCAAAGTAATTGATTGAGTCGAGCCTCGACTGATGGCTGTGCACAGTGGAGCAAAATAACGGAACACCTTCACACACTTGCGAGTGTGTGAAATGAGTACAAGGATCATTTATTGTATAATATATAAAAAATACTACTAACTGTTGTACTAAAATACATTTTTAAGGACGAGTCTCATTTTTGATGTTTGTCATTTTTATTGTTATTATTATTGTTGTTGTTGTTATTGTTATAATTATCATTGATGCTGTTGTTATTATTGTTGTTGTTGTTGTTATCATTGTTGTTGTTCTTGTTAAATTAAACTTAAAAGAGAGATTTTTAAGTTAACTGATAGTTTAACTACAAAAAAACAAACAACAATTTTACTTGCAGACTCAAAACGATCCTCAAATTTCGAGACAGTTTCGTTGATGGCGATAAATTCAACAACTGCGATTACAGTGACATCAACAACAACAACAACAACATCAACAACAGCTACAAAAACAACAGTGACAAGATCAACATCAACAAGCAACTGAATCTTAAGCGTGCACAAAGAAAAAAACAATAAAAATTATAAAAACGAAAACTTGAAAAAATTTGAAATAATAAACAAAACTTAGAAAAATTAACAAACATATTTTAAATAAAAGTTTTCAAATTCGAATTCAAATTAAGAAAGAAGAAAAACAATAAAAAATTACAAAAGAATCAATCTATTAAATTAAAAACTAAGAAGAATATATTAATAAAAAACTGATATAAATAAATATTAAGAAATAATTATAATAAAGAACTATAATAAAGAATTCTAAGAAAGAACTATAATAAAGAATTATAATAAAGAACTATAATAAAGAATTATAATAAAGAAATTATAACTATTGTACTATTAAATTTAAAATTAAAGTAATTCAATAAAAGAAGGTAGAAATAATAAACGTAATAAGAATTTAACTAAGATTTAAAGACACAAAAATAAACCAGTTACTTGAAATTATCTCCGACCAAAATTTACACATTTAAAAATATTATAAAGAAAAAGAATATTCGAAATATATTAATATACACATAGATATATACGAAAGAAGCACTTGGCAACTTCAGTACCTGATTCTGGAAAAATTGAAAACCACAAGTAAATCATTAAAAAACAAACAAAGATTTAAAAAAGATTTGATTAAGCTGTAAATTAAAGAGAGGAAAATATAATAAATTAAAAACTCACAGCAGCGGCAAAGACAACAGTAGCTGCAACAACAACAACAACAACAACAACAAACACAAAAGCTTGATACCTCAAATTAGTAGCAACAAAAATTAACAACTTAAAGTAAGAATTTTATTGATTTTACACAATTTTAAGGTACAATTTTAAGGCACAATTTTAAGGTTCAATTTTAAGGTTCAATTTTAAGTTTTACGAGGTTCAACTGATGTTTAATTAATGTTTAATAAGGAAAAAATGACTCGAACAAAATTACGAGTTCCAAGGATTCGACGATGATGACAACATCGCTGGGTGGGGTCTGTCGTGTGGTCTGTCGTGTGGTCGTCTGTCGTGTGGTCTGTCGTGTGGTCTGTCGTGTGGTCTGTCGTGTGGTCTGTCGTGTGGTCTGTCGTGAGGTCTATCGTGAGGTCTGTCGTGTGGTCTGTCGTGTGGTCGTCTGTCGTGTGGTCTGTCGTGAGGTCTGTCGTGAGGTCTGTCGTGTTGTCTGTCGTGTGGTCTGTCGTGTGGTCTGTCGTGTGGTCTGTCGTGTGGTCTGTCGTGTGGTCTGTCGTGAGGTCTGTCGTGAGGTTTGTCGTGTGGTCTGTCGTGTGGTTTGTCGTGTGGTCTGTCGTGTGGTCTGTCGTGTGGTCTGTCGTGTGGTCTGTCGTGTGGTCTGTCGTGTGGTCTGTCGTGTGGTTTGTCGTGTGGTCTGTCGTGAGGTCTGTCGTGAGGTTTGTCGTGTGGTCTGTCGTGTGGTCTGTCGTGTGGTCTGTCGTGTGGTCTGTCGTGTGGTCTGTCGTGAGGTCTGTCGTGTGGTCTGTCGTGTGGTCTGTCGTGTGGTTTGTCGTGTGGTTTGTCGTGTGGTCTGTCGTGTGGTCTGTCGTGTGGTCTGTCGTGTGGTCTGTCGTGTGGTCTGTCGTGTGGTCTGTCGTGAGGTCTGTCGTGAGGTCTGTCGTGTGGTTTGTCGTGTGGTCTGTCGTGTGGTCTGTCGTGAGGTCTATCGTGAGGTCTGTCGTGTGGTCTGTCGTGTGGTCGTCTGTCGTGTGGTCTGTCGTGTGGTCTGTCGTGTGGTCTGTCGTGTGGTCTGTCGTGTGGTCTGTCGTGTGGTCTGTCGTGTGGTTTGTCGTGTGGTCTGTCGTGTGGTCTGTCGTGAGGTCTGTCGTGAGGTCTATCGTGAGGTCTGTCGTGTGGTCTGTCGTGTGGTCGTCTGTCGTGTGGTCTGTCGTGTGGTCTGTCGTGAGGTCTGTCGTGTGGTCTGTCGTGTGGTCTGTCGTGTGGTTTGTCGTGTGGTTTGTCGTGTGGTCTGTCGTGTGGTCTGTCGTGTGGTCTGTCGTGTGGTCTGTCGTGAGGTCTGTCGTGTGGTCTGTCGTGTGGTCTGTCGTGTGGTTTGTCGTGTGGTTTGTCGTGTGGTCTGTCGTGTGGTCTGTCGTGTGGTCTGTCGTGTGGTCTGTCGTGTGGTCTGTCGTGTGGTCTGTCGTGTGGTCTGTCGTGTGGTTTGTCGTGTGGTCTGTCGTGTGGTCTGTCGTGAGGTCTATCGTGAGGTCTGTCGTGTGGTCTGTCGTGTGGTCGTCTGTCGTGTGGTCTGTCGTGTGGTCTGTCGTGTGGTCTGTCGTGAGGTCAGCCGTCAGCGTCTGTCGTTGCAAGTCCAGAAAGGGTTTAAAATATTGCTCAGCCGATAACCTGTCCGAACAGCAGCACTTAAATCCTCATAAAAAGGATTTGCAACAACACACTTCATCGTCTCTCCCTTTCTTCCTCCTCCCCCACCTACCACCCGCATTCGGGATGAAGTTGTTCCGCTCTCGTTGATCCTCGTCGCGTCACAACTTTTAACCTTAAACATTTCGCCATCCTTTCAACAGCATCGTTTTTATTTTCACCACCTTTTCTGGTTTTCTGTTGCCATGTGACACAATATAACGTTTTTATAGCAGATAACCTCAAAAATTTGTGTGTCTTTCCACAAAAAAAGCAGCCAAGCAGAAAGCCGCTCAGCGACTTCATATAAAAGTGTCTGCAGCCATAAACGTTAATCCTCGTTACAACAAAGTAGAAGAAGAAGAGCTCAGCGCCGAAGGATGGACATTCAATATTTGGCAAAAAAAAAAAAAAACAAACAGAAAAAATTAAAAAAAAAACAGCCAACCGTGGTATTTTGTGACATTTAAATGCAATTTCAAAAGATTCTTCTTAACAGTCATAAAAATGATTTCAGTTGGAGATGAAAAAATTTCGGAATATTTGGGGAAATTCGCCATTTTTTTGTTTCCACTGAAACGGCGGCCATTAAAAAAAAAGGCCGACATAAAGAAGAGAAAAGAATTAAATGAGAGCTCGTTTTTACAGCTTCTTTTATTTATTCACCCAATCAACATTAAAATATTGAAAAGTTTTTATACAAAATATTGTATTCCACAACTTTTGAAAGAATCTTACGAACTTCGGGTGGAGGAGAAGAGGGGTGATGGTCCTGAGTCCTGATCGTGTGCTTTTCAATATTAATTAACACTTCAAAAGTTTCCTGGAATCCGCGGAAGCACGCAGCCGAAAAGTCAAAAACTCTTCCAGTCACTCATACACAAAAACACATACAAACACCACACACACACACACACACACACATTAGCACACAAAGAAAGAAATTTTTGACATTTCTTGGTTTGTGGAATTCACCGGAAACCAAAACTTAAGAAATTCCCCCGAATTCCAGAGCAACTCGGTTGGAATTCTTCGTGCTTTCTGATTGACAATTAGAAGCGATGCTAAAACGAAAGCCGCCACTGAAGCCACTGCAGCCGCAGCCGCCTCTCGACAGACTTCAATAGACATCTTGACATCTTGACATTTTGGCATCCGTATGTTGCCATGACAGTATTACGAACAGGCACACAAACGATATTCGAATAATAATAATAATAATAATAATAAGTTTTCGTCCTCAACTCGCAAATAATGAAAACAAAAGTTGACAAAGACTGCAGACTCTGGCTAAAGATGGAGGACGGAGACAGACGGAGACAGAAAGGAAACACATTTTTCCAGCGTAGGACATCGAAAGAGTTTCATTCGACGACTGAAAGAGGAGCAGAAGAGGGACGAGCCTAAAAGTATGCTTTGCTAGAGCATCCGCGGTCCCAAAATATTCACGCACGATGTGTGATTATGACAGGACTTGATTGACAACAACAACAACAATAGTAACAACAACAATAGTAACAACAACAATAGTAACAACAACAATAGTAACAACAACAACAACATCAAGAGCCACAGAAACAGCAGCAGGGTTGCATGAAAGACCTGCAGCTTTTATTAATTTTTACATATTTTGGAACAAATTTTTGTATACTTGCAACAAATCATTGAAGCTGAAGTCGAGAAAAGAATACTTTATTTTCTATGTGAATATGTATATACATATGTATAGATAGATATACATACATATATCCATTTAACTGAATGGAGATTTTCTCTTCCTTCCTTTTTTGAAAACTGTTTCTCAATAAATACTTTTGTCTTTCTTGCTACACCGGCAAATGGTTTCCTTTTTCATTAATAGTCCCAAAGTCTTTGGTGAGTCTCTTTAATTAAATGATTATGTAAACCACACGCAATAAATAGAAGTTGCAATGCATCAGAAACAGACACTAATACAGACACAGATACAGACACAGATACAGACACTGATACAGACACAGATACAAATGCAGACACTGATACAGATGCAGATTTGTTTTCAAGTTAAGACAAAGAAAAAACTGTGCTTGTAATTAAAAAACACACTTTGATCAACACATACACTCACACTCACGCACACACACTCACACACACTTGACAAGCTTTCAGACACACAAAGCGTGTTTGTGTAACATGAAAAAACATGTTCATAATAATTGAATACAAAATAGATTTTCAATTAATAAACCACAGCATAACATTTGCGATAAATGTTTGTTATTTATTGTATGTGTGCATGTTAGCGACTAACCAAAGTATAGGAGAGTGTGTACATATGTGAGTGTGTTGGTGTGCGTGCGTGCGTGTGTGTGTGTGTGTGTGTGTCTATGCTATTTGTTGCACTAACAAGCGGCCGCAAGGAAATCGTATTTCATGTGAAGAGCAAATTATATTGAAACACTTGCTGTTGTTGCTTTTATTAAATCCTATTTTATTACTTATCGTGTGTATGTGTGTGTGTGTGTGTACGTGTGTGAGCTTGCGTGTGTAAAATTATTATTATATTTTCAATTATTTTGAATAAAGCCAAACGATCCACACTCATAGAGGAATGTAGAACATTTCTATCAATTGATCCATTACAACTACTTCAAAGGAACCCTCAATTCCACAAACAACCACCCACACACACACACACACACACACACACACACACACACACACATGTACATACAACAATAACAATCACACTCATAATCAAATTTTTCAGTTCTTATTTAATATCAAATGCATTCATTCGGTTATGCAAGATTTTTACATCAACTTTATACATAAAATTATTATATAGCATTTTGTATTGCATAATTTTAGGTGCAGTTCGACTGGATATGCTTCGAGTAGTTCATTTAATTTTAATTAAAAATCTTCAATCAGTTGCAGCTTTTGTCGAAGCTTCGGCTCTGTTCTTTAAATTTAATTCTTCAATCGTTTTGCTTGCCTGCATTTTTAAATGTCCTTAAAATTGTGAAATGATCCTCTTAAAAGTCTTGGGAAATTCTCGAAATTTCAGTCTTGTTTCGGAATGTATTTGGGAATTTTTGAGGATTTTAAAATCGGTTCAAACAACGACATTAAATGAAAATTTTATAAAATGTCGTTAAGTTTGAGAATTCAATAAGAACTTCGTTAAGTTTTTTGAAAGATGAAAACTTCCTTAAGATTTAGTAATTTCGCTAAGTTCCGAAAACTTCGTTAAGTTTCGAAAACTTCGTTAAATTAATGAAATATTCACTAAATTTGGGAATTTCACTCCCTCTTCTCGGAAAATACTCAATCGAATACCTGACAAAGTTTTATGACAAACTTTTTAATGTCGTGACGCTTTCTTACATCAGAGGTAGGCGTGGCCGTTCTCCATCGCTGCCCATTTGACGTCTTACTCATGATACTGACCTATCATAAGCAACTACGAATCGTTCGAACATGTTTGGCATTATTTTTACTCTTCTCTATTATTATCATGCATAAAGAAGGTCTATCTTCCATGTTTATCTTCATACATGTCTGTCATGTATACCTGCTGAATGTATGTCTTTAAGGTTTACTCATTTACAGATTTATGTATATAAAGAAACAAAGAAACGGTATTATATTGTAATTGCGATTTTAACTGTAACTGTATACGTATGTATCTAGAACTATAACAATAACTATAACTGTAATTATAATTGTTACTGTAACTACGATTGTAACCTGTTACTATTCTATTAAATGATCACATTCATTACAACAACAACAAACAACAAAAAACAACAACAACAGGACACGAAGAGACAAACAACCAGAGGCAAACAGTACGTGAATTAAATAAAATTTGAACTCAAACAAACTCAGTTTTTGAACTCAACTCCAAACGATGCAATTATAATAAAAGAAGAACAGAGAAGTAGAGAGCAGAAAAGAGGCGAATAGAGCGGAACGGAGAACAAGAGAGCAGAACTAAAGACCGAACCGCCCCAGGATATGCTTAGAATAAAACTGAAATCGGTTTTTGGAAGAGATAAGATATGTATTAACAAGTAGCTGGGCAAATAGAGTGGGTTATGGGGGGCGCTCGGAGAAGGAGGGATGGAGCCGTAAAAGCAGGAGGCGTGGAAGAGTCGTAAAAGCAATTGGAAAACAGAGGAAGAAGAAAGAATAAATCCGGAACAGGGAGATAAGAAGATAGTAGAACAAAAGCACTATTTTTGAAGCCTTTAATTGGGAGTACTTATAAAAAAATCCCTGTTGATGAGCGAGGAGGGGGGAAGGGGTGCTGTGAAGAGAGGAGGAGGAAGGGAGCGCCGGGAGCAGTAAATAGTGAATAGACTGCGAATGTAGAGTGTGCTAAAGCGAGGTGGAATATCTAAGAAATCGAGAAAAAAGGAGTTTGAAACAAAACTAAAAACGATTGCCGCAGGCTTCCGTAGTTCTTCTAATTACTGAAATCATGTTACTGCGAGTATAATGAAGTAACTAAGCTTAAAGGCGTGCAATATCATTGTTCTTCTATCTCTCTCTCTCTCTCTCTCTCTCTCTCTCTCTTTCTCTCTCTCTCGCTTTTATATTCTAACGGACGATTACCAAAAACTTTGCAAAATGTTTATTCCACAGCCACTCAGGATACCTTCGCCTCACCTCCAGCCACACACAGTCCATATGTATGTGTGTATGCTCCTCTATATTAGCTCCTTCACATTCACTGTCCTCGTCCCCCTTCCCCCGAATTTCCCGCTGATGTTTCTATGAAGATTCTCATAGAGTTTGGTATGTTAACCTTTTGGCAACTTCTGCCTCTGCTTTTCTGACCTCTCCGACTGTCTGATGACTTTTCGAATGCCTATTTAAGGGTATCCTCAATGGAAGTGTGTGTGTGTGTGTGTGTGTCTGTGTGTGCTCCATACGTGGTCACAAACGGTTACCAATTAACTGGCAAAGCTGAACCAAAACAGTCCGAATAACCTTTGTGGGAATGTGTTGGCCATAAAAAGCTTAATAAAAAATGTGAAACACGTCGGTGCAACGGATTCGAATGAAAAGATGAGAAGCAGCAACAGCAGCAACAGCACGAGAGCAAGAAGAACAAAATGGGTAGGAAGAAGGAGAGCAAAAGAAAGCGGAGGAAGAAGGAGACGACGAAAAGAAGGAATGAGAAGGAAGTCAACAGATCCAGAAGCGTCTACAGAGCAATTTTCTAGAATTGCTATGAAGGGAGTCATTCTCAGATTTCCAGAGGCACATAAAAAAAACGCCCGAAACAGATGAAGAAGAAGAGCAAGCATCAAAGGAAGAAGGGAAGCAGAGAAGGAGAAGGCGCGAAGTAGGAGAAGAAGAAGAAGATGAAACAGAAGAAGTCGTAGAAATAACAACATCACGACCATTAAAAGCACCGGGAGCAGCTTCGGGGAGTAACAGCAACTTTCGGGTAGTATACAGTAGAAGAAGAAGAAGAGGAGGAGGAAGAAGATGCAATTCCCTTGGGTGATAGTTTTCTGGGCCCGGATGATGATGATGTGACTCGAAGGTTTTCCATTTTGTTTTTTTAAAGCTTAATAAAGGCCATTAGAGTCATCATATAGACAGCGTAAGTGGTTGGTTACCAAGAGCTCTCATGCTCTCTTTCTCTTCTCTCTCTCTCTCTCTCTCTCTCGCACGTCATCTCTTTCCGAAGTTGCCACATAAAAGTAAAGCATCTTTGAAGACTACAAAAAATAGTTTCTTTGTATCTCATGCTGCGTTTTCTTCTCCTTCGATATTTTTTAGTAGACAACTGAAAAAAAATTACTCATTATCGCAAAAAGAAAGAAAAGAGAACCAAGAAGAAGAGTAACACTCAAAAAACCTTAAATAAATGGCAACATTGACAGCACAGAGTAATTGTTTTTTTTTTTTTTTTTGCTCTTTTCTCCTGTTTTCTAATTTTTAACTAAAGTGACTGCAACAGTAAACTAGAAGCAACAGCAACAGAATCACGAAGCAAAGAAGAGGTTCTGTGAACTCTTTTCTGTGTGTGGGTGTGTTTTTTTTTTTCGTTTGTTTGTTTTGATTTTGCATCAGCAGGTACCAAAAGTTACTTTGTTGCTATTGTGTTTGTTGTTGTTGTTGGTGTTGTTGCTGTGTTGTCGTTTTACATCTTCGTCATCTTTGTGTTGCCGGCGAACAACCTTTTTTGACGTTTATGTTGTCGGTTGCTGTTGGTTGGTTACTACTTTGTTGTTTTTGTTGCTGTTGTTGCTGTTGTTGCATTTTTTGTTGCCCTTACTTTCGAGAACGATGAGCAACAGCAACAGACAAACGTTAATTGCCATTTTTTTTTGGAACGGCGATGTTTTAGTTTTTTACTTACTTTATACACTGTCTACAATTAGAACGGCAGTAACAACAACAACAACCACAAGAGCAACACCAGCATCACTAGCGTAAAAAACGCTGGTTGGACATGTGATTGTATTTTAAGTGTTCGTTTAACATAAAGAACGGGATTCCTCACTTCCATGTATGCCATCTCATCCACGCTCTTCGACGCTCTCTCTCCCTCTCTCTCTTGCTCTCTTGCTTTCTGTAATCGACTCTCTACCCCTCCTCTGTCTCATACTCTCGCAATCTCTTAATTTTTCTATCCCGTTCGTTATTCTCTTCTCTATTTTCTGAAGCACCAAATTATTTCTATGCAAAGTCAGTAGACTGTAGCAGACGGTAACTACAATAATTACAACAGCAACAACAACAACAACAACATGAAGTGAGAGTACCGGAGAAATAGTTACAGGAACAACAACATAGAATTACTAATGGTACTAAAGCTCAACGAAATGCATTGACATGTAAATCGACTTTTAATGACTTGACTTCATGGTGAAAACAATGGAACCACATCGGCCTCTTCCTCGGAAGCTCCTCTTTGAAGAGCTCGAGATGAAAGTCTGCATGTGCTTTTGTCTATAGACAATATATGCATGCATATATACATACATATATCGTATAAAAATACTTACATATGTAGTTGTACCTCATAAAAGAAGGAGGACATCGAATTCTCGTTGCTCGAGCGAGTAACTAATGAAAAACGGATTGTAAAACAAGAGGGAAAAAATTACAATTCAATTGAAATCTTGTTTGTTCTCCATTATTTCATTCAGTGTTACATGTCACGTCGGTATCAACAACGTAAAGGATACCATTTCAGTACATATACCTCGACATCTATAAAACTCTTCTCTGAATCTTATTTCTCATCACTTATTCCATGATAATGCATATAAATGGAAACATGATTACTTTAACGTAATATGCAACTTCTAAATAATACTTGTGGAGATTTGCTCCGTCCAAGATGTGTTTATATCCATGTATTGTTTTTTTTTTTTAATACAGATTCTATAAAATATTCTTCATCTCTTCATTAATTTGCATATCTTTTCATTTTAATCCATTTTAAATATAATTAATACCAGAAACCTTTCATACTTTCATACTTTCAATTCTGATGAAATCCAAAATAACTTTTAAACTATAAAAGATACACTCACTAATTTTGCGCCAATAAAAGCTCAATCATTGCGCAGTGTACAAACGGAAGATTTATTAAAATCGAACTACTAACATGAATGTTACAGTTGGTTTTTTCTGATGAATCTCGGATATGACGAAATATTTTCCTAATTAGAAATACGTTTTTTTTTTATATCTCATTACACACGTCGTCAAATGAAACGGTTACTGTTTAAGAAAGACATTTATTACTTTTATTGATTATAATTATTATTATCACAGAAATTCTTACAGTGCCACAAAAAGCGAAATTCTTTGTTGAAAATCACAGTATTTGTGTTAAAGTTTTATGTTTTAAATTAACACTCTTTTTGGAAATAATCAACCCGATTTGTTGAATATTTCGGTTCTACAGCTTTAAAAACTTATAAACATTTCTTACAAATTCTGTAGACATTTTTAAGGCTAATTTTGATTTGAAATCCTCTTGATAACTTTTTTCTGTTCGTACGTAGTTGCTAAATGTTTCCTTACAATATTCTAATCAGTATATATGTATAATTAATATATATATATATGTATTTTTGTATGTATATGTGTCTGCGTGTGTGTGTGTTTTGTAACTTTTGACAAATTCAAACCACGATTTAACTATTATTAAAAAGAAATACTGAAAAAGGAACAACAATAATCATAATAATAATAAACACAAACAATAATCAGCGGAAAAAATCTTAAGAAATTTTTCAAAATTTTTATGGAATTAATTAATGATATTTATTTTAAGAAATTGAAATTGAAATTTATTCAAAATTACTAAAGTTCAATGAATTTTTTTGTCTTTCTTACTTTTTTTCTTTTCTTCTTCTTTCTTCTTTTCCTTCTCTCTCTCTCTCTCTCTCTCTCTCTCTCTCTCTCTTTCTGTATCTCTCGATCTCTCTCCCTCTCACACTTTCTCCTTCTCTCACTTACACTGCTATACGCGGATATTTTAATTTTATTTTATTTTATTTTATTAACAAAAAAAATTAACCAAAAAACAAAAATTGCAAAAATTGGATTTAAATTTCTAAACGAACGAAAAATTAATTAAATTGAAAATTTTAAAAAATTGACAACCCTGACGACGAAAATTAAATGTTTTTCTCTATTTAATATTTTTTACTCATTATTTGTTTGTTTTTTTGATGAGCTCTCTTGCGTTATTTTTTTATTTTACTTATTATTCTTAACTCTTTATAAAAAATCGACTAAAATCTTGGTGCTTCATTTCAATCGAATTGTAAAATTTTACTATCAACTAAATTTACTTTTTAATTTTTATTTTCCTCAAATCGTTTGGCACTCAACTCAATTTTACTGCGCGAAATTGTTGTATTAAATGAACAATAAAAACCAAACCCAAACCAATTCATAAATGTTACAAAACATGTAACCAAATTTTTACAAATCTGTTTACATTCGACTTGTTTAAATGTTGTGACCATTTATTTTATGCCTTTATATATTGTAAACTGTTTTCTATTACTTAATATCGTTGTTGTTGTTGGTCATCGTAACTCTTTGACTTTTTTGACGTATGATAATCGTATTTTCTGTGGCGTTCGTCTGCTCGTTCGTTTGTACGTAATAAATAAATAAAAATATTGCAAAAACAAAAACAAAAAAATATAAAAAAAATATAATGATCTCTATATCACAATTTTTGCTGATTCATTTGATCCTTTTATTTGAAAACATTGCAATTGCATTTTAATCATTTCTCCTTTTACAATTTCCTCTTTTGCAATTTCATTGAAACAATTTTTTTTTGTTTATATTGTTTTCTATTCTAATTTTTATACTCTTGTTTATTATTACAAAACTGTAATTTAATCTTTTCTTTTCCTTTAAATTTACTTTTACTTTATTTATTATAATTATTTTCTTATTATTTATTATTATAATATTTATTACTTATTATTATATTATTTTTTATTATATTATTTATTATAATTTATTAATTGTGTTTATTTATATTTATATTTATGTTTATGATTTATACTTTGTTTATTTTGTTTCTTTAAATGATTTCTGTCTGTTATTAATTTTCTTTCATATTCGCACTTTTTTTTTGTTTTTCTTTATTTTTATTCCTTTTGATTTTGAAAAAAATTGATCGATTTTTTGCAATTTTTTGTTACATTTTTTAAAACTGATGTCTTGTGTTCTCTATTTTAATTTTGCTCTGTCGCTTTTTATTCCTTTCTGCCCCCTCCCTCACCCCCCTTTGCACCTCTTTATTACTCCTTCGTTCTGTCTCTTTCCCTTTAAATTCTTTTCTGTATCCTTGAATTCCTTCCTCACCATTTCTTGATTCCTTTTTCTATCATTTGATTTTTTCCTCCATCTTTCAATATCGTCCTCTCTCTCTCTCTCTCTCTTCATTCACTATGTTCCTTCTCTATTTTCTGTTCCTCTCTGTCACCTTCTTTTTCATTTCGTTCGCCTGTTTATAGAGCATTTAGACCGCAAGCTATTCGTTGGCATGCTAAGCAAGCAGCAAACCGAAGAGGATGTTAGGCAAATTTTTAGTCCTTTCGGCACGATAGACGAGTGCACGATTCTGCGAGGTCCTGACGGTGCAAGCAAAGGTAAGTAAAGTTAATGTTAAAAATTCACTTCTTTAAATGTTCAAATTTAAGCCATAGCAAGTAGATTTCTTATTTTTATTGTTACTGTAACCGTTTTTCTTTTGAAGAATTTTCTGGAGGAAGCGATTTCAAGGGATCCGAATGGATTCTTATCGTTTCACTAAACCTATCCATAAATTACTTTGATTCCACCTGAACTGAAATCACTTATTTACAATGCTAAACAAAACCAATTCATTTTTCTATGAGCAACGATTTCGATGCTATGTATGCATATATTCAAGACACCGATAAATAATAGAATATATGCTCGGAACTTTTATATTAAAACCCAATACAGAGAACCATCTGTGGCTATCGTTACTTAAAAATAATAAAAGCCTAATAGAATTCGGAGCATTGTTTTAGTATTTTAGAATACATATTTTTTTCAAATATTCATAACGTGGTCTTTATAAACATCTGAATAATTCGAAAACTTTCAAAGCTACAGACATGAATTTTTGTCCAAAGAAAGCTTTGTTCTTCCTTTAATAAAAATAATAAAATTTATTAAAATCGCTCTACCAACTTCAGCGTTATACATATAATATTAGGTTAAGTAATTCAACAAAAGATAGAAAAAACCACAGTTTGAATAATACAATAAATATAAAAGATTCTTATTTAATACATCAAGAAATCACGAACTCTTTAAAGAAGCTTTTCTAAAATATTTTCCTTTCTTGAATTTGTGACCAGTTCCTACCGGGTTTTTTATTATATAATATTTTGGGTGTTTTCTTTCTTTGCAAAAAATGTTACTGTCGCTGTCAGTGTCAAGAAAGTATGCCTCGAAAATCCCAGAGCGTTGCTATTTAGAGAAAAATGTCGGATGGAAGGAGAGGGGAACTAAATATTTCAGTTTGGGAGGGCTAAAATATTAGTAACAACAACGTCAACATTCTACAAAATCAAATACCGTAAAAAGTTTTCTAAAAATGCAGTTAAAGCAAAAAACCGGATACAATACACACGAGTACATGACTCTCTGTCTCTCTCTCTCTCATTCTCTCTTTTCTTCTTCCCCTCTTCGACAAAAAATAAATAATATGTTTCGTTGCGTTTGTTATGCAAAATTTTCAAAAAAAACCGACAAAAATTAACATATTCATTGCACCCAAAAGCGAAATGCACTCGTTTATACACGGTGGGCGTGGCATGAGCTGGATGCTATGCGTGATGATGGTGCAACTGTCAAAGAGGAATGACAAAAAAACTTTCAGCAACAAGAAACATGGGAACATTTTTCAGCTCGGTTTTTTTAGTGGAATGTTTTTATTTGTAACTTTTTTATAGAATGCATTTTTGTGGTTAAAAGAAAAAACAAAAACAAAAAACCATACAGATATGTGGATGGGTGTATAGGGTTGTTGTTGTTGCTGTTGTTTTCAGATGCTTTCATGTTTGCTATCGTTGCCAGTAGTGAAAAGTTTTTATACCGAATTCCTATCATTTCTGTGGTGACATTTTTTAATACCGCGCCACTAAAGTAATGATTATGTGAAATGATTGCCGTGGTTGGACTGATTGTTGTTGTTGTTATTATTATTATACTTGATGATTACATATTTGCTTTCGTCTTTATTATCATCAGCTGACTGAGTACTCTATAAATCACTCTAAAAGAGTTATTTTTCGAGGATTGAAAAGAGTAAAATGTATGTTTCCTTAGACCCTGGTCTCGACATGACCAGAAGTCCTTAAATTCCACAATCAGAAAAAACTTCTCTCGAAAAATACCACGAGTATCAGCAAACCGTTGGTCCAGCGACGGATTCTCGCTTCGGGACTGAGTGCATTTTTAATTTTTTTTTTCTTATAAATGCTCCAGCCTTCATTGAAAATTCCCGAAAGTTATTTGTTTCAAAATTACAATCTTCACGAAAGAGTTTCTGGACTTCAAAGACTCCATCATAGAAGAATCATTTCATGAGGAAAAACATTTTTCAATTTCATATTCTTTCACCTACTTCAGTCGTTAGCCGTTAGTCGTTAAACCCTCTCGTTTACCACCCTCTTTCTCTGTCCATCATATTTTATAAAATATATCTTATGTTTCGCATGTAAAAATGTTGTTATTAAAAATGCATAAGCAACCACAACAACAAAACACAACAAACACAATACCATCAAAATATAAACCTTCAGCTTAAAGAATGAAACAAAAAAAAAAAAACTAAAAATGGAAAAGAAAAGGCGTAAAAAGAATACGTTATATAAAGTATATAATATATTTTATATGAGTACATGTAAAAAAAAGAGCTAACGGTAACCTTTTCCGGCGGGACAGCAAAACAGGACAAGAAAATTGTTATTTCTCTAAATGGAAATGTCCATCATGTTGTCTGAAAAACTATTTCCACGACTGGATGTACAGACAACGACGACAACAACAACAGCAGCAACAACAGGAAAATAGAATGAAAAATTACAAAAACCTCACCCAGGAAAAGGAAAAAAATAATTTATACTTTACGAAGGTGAAAAAACGGTAGGAATTCTAAAAAAATGAAAGCAAAAAGGATGAAACAACCAGCGCTTCATAGAAATTACAGCGCGTAAAGAACCCTACCCTTTCTATCCTTTTCTGTATAAAGAACGAAATATATACCTATATACTCTCATTTTTCTGAATATTAATAAAACTCAAGGTAGACAAACAGACAGCGAGACAGACAGACGTTCTTCGATCGACGGAAAAAGTGGAGAAAAAGTGTCTGATGATTCTCTCAAAATATCCGCTTAAAGTTGTATGATATTAAGACTGTATGAAGCGATTTCTCAACCGATTTCGTAGAAGGGTGACTCTATGCTCCATACTACTCCGATCTACTCAGAGATTCATGGGAGTTTCTGTTCAGATTTCGTTAAGTACATCTTCTTTCGTTAATTCGGAGTTTCATTATGCAGCAAACACAGAAGTGCTCTTAAGAATTGAACCAGAGAATTCGTTATAAATTTCCGACAGACAAAGAAAAAGGTACGGAAAACTGAAGATAGGATTTCAGGATTTCGCACACGATTTTAGCGAAAGATTATACAACTTTTGAAAAGGTGTCCAATCTCTACTCAAACCGAACAACTGGCACTCAATTCAGGACTATGATTCACTTGCTGTGTCCCCATAATGGCCCATTTTAAGATATCCTCCGACAAAATGTACAAAAATCAAGATCAAATAATAAGAAGACTACTCTTGGAATGATTAATAGAATGATTGTAGAACTCGATCCAATCGCATTCAACGACAGACAACTTATTTGATGGGTGGGAAGAAGAGGAGTTGTGAGGAGGAGGAGGGGCTGCTTTCCAAAAGTACAACAACAACACTTCATTACACACCCGTCAACGGTGTTGCCAACTCGCTAAATTTATGCAAAACGCCAACAAAGCAACGCAACGCAACAAAAGAGAGCGTTATAAAAGCTTTGCATATTATTGAAGGAGTGTCGAACTTGAAGAAGGTGGAGAAAAAGAAGATGAAGAAGAGTCCTCATGTCACATTAATTGGTTGGGCGGTATGAATGACGGTGGTGGGGGCGGGGGCGATGTTAAAAGAGGCGGGGGTGATTTAATAAAGAGAGTGTTTAAAAAAAGGGGAATCGCGTGAGTGGCCTGGTGATACTTTGCGGTTCCTGAATGAAGTCCTCCATGATTAACTGCGGACGACTCTCCTTTAACAACCCTCCCCTCCCCCCCCCCCCCCCACCCTACTTCACACACACACACACACACAGAGTCTTATAACCGCCGCAGCTGTCAATTGAACCAACGTAATGACGTCTTTTCTGACGTGTTAAAACGTCACTCAACATTTTAATATCAAGCAACAATTGAAGCGCTACTTATGCACTCATCACAGCAACAGAGTGACAGCAACAACAACAACAACAAACAAGGCCGGCAATAACAACAACAACAACAACATGAATAACGAGCATAGAAATTCTACTGCCAGCTTGCCAGCAACACATCACTTGTCCTGTCAGTTAGTTGAGCATTCGAAACAACAACAACAACAACAGCAACGATGATAGCAATAACAACGACCAACTGACACCGCCAACAATGCTGCTGATTAAAATGCATGCATGTCACTCAGCACCGCTCAGCTGATGTTGTTGAGTTTTGCATGTATTAGTTTTAAATTGTGACGCACACACACTCGGCTCTGTTAAGTTAGTCACTCACTCACTCACTCACTCACTCACTCAGTCACTCAGTCACTCACTCACTCACTCACTCAGTCACTCAGTCATTCGTTGACTTCATTCTTGGCAATCGAATTTGCATAACTTAGCATTTCAGTTGGTGAGGTTGTTTTGCTCCTTCTGCACCCCTTCAAATCTTACCCTCCCTCCCCCCCCCCCCCCCCCCCGCCACTCAACACTGCCTTCCTTCACCTTTCGCCTCGTCCGTCCTTCGTTTCGCGCTCTTCGCACTTCTTCTCCTTCCACACACTTTGTGTCCTTCTTCGTGTTTAGTTTTGCGCCTTTTTCTATTTTCTCCGTGTTCTTTTTTCCTCCCTCGCTAACAACTCGTTCTTCTTCTGTCATTCTATTTGACATAAATTTGCATATTTTTCTCCCTCTACTCTCTCTATTTTTTTTCTCTTGGATTTACATTTGCATATGAGTCCTTTTTTTGTGTGCGGCGTCGTCGGCGGCGGCTTTTTCAGTTTTCCGTCCTTCGTCGTCGTCGTTGTTGTCCTTTTTTCTTCGATCTGAAAGAATCCTTTCTTGAATAAAATCGCAAATTGACGGTGATGGATTCTGACGCTTGCAAAATCATTCATACATGCTTCGGTGTCAACGTCGTCAGCGCTTCTCTAATTTAATGAAGAGTGATTTGTTGTCAATGGTTTGTTCCGAACGCAGAAAGGATCAAGGATCACGGAGGACGCAACGGGGCGCGTTAAGCGGGAGATATCAAACGTAGACGTTTTTAGGTCAGCTTTTTGCGAGACGTGACTCTGTGATTCGTCAAATTAGTGTCACAGTTTGTGTCAGAATTACTTTTGATCTTCTTTCGTTTTTCTTTTTTTTTTGTTTAAAATCTATTGTGGCATTTGAGTAGAGGCAAATGAAATTTGAAGACAGCTTTGTTTCCGTTGTATTTTATATGGAATATATTAAAATTGAACGAAATTGAAGAACATTTCTGAAACTGTACGAAATGACGGAACTTTAATGGAAACTCCATCGCAGTTTTAAAATCCTACAAAATAATCGAATGGTTTGTAATTTTCAAAACTTAACGAAAGTTTCACATCTCAACAAACATTTTAAAACTTAACGAAAGTTTCAAAACTTAACGAAGCTTTCAACACTTAACGAATGTCTCAAAACCTAACAAAACTGAAACAAAACTTTGAACGTTTAGCAAAAAATGCAAACTTAACGAAAAATGAAAACTAAGGAAATTCGTTTTCAATGAAAGATTAAAAGAAAAACTGAAATTCGTATAAAAACTATGAGCCACTCCACCATTATTTCTGTGTACCTGAGCGAATAAAATGATCCCAAAATTATTTTTAAGTTAATTGAATGCTTTTCAAAGAAGGACGCGAAGCTGTTCGACTCCCCGAACGCGTGCTTCACGCATCACGCGTCGGTGGCTCCGTTGCCATGCGAAATCTGAGAAGCATTCGCATGTCAAACAGCAGCTTGTTGATTAACCTTCGCATCAGTCCACCCGGGGCCAGTTTTCATCCCCAGCAACTTGAGCTTAGCAACAAATAGTTGTTGTTTAAGAGACACAGAAGAAAGAAGAAAGAAACACTGAAACACCAAAAATTGCCCACGAGTGCGTTTTTGTTGTACTGCAAAAACAACCACGATGATGCTCAGTTGTGTCTCATTAAATGAATGGTTGTCAGCGGCAACAACAGCAACAACAGCAACAACAATGGCCTGCTTCATCCTCTTTCCTTTCGCTCCCTCCTCAAGCGCTACTTATTACGCAAAATATGCGGTTGTTCAGCACCGAAATGCTAATGACGTCATTCAATGAGGTACGCATGTTAAGCTGAAAGCAGACAAGCAGCAGTCACGCACACACACGCACACATCACATACAGACACATGGACAGAAACACAGACACCACACGGTTACCTTTCGGTGCCAGATTTTGAATGCGTTCGCGTTAGCTTAACAACAGTTCACGCAATTGAATCGGACAGCATCAGAAGTGGTGCAGGGAGGGGGACAGGAATGGACACCAGAATCGGACGGAGGGTGAACACATCAGAAGCAGGATCACATCAGAAGCTGGCGGCTGGCTTCGTTAACAAGCCGCATGTGAAGAACAGCAGCAGGAGGCCGGTCTGCTTCGGCGGTAAGCGGCATCAGAGGGCAAGCCGCATGAGGACTCCACCGCAAGTCACCAGACGCATGACGACGATGCCGAACTCCATTCATGCAAGTCTCAATGGCGACCGAACGGTACCGTGGGCCATCCAATATGGCCGCCAAAAGTTATGAGCACGAAATGCAATTCAATTTGACGTAACGAATGAGGTGCATGTTGCTATGAGTTGTTGTTGTTGTTGTTGTTGTTGCTGTGAGTGTTTGCAATGTCGTTCTTCTGGCTGATGCTTCATTTGATTCCTGTTGTTGTTGTTGTTGTTTTTGTTGTTGTTGTTGTTTACTTTCCTTTTGTTTCTGGTGGCTGTTGTTGTCGACGGCTTTCTTGTTGTCCGATTGTCAAAGACTTTGATAAACGCTGCGTTGACAACGAGGCCAACGAATATTGCAAGCCTCCTCTTCCTCTTCTTGTTCTTCGTCTCCTTGCCAGACTAATCAAACTCACTTTAATTGAAAGTCTTCAGATTTGAGGAATTCCATCATCGTTTTCATGTGTCGAAGATCGGTTGGAATCTTGAAATCGAGCTGTTGTCAAACTCAAAGAACCACCAACGAATGAAGTCAACTAAATGCCAAGATTCTTGTAGAATTTTCAATGAATTAACCATCATTTTCAACAGACTTTTTGGACTGTTTGACAAAAACACTGACAGATCTCAAAGAAATACTTGAAGTCGTAAAATAAACGTAATTTAAACATTTATTCGAATTTATTCCGAAACTTTGTTTCTTTTCTTTGCTTTTTTAATGAAGTTCTTCTGCTTGATTGTGAAATGTTTGCTCTTTGCTCCTGAAAATATGCAGCATTAAGTTATCCATGCAGCAGCAATTCGCTTCATACTTCGATCAATTGTTGTTCCAATTAATTACGAGTTGTTGTTGTTGTTGCTCTCATGCTGCTGATTGATAGATGAACAGGACATGACACACACACACACACCCACACATATGCACATACACAGAATCTAGCTGACTTGATGCACATCCTTCATCCTTCATCCTTCTTTCATCTTTCTATTATTTTTGATGCTTTTTATACTCTGCTTTGTTCGTCAGCTTCTGTGCTTGTAATAAATTTTAATTGTTGCATACTTTCAGGTGCAAACAACAGCCACTGATTCGTTCCTTGGCTTTGTTTGTTTTAATTTAATTACGAGCACGTTTTGTTGAATATCATAAAACAAGAGTTTTCACTACTGATTCAGTTGAACTCTTGAACTGAAGTGCATCTGCAATGAATTCGACGAAGGCTGAAAAGGGTAAAAAAGGGGAACAGGGGGCAGAAACGAGGCAGAAACGGGGCAGAAACGGGGCAGAAATGAGGCAGAAACGGAGGCTGCTCTAAATACAGGTTGCTACACGGAATTCTGAGTAAAACAAAGCAGAATAGAGCATAACAGAGAAAAGCTACTTTAAAAAAGTTGTCAAAAGCGAAAAATTGTCCTCAATTGAAATGCATGTGAAAAGTATTCATTATAAATGCGTGTGTGTGTGTGAGTGTGTGTGTTAGTGTGTGTGTGTCTGGGTTGATCTCTTTGTCTTTCAGGCAGATTCATGAGTTTACATGAAATTTATTCGCAAAGTTCGAGTTACACAATCAAAATATATGAACATTTGTACGTTTGTATTGAAGATTGAAATAGTATTTAATAATGGAACTGAATACACTCTCGAGTAAGTACAATATACGTATCTATTGTCTACAAGAGTCTCTCACGAACACAATTTTCACGTTACTCAATAATTCCAGAAATACTAGCAACTAACAACATTATAACTATTAATTAATCCAAAAATACGATAAAAACTGCGATTTAAACCGAGTGCATTTCAGTTGCTAGTGTTAACTTTAAGAATACTTTTAAAAGTCTGACATAACGAAGTTGAGGAGTAAGAAAACCCATTGAATGGTCCATTTTTATGCCATGGTCCTGGAGTCGTTCAATCGTAATTAAAATGAAGTTTTCACAAATCGTCGTTAATGTTTTCGTCCGAAATGCCTTCATCACTTCACCACTTTCGACTTCCCCCCTTCCGACCCTCCCTTCTACCCTGTCACATCATCGTCATCATCATCATCATCATTCAACCAACCGACATGAAAATGGTGAAAAGTTAATTTTACCCACATAACAATGAAACCGCAGGCAGTAAATTTTATTGCATATTCATTAAGAGAGGGACGGAGAGAGAGGGAGGGAGGAAGGGAGAGAGGGACGGAGGGAGGGAGAAAGAAAGACAGAAAATCAACACCAACAAAAACAACATGAAGCAAACCAGCTGAGAACCAATAAAAAAGTATAAACTGAACATTTAACATTAAAAACGGTGGAAGTTATAAAAGCCAGCGGTGAGTCCATCAAAGAGAGGGACAGGGAGTGAGAAGGAGAGAGAGAACGACTATATACACCATGTACATATGTACATATGTACTACTTAATATATGTACTGTATACCGTTTTTCGCTCTTTTGATTTAATTTGCAAGTTTTCAGGTTTTAATTAAACGCAACATGACTCCGAGGCACAGCAACTCACACGGTTACATGGTCATACATTCACACACACACACACACACAAACACACACATACTGAAACATTTGCACTCGCACATCATTGCACAGAGCTTGCTTAATAATAACACGTAATCGTTAATGACGCGTATTACATCGCTCACAGCCAGGGGCGGAGAAGAGGGCCCCCTCACTCATCGTCACCGTCATCGTCATCATCCACCTACGCACCCCTCCCCCGTTGCTCACCCTCCCTGCAGCTGTGCAAATGCGCATAATTAAATAGCTTGTTATGCAGCGTATTTTTTACGAGTGAGTAAAAAAATCGACTGTAATTTCGGTGGTCCTTTTTTCGGGGTTGCCGTTGCTGGCCGAATGTATGCACGTCGCATTCGAGGAACGGCGCGGATGCTGGCGCTGTCGACGATGCTGTCGTCAATGCAGCCACATTGCAAGGTTATTCAAAGAGATCGCATTAAAACGCGAAGCCAACATTTTAATATAAATGCAAATATTGAGCCAAATAATTACAGGTTTCTACGATGAACATTGAATTATTTTCATTGTTGCTTGCATTAAATTTAAGCAAAAAAAACGAAACAATAAAAGAACAACCCGTAGAGCAGGATATCCACTGCAATTTCAAGTTTTTTTTTCTTTTTTTTTGTTTTTCTTAGTACAACAAACTTCAACTACAGCAAATCTCGGGAGCCAAGAGCTAAAAGCTTCTGAAAACAATCGAGTTGCTTCAGCTTAGTTTAGTTAGTTCCGAGTTGGGTACGAATAAACACCGGAAATTAAATTTAATAACACAAACACACACACACACACACACACACAAACATACGGACATCACTCGCTAAAAGAGGGCAGCACATTCGAAGATGATGAAGTTTCACTAAAGGTCACATAAAAAGAGGGACGACAAACAAAATAAGAAAGAGGAAAAAACGAAAAGGATTGAAAGTAATAAAGAACAGTTAGTTGACCTGTTTTTAGATTAAGTTGGGCCCCTAAAAAAGGTGTCCTGTGCTCACTGTAGTCCTTTTGTCACTCTGCTCTCTCTTAATCACTCATCTTCCTGTCTTGTGAAAGAGATCCTTTTTTTTTTGTTATCTTTTCAAACCTGCTTCTCAGCTGTTCGATAATATTTCACGATATCTGATAAGTAAGAAACGATTTTTATTACTTTTCTCTTTACTTGTTTACTGCTCTTTAAACTACTGTGGAACGAGAGGGTGTTTCTTTCGATATTTGCTCGCTTTCATTTCCAATTTTTGTTCCTGAAGACATCCAGCAAAACTTTTCGAAACCAATTAACACTTGGCACGTGAAAGAGAGGGAAAATGAAACGTTTTCTTCTCACATTCTTGCTGCCAACTACTTCAATCCACTTCGTTGAGCACGATTTTTGCCATGTTGCTGTTGTTGCTTCTAAAAGCAATCTTCTATTGCAAATGTTCTTCTTTTGTTTTTCCAAAAAAAAAAAAAAAAAAAATAAATAAAAAATACCAGTAAAAAAACACAAGAACAAAAAACAAACACACACAATTTGGAGTTAAATAAATACACAGAAGCCCAGAAAGCAGTCAGCACTAAAAGCAACAACAACAACAACAACGCCAACAAAAAAAGCACCGAAATGAAATGAACAGAAATGAACAGAAATGAACAGAAATGAACAAATTCTTTCAAGAGCACCAGAGCAGTTAACAATAAATGAAAACAACAACAACAACAACAAATACTATAACAACAACAACAACAACGCCAATAAAA
>OX451348.1:19371112-19401399 GCA_949629155.1 Myopa testacea | reverse complement strand
CTTAATTTGAATTTTCTTAAATTAAAAGTTTTTTAATGAAAAGCAATTTATAATATATAAAGATACAATATACACAAATATTCAAAAGTACCTTTAGGATGTTGAATGAGAATATCAGTCACATCATTCGTGATTGCTTCTTGATGCTTCCTTTAATTTCTCTAACCTACAATGATAGACAATTTTAAGATCGTGTTGAAGTTATTAAAACTTATTTTAAAAATCAGTATTCAATAAAAAGTATCCATCGTAAATGACGTGAATTTGATGAAATTACGTGATCGGATTGGATTGCAACGTCAATCGGTGGAAACAGTTCAAAATTTGGTGAAACTGGATCTGTTCATCATTCATCCGCAGTTCGGTCGAATGACATCATCGATGCTGTTCCTGAAAGTGTTGCTTATGAGCCATCAACTTGAATTACACATCGATTTGAGCGTTTTCTATGGCAGTTTGTGGCGAGTTTTGCACTAAGATTTGCATGTGTATGCTCTCAATATTCAATTAGCACAAGAATTGGAAGAACGTGACCATTTGCAGCTCTGAATTTCGCTGATTGGATGCTGGTTTGCTTTGTTTTCGTGCAACATCATCTTCAGCGATGAAGCTCTCACTTCACTCGGGATGGACACGTCAAGAAGCAGAATTTTCGCAAGTGTGGAGATGGAAATCCAAGAACCATTCAAGGCAAATCACTCCATCCCAATAAAGTTACTGTTTGAATAGTGGATTTTGTTCGAATGGCGTAATCGGTCCATTTTTTATCGAAAACGAGGCGGAAGAGGCAATTACAGTGAATGGTGCACGTTGAACTGCTTTAAGTCTTGATTATTTATGGCTGATATTAAATAAAATAGCCAATAAAATAGTTTCAAGGAATGATGATGTGAATTGGTCACATCGTTCGTGTGATTTGGCCCCGTTGTTTTCTTTGTAAATATTTTTTAAATTATTTGTCTTTCGTTTTCATAATTTTCGCATGTTTAGAAGCAGAAGAATGAGAAGGGATCCTCTGTGTTTTTGTATTCTTCTTGTTTTCTACTGTTTTCTCTTCTTTTATATCACAGAAAAGGTTCAACATATTTTCAAGACGCCCCAAAAAGTATGCTACACTTTTTACTAGTTTATTTGTTACATTTTTTGGGGTGTTTTGTGTATGTGTTTTTTTTTTAGAAGAAAACCAACCGTTCAACCGCAATAAGAACAGTTTTATTTTTATATCTAGTTTTAGATGCTTTTATTTTATTTTCTTGTTGTTGTTATTATTATTGTTGCCGTTGCTGCTGTTTGTGGCCCACTTGTTGTTGTGGCCGCCTCTTCTGTTGTTCGCCTAACAACTTCTTCATAAATGTTGGCTGCTGGGAAAAAGCGGAAAACTCGACTGAAGCAGCCAACAAGTTATGTTTGTTGTCATCGCCATCGTCGTCCTGACAGCATGACGAAAGGATCTGCAGATCTACTCTACAACAATGGAGAAGTGAAGACGTAAGGAGAAACGGCACAACTGCACGATGAGGGGGCGCCGAGAGGAGGGGCGAGAAGCCAGTTCGACAAGAAAAGGACACAAAACTTTATACTTAACATCATTAAAAAAGTTTGTCAGCAGTTTTAGTTGTTGGTTGTTGTTTGTTTTTTATTTTTTTTATATTTCTTTTTATGTATTTATTTTTTTTCTGATTGTCCGGAAGCGTTCTCGTTTTTCTTTTCTGTCAGGTTTTCTAAACGAGAAACCGATGCTGTGTGTTTTTGTCGGCGGAGGGACGCACTGTGACTGGATGGGGAGGTGGGAGGGGGAGGGATGAGGGATGTAATGAAGAATGTCTCATGTGATATCTGACATGTTACGAGTTACGAGTATATAATTTTTGTGATTTCTTGTTTTGTTATACGTGAGTTTAAATATTGTGTCACTCACAAAACTAATTTAATTAATTAGTTGTATTAGTGGAGAGTCCGGCGAGGGGAAGGAGGGGCTAAGATTGGGGGTAGGGGTGGATGGATTGTTGAGACGGGGCTGATAGACGAGGACTTGAATATTAATTCCGGTGGCAATTTAAAATAATTGCATGCGTTTTTGTTTTTGTTGCTTTTGTTGTTTCTTTTCATTTGTAACCTGTTGCAAAAGAAGTGGGCGGAGAGATTTACAAATGACATGTGCGCAAAGTTATGCCAAAACCACCACCACCACCGAAAAAAAAAAACAAAAACAACAAAACGAAGCAGAAAACCAACAACAATAATAACACGTATACTAACAACAATCAGAGGCTTAAAAGAGCGCTCAGAGAACAAAGAAAAAACTAAAAATAAAATAAAACTGTTGCAACAAAACTGTGCGCGTCTACTTCAACAACAACAACAACAAGTACTACTACAACAACAAAACCAACAACAACAACCAAAACAACAACCATAACAGCAACCATGCAAACTCTCCGATTCAGTTCCTGCCTTCATCTCGCTCCCTCTCACTCTCTCTTCCTCTCACTCTCCCTCTCTCTCACTGTCACTCATTACTCATGCTCGGACTCAACGTGAAACACAAAGCATTGCATATTTTTAGGTGCGCACGAGAGAAAAAATAAAGGAATCAAAACCCTTTTTTCATTCACACACATTTTCACAGTTGCAGTTTTTCGTTGCAATTTTTACACAATTTTTTTACATGATTTTTTTCCACTCCGTTGCTTTTGTATGCTCCCGTTAGTTTTTGTTGTTGTACTTGTAAGTTTTTTATTCTGCAACATATTTTCAGAACTTTTGCTTAAGCGTCTCGATTTTCTTCTGGTTCCTGATTTTGTTGCTGTTGTTGTTGTTTTCAATGTTATTATTGCTAATTTAGAGAGATTCTTATCTGGGTCTCTACACAAACGAATGTGTTTATCTGTGTGTGCTTATCTCTCTGCGTGTGTGTGTGTGTGTTTGTGTGTGTTTGTCCGTCTGTTCGTTTGTATGCTTTGATTATGCGCATGAAAAACATGTAGAATATTATTTGTTGCAATAACAGCAACGACAACAACAACAGCAACAACAACAACAACATAGTAATATATTAAAATGAAATCAAAAACAAACAAGAATTTTTAAACACTCCGCCTTATTTTTGTTGACTCTCGTCGCCGGCTCCTGCTGCATCACTCTCTGTTGCCACTCTTAAAGCTCTCGCCACGAGACGGTGAATGCAACAACAACAACAACAACAACACCAACTCGAAGTCTAAGGGTAACTCAGGCACCCAGCCAGCAACAAAAAACCGCTATGTACAGTGTTGCCAACATTCTTCGCTGTTCGCAATGTTTTCGTACTCTTATAACTCCACCTCCAAAGTCACAGAGTGACGTCGAGAGGCTGGTTTTTGTTGTTGGTCGTGTTGCAATTTGTTGCAACGACTGCGACTGGAAAATGAAGCTTTTGAAAAAGGAGTGGATTTCTTAGGCAGAAAAACAAACAACAAAAACTATGAAGCGCTCAAAGAAAGGCACAGAAACACGAAGAAAAGCAAAAACAACATTCGAAAAACGATGGAGTGCAAAAAGAATGGAGTGAAGAAAGACGAAAACAAAATTAAAAGTAAAATAAACTGCTAAAAAGAGTTTAGACAGAAGTGTAAAAGAAAATCTAGCAAAACCGTGATTTGTCAATCTTCGGTTCTCCTATTTGAGCTATTTTGAGGCGTTGAGGGGAAACAGATTTTCATTTTTACTCCCAGTACAAAATCTCCCAGCGATGGTTTCGATGAAGAAAAAAAGTCGAGGAGAAGAGTTCGAACTGGAAAGTGAACAAGGAGAAAAAATCATGGAGAAATTCCCTTAAGTTCGAAGAAGAAAACATGAATTGTTTAATAATAAACTTTACAAATCTTAATCGATATCCCTTTTTACTAATAACTTTATTTAACTGTATGCAAATCACATCTTTTTACTGATTGAAGGTACTCGAAAATATCCTTAAATTCATCCTCTTCTTTAATTCATTCTTTTTCTTGCTTCTTTCTTTTTTTTCTTCTTCTTATGCAAATCATAGCAAAAGCTAAGGAACTGTTTTCTTCTGAAAATTTATCTTTAAACATAGACGAAAAATTTTTACAACCGCATTTCGGGCGCTCACCCACGTTCAACTGTATCAGCGTCCATGAATCGCATGGATTCCTCTTAATATTTTTCATTTAATGTTTCTAAGCATTAAATTCGCTGGCTAAATTTTATAGCCAATTTTATTTTTATCAAACATGCATGATAAACTTTATGCCTGCCTCATAAAAGTATGCAATGCTTTGGAGCGCGACGACGCGATCCGCGCTGGGCCGCCAGCAAGAAAATCCACAGAAGCCACAAGCGTTTAGTTTACATTTTAATATTAAGATTAAGAAAGTCGTAAAAGACTAGAACAGCAATCGAAAATAAATGCTGTTTTTTTGTGTCTACTTAAAAGTGATCTCAAAGCCATTAAAAAGAGTCTGCATTTTTAAATTAATAATAAGAGATATAAAAAAAAGAATATCACAAAAATTAATGGTTCAAATTTATACTGGCAAATGGTAATAATAATAAATAGTAATCATAATAAATGAGAAATGTTCTCAGTTGTTGTTGAATACGAATTTAAAATCATACAATAATTAAAAGAGGGGGGAAAAAAATACTACTAGCAATTACAAAATAATATTAAAAACTGTTAAATTTGTGAAATGAAAATGAATAAAAGAAAGAACAAAAATTCGAGTCCCAGCCGAGATTTGAACCTGAGCGCCGATCGTATACCAGATCAACTGCGAGTGGTTTCTCAGTTTCACTCGCATACAATTGCATATAATTCACGAACACTTTATAGAAAAACCTTTACTTAAGTTCATAAATAGTCTTGCATGTGGTTAGGCACTTGTATATGGTGCCAAATGTAGAATGAATATTCAAACTAATTTTAAATATCAAATTTAAAAGTTTAAGCTTTTACTTAAAAACGTAAAAAAAGAAATTAAAGAAACGTTTTAGGTACTCGTCACTTAAGCTAAGAAATAATACTTTGCTCAACTGTTTAAACTGTCATTAAAAGCTTAAGAATAATCACAGCACAAGCAACAACAAACGCGTATATTGAACTACAAGGAGCAACAACAACAACAACAACAACAACAATCAGCAACGTTGGTAAAGTGAAAACTTCCTCAGGTAGCATACTTTTAGGCGTTTAACAATGTAAAAACTTGCAAAGTTGCAGCGAAGAAAATGCTTCTGTTGCAGATGAATCGATTGTGGCGATGGCGATGGCGATGGCGATGGTGATGGTGATGGTGATGGTGATGGTGATGTTGATAGTACGGTTGACGGTGAAACAACTTTTCCGCATACAATAGAAAACCTTATTCTTTTATTTTCCTTTTTATTACTTTAGCTTCTTTCTTTTCGTCCTCTTCGTCGCCGTGTCACGGCTCTTCATCAAAAAATGGCTCCGGCGCTCAGACACAATAGCGACACGGCGCGGTTAACACTTAAGATATTTGTTATTGTTGTTTGTGTTGTTGGATTTGTTGTTGTTATTGTTGTTGTTTTCGTATACAAAACAGCATGCATTCTGTCATAGTTACTGGCTACACCTCAAAGTATGCAACCCGTGATTTTGGTTTCATCAAAATCTTATAATTTAAGATCTAGACTAAAATTGAATAGTCTGGAACATTAAACTTATTTTTTATTCTATTCTATTTCTGTTTAAGATTTCTATAGACATTTATTTTGGATCCCTAAAATATGCACCAATTTAAATGGGACGCAGTTGGTTGTTAATTATTAAAGTATCGAAATTATTTGAATACGAAATGCAGAATCATTTATCAGAATTGGCACCATCAGAAAACAAAAAGCACACTTTTAGGCGTTCCAGAAAACGGTCCATCTGTAGTGTCCGCCCATTCGAAGCCTCCTTTAATCCGCTTCTCGACCACGCAAGCCATAAACACAAATCCACCCGCCAACAATCAACAATCAACACTCGACAGAGCGACACAGCGACACAGCGACACTCGCCTAAATCGCTGCAGCACTAAATTATCAAAATATAATCTCTGCTGACCGTTAAATTCATATTCAGTCTATTGTTAGATGAGAATAATCTCTGAATATACATCTATGAGCATGTGTGTGTGTGTGTGTGTGTGTGTGTGTGTGTGGTTGAATGTGTTTCTGTGTCGGAGGTGGGAATAAAAAACTTCGTTAAACCTTTGATGCTATAATTTTTAAAATGAGGCACCTCAAAGAAAAAAAAAAACCAAAGCAAAAAGAAGAGAATAGAAAGAGGAGAGAGAGAGAGAGAGTGAGAGAGAGAGAGAGAGAGAGAGAGAGAAAGCAATCATCAGGCAGCATCAGCTAAGTTTAAAAAATGCTAGAGCAAAAAAAAAAACACTCACTCACCACACAAAAAAGAATTATTAGAGCCACAAAAGTATTGCATACTTTTTGCTGCGTTAAAAGCAAAAACTTGCTCCTTGGAGTGTAATTCGAATATTGTTGCCGACTTAAAGGCGCGCTGCGGGAAAAACGACGGGATGCATAATGACGGTGAGAGAGAGAGAGAGTGGGAGTGAGAGGGAGAGTGTGCCAAAGAGAGGCTGGCAGCAGAAGGTGCGTCCAAACACCTCAACGAGTGGGTGTTTGTGTGTCTACGTGGCTGCGGTGAAACGCGAAACACCGGCAACAACAACAACAACAACAACAACAACAACCGCAACCACCAACAGAAACAACAACAATAATGAAGCAAACAAAAAACAGCATGCTACAAGAATAAGCAGCAGAACAGCGCAACCAACAACAACAACAACAACAACAACAGCTAACATCGCTAAAGTTTCGCTTCACAGCTGCAATAATAACAACAACAGCAACAACAAAAATAACAACAGTTGTAGTAGCAACATCATCAGCAGCAGCAGCAGCAGCAGCAGCAGCAGCAGCCGCCACCGACGTCGCAGCAGCCACCAAAAATTTAAGTGAACCGTGAAAGAAAAGTTTTCAATGAGTTTTTCCGGTATTTTTTTCCATACTCTCTTCACTCCACTCCACTCTGTCCAACATGCGCCCTTCTCTCCCTCCTTCTCTCTCTCTCGCTCGCTACTTCCACCCCCAACCCTCTACTTGTCTATTTCCTTCCCCTCCTCCTACCCCCCCGCCTCCCTTCTTCCTAGCAAAACCCCACCCTTGTCCTCATCAAAGTGTGTTTATTTTGCCAACGCAGCTGTAGCGCTTAAAAGGAATTAAGTGGGTGTGGCAGTGACGTTGAAGCTATCGATGAGCCTCTTCAGCACGACGACGATGTTATTTGGGAGGTGAGGCAAGGCGTCGAGTACCGAGGAATTGCCGGCAATATTTCCAAACAATGTTATTGTTTGCACCAACTTCGCAGCTCTGAAGTATCTGGGGACGAAGTGGGCGAAGTGGTCGGCGGGGGGGCGGGAGGAACACGGGCACACGGGCACACGACGCACGTTCATTCGGGCGCGTTGGTGCTGCAAAATCAATCGATAGTTAATGGAAAAATCGTTATTAATGAAAAAGTTGGCATTGTTGTTGGCGTCAATGTGTATAGTATTGTTGCTTTTATTGTTAATGTTGGTGGTGGTGCTGCTGCTGGTGTTGGTATTGTTGTTGTAGTTCAAGTTATTGTTGCTATCGCTGTTGGAGTTGCAAACAACTTCACTACTCTGGTGAACAACAGCGCCGAACAGCAGCAGCAGCAGGAAGGAAGTGTTGCTCAAGTGCCTCTCGCTAGCAATTTGCAATCGCAATGAAGTGTAAAGCATTGTAGTTGGCAACGCTGAGACAAGCAGTATAGGGAAACAAAACAACAACAAACACAAATTGTATATAGCAAATAAAGAAAAAAGAACAGAATCGAACCGAACAGGAACTGAGACATCAGCAGCAGATGGAGCAGATGGAGCAGCGCCGTTTTACTGACAACTTTAATTGCAACAGCGTCAGTTGCGACGAAGAAACTGTCCAAAGTTTAACGCTGCCGCTGGAATGAGTAATGAAATGCTTTGAGCAATAAAATTATTTGCTGCAGATATGAACGAAAAACGCCAGCTCCGAACTCCGAATAAAAACGCAACAAGAGCAAAACAAACAATATTCCGAAGCACTCTGCTGAGTGTATAAAGGAAAATCGCTTCACCACTGCTTCGAGTTACATAATAATTAAAAGAGGCAGGAGACCGAAGACAGAGCGATAGATTGAATATCGACAATGTTGAAGTTTGTTTCAGAAACAGTGCATACTTTTGGGCATCGATTTTGTCAGCTGCTCGCTAGTGCTCACTTTATTGTTGTTTTTATTGTAGAGGTGCATTTCTTCCCTTTGAACTTTAAGGACACATCATTTGAATGATTGATTGATTGACGAGTGATGAGACGATGTCCATCAAGAAGGGTGAACGCGGGTCCTCGACACCGTCAAGTTGATCGAATTTCGTTGCGTTCGGTAAATAATGACGAATGAAAATCGATATTTATAGCATTATTTCGGGGCAAATATTGGGCCACGTGGGTGTGTACAGAGTGAGGAAGTAATCGAGGGAGGGGCTGAGAGAGAACTGAGTGAAATTTAGTGCAAAGTGTTTACTTTACAATGACAATATTCTCGAAAACCTTTTAAAAATCCTTGAAGACTCTCTGATATACGTTTAGCACAGTAAATTTCTATTATATTGAATTAATACTAAATTTTTATTATTATTAAGAAATATTTTCTATTACTAATTCTATTCTTTTCTCTCTCACTCTGTCGTTGTAGGTAAGTCTGATGCATCGTCATCACCACTCGAACTCTGTTCAACTTTTTTAGTGAGTACCTTCAACCATCCGTATTTCGAAGTAACACCTTCATGACTCATCCAGATTTCATGTGATAATCTGACCCCGGTCGATGTCGGTCGTTTCTTTGTGGTCGTTATGAGGATAAATAATAAATTCCACGTGAAGTAGAAATCGACAACCTTGAAAATGGTACCTTGGTGGTCTATAAAAATAAATGGATCAACATTAACTACAAGTAAAACAATACTCGTAATTAAGTGAAATGTTGTTACTCAAGAAGAGAGAAGAGAATAGAGTAAAGTAATGGCAAGAAATGAGAGAAGAGAAGTGAAGTGAGAGGTCAAAAAAGGAACAGAAGAGAAGAGTCACGAACTCGAAACTCTCGTGAAGTTTGAAGAGAGTTTTGTGGTTCGTTTTATTGACATTGATGCAGGTGTAAATGACAGGTGACAGTTGACAGCTGAAGGCTACTTTATTGGGTGCTTTAACAGTTGTTCTTTGATTTATTGTCTTATTTACGGTTTAAACTTTATAAACAAGGAAAGAATTTCGTGAAGACAAGGAAGAAAAGCGAGAAAATAAGGAGACAGAATGAGACAAGAACAATTAGAGAGTCTTTTATAAAACTATTTTTCCAAGCTTCTTCTCGGTTGTTAAAAAAAAGTAAAGAATCTTAAGCAACTTAAATAAGAGTTTTTCTATGAACAAATCTCTCTCAAAAAAGTTTCAAAGAAACCATATGCTGCAAAAAAAGCACAAAAAATATACCACAAAAAATATACCAAAATTAAGTTTGGTTTCTTCTCTCGTCTCCTCTCCTCTCCTCTTCTCTCCTCTCCTCTCCTCTCCTCTCCTCTCCTATCCTCTTCTCTCCTCTCCTCATGCAGACCCACCGGTTTTTTGCGGCTGCTGCATTCGACTGTTGCAACAGCAACTTCTGTTGCTGTTTATTTAGACGCTTAATAAACTGCGTTCTGACGGGCCACCAAATTGACTGGCTCCTGGTACACTCGGGCCTGCATGTGTCGGTTCTCGCCGAGGATGTGAGCCCGAGTATGCAAAAGTTATGAATCTGTTGTGGGGAAAATTTTCCGCTCTGGCTGCTGCTGTTGATGCTGATGATGAGTAACAACACCAGCAGCAGCAGCAGCAGCAGCAGCCGCCAAAAAACCTGAGAGTCTGCCTGTCTGTCTAGCGTACTATCTGGTTAAATATTCCGTCCCTTTGATGCGCCGGCATGTTCGAGGTAACCTTCCCGGCTACCTTCACTGGCCTCTTAATAAAGTGTTGGCCGTGGTTGTGTTGCTCGGTTTAATTTTAATATTTGATGTTAGTCTCGTCTCGGAATACAAACACGTGAGCTACCACAACACCAACAAAAAGCAAAAAGCTAGCCCGAAAACGAAGCGTTCGAGGTATTTTTTATGCCCCGCAAATTAAGTTCAAAACTTCACGGAATGCTCAAAGTACCTCGGGAGAAATTCTTATTCAAAAATTATATCGTGTTCCGAATTTTTAAGCTAACATTTTAACCGACCACAAGTAGAAGCATACTCATGATGCTTGTACTCATGAATATGATGATCAGATTCATCCCTGGCCCCCGCATCCGCCAGCATCAGAGTTCATCCATCAGAGAGTTGATATGGCGTCCTTTCTTGTTTCCCTCCTTGTTCTCTTGTCTACTGGAAGGGAATTCAATCTACTTTCTTCCGGTGATATGATTCAATATGTTGGCCTACTCAGCCTACACTTCAGTGAAGTTTTCACTGAACAGTTTGTGAATTATACAATATAAGACAAAATGATGTCCTTGTCCCCTCCAGTGTTTCAGAACGTAAGCGTGGCCGGCCCATCTGTTTCTAAACTTCAGTGTTTCTTGCAGTTTGTAGGTTTTTTTTGGTCACTTAATCAGAAAATCCAGAGCCTGCGTTCGGATATCACTGGAGCCTTGTTTGTTATTTATTATTTATTTTGTTTCTCCCGTTTGAATGCCTTTTTAAGGATATTGAATACAGACTTCTATTTGCAGAAATAACCTTAAAATGAAAACTGTGTGTACCTGAATTTAAATCGTCTGAATTTAAGGGTAAACAGGTTTACTTTTCCATATAAACACACATGAAGATGCACAAAAGCTTAAGTGAAGCTTTTAAGTGCTTTTGATCTATTTATAGATCAAGCTTTCCCTTTTCGGGTGATTTTTTATTAATGGGTTGTGAGTCATCCTTCGAGTTGCTCATGAAATTAAGATTTAAATAAAAAGCACTGAAATTTCTTTTGTAAGGAAGGGCTTCTAGTCTGAAAAAGGTTCATAATTGTGCTCGATAACGCACTCTTTTCTTCTTCTTCTTCCTTTGTTTCAGAAGAAATACTTTAAAGTTGTTGTTCCTTTTTTCTACACAATTTGAAATGTCAACCGAATGACAGCCACCCAGAAAACTTACCCGCTTAAATTTATTTTAATTTTTTATTTCTTTTTGTATCCTTCTATTTTTAGAATCTTTTTGTCGGTTAGCAACAAAAAAAGCGCCGAAGACGGGGAAAAAAGAGTCGAAATTCTAAAAAAGCATTTAAAACGTGAGCCGCCTTCATTTAAATGCAAATTTTTACTGTGGTTTCGTTTTTTGTTGTTGTCAGTGTTGCTCTGCCATCAAAGCACGCAAATAAAAGCCAAAATCAAAAAGAAGAAGA
The DNA here is from genome assembly GCA_949629155.1 of Myopa testacea. NCBI lineage: Eukaryota > Metazoa > Arthropoda > Insecta > Diptera > Conopidae > Myopa > Myopa testacea. The sequence continues at coordinate 19,389,891 of OX451348.1, read as the reverse complement.
AGCAAATTAAAATGAAATTGTTGCCAGCGGCAAGTTTTTTCTCTCCTCTCCTGGGCGCTGCGTTCCGCTCGTAATTCAAGGTGATCGCTTAATTGAAATATGCTTTTAAAAGAGAGTCCTTTTATGAGTCCTGTACGAGTATTTAACGCGCTCCTGCTCCACTTGTACTTGTCTTTCTCCTCTGCATATTTTTGGTTTTATTTGCGTTTTTGTTTTTGCCATTTTAATGTCATGCAAAGCGTTTTTGCGGAACGTTCAGATTGCTTGAATGGCGGAATGGCTGCAGGCTCACAGGGCCGGGCACAGATTCGGTGTCCTTTCCGAAGCAGCAATTTGCAAATCAGCCCCAAGCAAAAAAGTGCACGCACACAAAAACACTTGACTACTAAATCGTAGTGATTTAAAATTCGGTACGAAGTTCAGCCAGAGGCCAGCGCTTTCAAGTTGAGTTCAGCGCGTGTTTCTTTTCTGCTTTTGTTCCTTTATCATTCTCAATCGGAAGTAAATTAATTGAAATCATTAATAAACCATAAAATATTTTATTGGCAAGGAATATTTTCTCTATAAAAGGTTCACGAATATCTTTGGTCTCGCTGTAATGCATTGAAGAAAAGTGTCAATCCTTTGAAAGTACTTCAGTAAATGAATCAATCGTATCTTCTGATTGATCGAAGTAAAAATAATGAAATTTTGTATCCGTAGAGATGAAGTCGAAAACAAACGCTGCACTAAGATTTAACCACCTCAAGTCATTTGAAGTTCCTATACAACCCGAACGAGTTAAACATCATATCTGGAAATTCACTTAAAATACATAATTTAAAAGTATCATTAGAAAAAACAAAATTATGTTATTCGTTCCCTTCGAAGGGGGGAAATGTTTTCATAAAAAATTCTTAAAATCAGAACAGTTAATTATTATAGCGTATTGTTGTCAAGTGTTTAATTATACAGTCTTTTTTTTGGCTCATTAAAACTGTTTCTTTTCTTTAAATATTTATTCAAATACTTACACACCCCTCCCACTCATCATTTATCCTACCCCCCTCCCACACATCCCCCCCCCCACCCACCGCTACCACTCAGAATATTAACAATGAGCAGCAGTTTAAAAACTTGTTACTCATTTTACAGAACAAATGAAGTAACTTGTTTCTTTTCTTCTTTTATTGTTGCTGTTATTTGCTATTTATAACATGAACAACAACAAACATTTCATTATATTTTACCGCTAAGCTACCGCAACGGAATTCCACAATAACAACAACAACAACAAAAGCAGAGGCAGCAGCTTCATATAAATATTTCCTACCTACGAGAAATAATAAGAAAATTAAAAATACTTGAGATAATTTCATGCTTATCCTAGAAGTGTGCTTCAATTTCATAATAACATCAGCAACAGCAACAACAACAGCAACAACCACAACAACAACAACAACAGCAACAACAACAAAAGGAACAACAACAACAAACGGAACAACACAACATCTACAGAAGCGATGAGGACACGATGACGATGACGACGACGACGACGACGACAGACAGCAACAGGAGCTTCATATATCAACGTATTCTCAATGGTCGTATGTCAGAGCTCTCGAGCCACTTGAGAAGGATACTCAGCGTAGTCCTTATTCCCCCCACCGCTGTCCTTATTCCCCCCGTCCAGTAGCTTCGTTGCTTCATCTCTTGCAGTTCTACTTCTTGTGTTTGGAGGAAAATATAGAAGAAAATATTGTATTTATATGCGTCTTTTTCCCCCCTCCTCTCTCTATCTCTCTCTCTCTCTCTCTCTCTCTCCCTCTCTCTCTCTCTCCCTCTCTCTCTCTCTCTCCCTCTCTCTCTCTCTCTCTCTGTTTGTTCCCTTCTGACAGGAAATGCATAGCATTTGAATTATTTGCTCATGCTTTTAAGGAGTCTGCGAACCCCTTAAGGGGACTCCTTCTGGTTCTTTATCTCTTCCTACACCCCTCCCCCCCCCCCCCCCCCACCACTGGGAGCCCCTTCGCCTTTCGCTACACTGCACACAATACATGAGGCCTGCTGGTGTTGGGTTTTTTTCAAGATAAAGATAAGAGTACACAAGAGTTATTTATATGCTCAAGAGACGGTTTTGTTTTTTAAGTTAAGAGAATAACAACAGCGAAAAACAATAAAAACAAGAAGACCAGCAACAATAACGCCACAAATTGTATTGTGAGTAACTGAAAAGTACATTAAAACCAGTTGATCGGCGAATCTCGTGTATGAACACCTCTCTACCACGGTTGCTATCTTATCTCTTTACTTTCCTCCACACGGAAATCCGCAGCTGTCATCAACAACATCCAATATTTGAGAGGTGGATAAATCTTCTTCACACCCCCCCACCCTCCTCACCACCCACCGGCTCCTAACTTTTAAAGATAGGCGACGAAGGGAGGGAGGAAGGTGGCCTTTCTCCCAACATTCGTAACCAATCCATGGCTTTCGATACCCCACTCATTCCTCCATCCACAGGTTTCCAGTACATCCCCTTCCACTCCTTATCTGTCATTCGCATCACCCTCCATTCTTTCCTTGAATTTGGGGTTCACTGGTCGCGGCGGTTATGAAAAGGAAAGTCAGCTAAATTCGAGTAAATCGCGTGTGTCGAATATGCGGAATCTCTCTCCTCTTCTCTCTCTCTCTCTCTCTCTCTCTCTCTGTTCTTCTCTCTCAATTCCAAATAGAAAGCGATCGAATGGAATGCAATTTATAAATAACAATCATTTTACAGAGCATATCGTGTGGAATCGCCTCTAGTCAAAAGATTCATCTATTGATTGACTTAATCTCATTTTTAGTGCATATTTTTGCTATTTTATTAAACATAATGTGAAGTATATTACAATAGATGGGGGAAAAACAAAAATTAATAATAAGAAAGAATAATCAATTTAAACCATTTTATTAACTGTGAAAAGAATCACTTCGTTTTAAATGAAGTGTTAACTTCAAAAATTACATGGAAATGAAGTAAGAGTACTTTACAAAAAATAGAGGTATTGTATTAAGACTTTTGGATAGAGAGAGTGGAAGAGAGAGAAAGAGAGAGAGAGAGGGAGACCATAGTAAGGAACGAGTGAGAAAAGTGTACCCTTTCACATACTTAACTAATAACTACATTTTATTACTTCTTACATACATAAGTTATATAAAACAACTTACGTAACTAAAATTAATGACGACCGAAATTAAAAAGACTCGTCAACGTAATCATTTTCCGTATAGAATGTCAACTGATGTCACTGTTATGGCCACGATTAAAATAACTTTTTATGTATTCAAATTTGCTGTTTTTTATATCTTAATTTTGTTGAATGCTGAAATTTAATTTAACCCCTTCAGCTGCAGCAACTGAATATTTTTTTGATATTCATGCAGCTCTCACCACCAGTTTTTCACCCTCCGAGGCGGCTGGTGACTTCAAACATCCCCGGTAGCCGGTGGCGTTGACAATCAAGTCTGCTCTGGTGTTGAGCTTGTCTATGAAGGACTACAGAACTAGTTTCTAGGTTGTGTTTTTGTTGTAGTTGATTTGTTTTTACAAAAGATACGGATTCGGTGATAAACAACCACCGAAGTAGCTCACAACATCTACAACGACAACAACTGAAGAAGATTATTAACTAGGATAGGAAACACGGGACTCGTTACGATATATTAGAGGAACCACCCTTAAAAAAGGACGCACGCATAAAATTGAACCACTGGCCGAGTCGAACTGCGAGAGTGAGCAGACAACCGAAAAGTGTATGCGTGTCAGCGTGGAAGTTTCGATATCGACAAACAGCTGTCAGTTTCAATATTGAGTTGCACTGAGTTAAGAAGAATGTCCTTGGCACTAAACATTTAAATGAACATGAAGAAGGGAGAAGGGTTTCATAGTTTTCTTTATTCATAAAAGGATATTTTTTGTTTATTAATCTTCACTTTTCACCACGACTGCCAGCTGTAAATATCGATTGTTTGTCTTCGAGTCTGTTGAAGAACTTGGTTTTATTAAAGAAATGACTTTGAAGAGACTTTAGAAGGACCAAAAAAGGTTGGATTTCTTTGAGGACATTTCCGATTTATCGAAACCCATTCTCTCTTTTTTTAAAGTTACCTCTCATTGAGATTTCTTCATAAAATGCGTTTGTTTCCAAAATGTGCCTAAAAAGGGATCCCATAAAACAGATGAAGCGTTACTAGTTTTGTGACAGGTCTTCCCTTGGGTTTATTTGTTCCTATCTCTCTCTCTCTCTCTCTTTCTATTTGAGAAGGAAATCCTAACAACACTTCAACTTTCGTAATTTTCTTGCCATTTTTACTTCATTTTCATTTCATGTTTACTTCATTTATTATTTGGTTGTGGGTCGTTTATTATTTATGTTTTCATTATGTTCTCTTTGATCTTATTTGCTTTCATTTTTTTCTTATCTGTCACATTTCAAAATCCTCGACTTTATCAAGTTTCTCAATCAATTTATCACAAACAATTCAGAATGTTTTTGAACATCAAGAAGTTGGCTAAAAATTAACACCCTTCAGAGAGAGAGAAACAGAGAGTCAAGATCTGAAAACTCTTCACTTTAGTCCACTAAAAAAGTGGAACCCTCGAAGGAAAAAACCATTCAAGCTTAACTCACACGTGCTTCATTCCTTGTACGAGTAATTAATTTGCTATGGAGTTGTTAATGTTTCTCTAGATGGCTCTCCATCTACATTTTCTTCGTCCTCCTCTCCCTCTTTTGCTTCGTCTTCTTCCTTTCATTTTAGATTTAATACAATATGAAACTCAAGTTAACACCTCATGAAACAAGCATCAAACATTTGATACTTTCTTATATAAGTATTTATAAAGCACACATGAAATGTTCGTTCAAATAATAAGTCAGATTTATCACGAGCATTTTACCGTAATTTAGAGTCATTTAGAGGAGTTCTAGTTGTGTATGTCTGAGTATATCTTCAACCCTTTCAAAATGAAGCCGTTGCGAATCAGGGTTAAAAATAAAGCAGCAGAAAAGCCCACAATTTTAAAGCCTTCGATGCAATTAGATTTTGTTGCTGCTGATGCTGTTGTTGGTGGTGTTTTTGTTGCTGTTGTTGGTGTTGGTGTTGGTGTTGGTATGAGTGAAGCTTAGATTGGAAATTGTTAAAGAGTGAAGTGTACGATATACAGACGTCCAAAGTCGAGTCTCTGCATTAAATCGAAACACGATTTAAGCCCCTTTCCTGGCCAGAAGAGTTACAAGCAACATGACACGTGCATCTCCCGTGGTTGTTGTACGTTTGTACGTTGTTATTGTTAATCTCTTTTGTGTGGATTAAAAAGGAAGCGCCTTCTGCGATGAATTGAACAACCCCAGTGGCTGTAGGGTGGGCGGAGGGGAAGAGGTGAGGCGTTCCTCGTCCTTAAAGAATATCATGCGTCTATCTTTATCTCTACCTCGAAGCAAGTGAAGTCAGTTTATTTTTGAAGGCAAAAACGTGCCACTTCATTACGTCTAAATTATTGAATATTCTCGCTGAGAGGTTTTCTTTCACTAAATCCCGATTTTTAGATTATCATAAGACTAAAAGAATAAGAATAAAAATAAAAGAAAACAGAAACAAAATTTCATCATGAGACCCAGAAAACGGCAACCGACGTTTCACAATCCATTACATTGGAAACATTTTTGTATATAAATTTTTAATTTTAAGGAACATAAAAAAGGAAAACCAACAAAAAGAATGTCCTTCTTCCAAAGGGGAAGGGACAGTAAAAGAGGCAGTTAGGGAGGTGGGAGGTGGGTGGGCCTGCTTCCCCAACCACTTGAGTTAGAACTCACTTTCGTGCTAACTCACTCATACTCAGCAACGCAACAGAAGATTCTCCGGCTGGTGATAAACTCCGACTTCTCCGAGTACAGCGACTTCTCATTCGACGCGAAAATGCATTTTGCGCCCCATTAAATAATAATAAGCATTTACAGGATATGCCACAAGAGCTCCTCGCAACAACAACAGCTGCAACAACAACAACAACAACAACAACAACAGCAAACACTATAGGAAAGCAACGGCAACCAGAACAGATACTTGAAACCCATAAAAATCATGGTTATTTTGAGAGTTTATCTGGTGCACGAAGTCCCTGTGTGATTTTTAAAATAAATGTTGGCGTTTTTAGTGTACCGCCGTAAACGAGGAGCGGCAGAGGCAGAGAATAGTACGAGCTGGAAGTGTGAAAGAGATAGAAAAGTGAACTTAGATGGTGAAACGTCAAGGTGCAGAGTCACTCACTGTAAAAGCAAAAGCTTGGGCTTTGCTTAGGTTGCGGTTGTTGTTATTGTATTTATTGTGTTTATGTACATACATATATACTATTGTATGTATTCCTGTGTGTGTTTGCTTGTGTGTGTGCTTTCCTCCCAGGTACTTAGTGATGTTTGTTGCGTTGCCACATAAATAAGTAACTCGAAGTCCTTTTTAAAGGACTCCTAAAAGCAGGCCACAAAGAATAACAAATAAAATAAGGAATAGGAAACAAGCGCAGAGCAGATAAACAAAAGATGTTGGCGGCGAGGTGGGAGGAACAATAAAGAAGACGACACACTCACCCACTCACAAACACAAGCGCACACAGACACACAACACACACACACACATACACACAAGTCACAAGTCACACGAACGCTAACGAAGCTACGTTTATGTTGTGTTAAAAGCACGCTTAAATGCAGACATTATTTTTTATGCACCCCCCCCCTTTTTAGGGAGGGTCAGCGGCGTGGCGGAGAAGGGAGCAGGTTGGCCACAATTTCACTGCGATTCCCTAAATGTTGGTCCCCAGACACGGGTTCCATTCAAAGGACACGTGCGATGTCAGGTTGAGGGTTTTTTTAATGCTTTTAGGCGCTTCGGAATATAAAAAAGAGAGCCAAATAAGTCAGTCAGTTTTAATAATTCATAAAAGGAAATCCTCTTTATTTGTCAAGGTTTGCGAAATCATGAAATCGCATTTAATTAAGTGCTACACTCAAGTCTTCGATTCAGATTAAATTCGAAACAATTCTGGTGAGAATTTGCAATAAAAGAGATAATTCGAAATTAAATAATATCGTGGAAAGTACACAACAAATGTTCTTCCATAAATAATTCCGTGTTGATTCACAAAACTGTACAAATGAAGAAAATCTGATCTTCATTTGAAACAGAACACAGAATGAAGTATGGAGGAAATATTAAATTAGCAACGGAGGCATCACCATCACCACTACCATCACCATCACCATCACCATCACCATCACCACCACCATCACCACCACCACCACGTCCACCGTCCACCGTCAAACTCAACCCTCCTGCGGCCCGGTCTGTCGCTCAACCTTCAACCCTCCGACGTTGACTGACATGACATGACATGCCAGCAACAGAAGCCGAATGAGAGACATAAAATTTAATACAGGAATAAATACCTTCAGAAGAATATTATAAAAATAACAACAACAAAATAATCGCGCCCTTCATGACGAAGGCTCCACGTGCGACCCCTGAATGACCCGTCGAAAAGAGTACAATTAAATTTGTACCTGTATCTGGCACTTAAAGAGTTCAAACGGAGGGTTCGAGGGTTTTATTTTATTTTACTTCACTTTATTTGGTGTGTTTTGTTTAAATTGTTCCTGTATTTCTGTAGTCGTCTTTGTTTTTTCCCTTCTCGTTCCATTTCCACTTCACTCTATTATTTCTACGAAATTTTCTACATTTTGTGACAAACCACTCGAAAGTCCCAGAAATGGTTGCGGTCTTTTTTGATCCATTTTTTGTTTACTATGCACACAAGTGAAGTGAAGCCTCAGCAGTTGAAAAAAATGCACCCGAGCGAATGAACGACTGTACAAATGAACGAATGAACGACTGTATGAATGAACGAGTGAACGAGTGAATGAATGAACGAATCACCGTCTCTTGGCATCGTAAACAAAGAAGTGTGACACGATGCTGTGAGTGTATTGAGTGTAAATGAAAATGTTTGAAACCGCTGACAGTTTTGATGACGGGTGCAAAAACCGATGATGCGAGGCCAGAGGGTGGGGGTGGGCGACGACGACGGGGAACAACTGTTATGTGTCGAAATATTTCGCAGATTGACAAAACCTAATAAGAGATCAAAGGAAAGCAAATTGATTGCCAAGAAGTATGCAGCGTTCTATTAAAAGACCTGAAATAGCGTCGTCATGTGGAGCGAGTGTTCGGTTATGCGGATGTGTGTGTGCAGTGTGTGCTCTCTTCTCTCCGAGACACATTCCAAGTAAGCCGAGTGACAATCATGATCAAATTAAAACTTCAAAAGCGCTCTGGCACAACGCTATCCTCAATTCATGGCGTTTACTCGTAGTTATTCATTCAGACGCTATCCTCGCTCTATTTATTGTTTCTCTCTCCCGTTTCCTTTCTCTCCCTCTTCTTTTCTCTCCTTTCGCTCCCTCTTCTTTTGTTTTACTTTATTTTCTGCTTGGCTGAGTTTTACACATTTCATTAAATCTTGATTTCGATTCCGTACAAATTCACCGGCCACGTTTATTTGTAGTTTCGAAATACGTACAAATGTAATTCTGTAATTTGCTTCTGATGACACACACACAAACACACCCACACACACACATTCACGCGGACACACAAACAATTTCACGCAGCTTTGTTCAAAATAAATACTAGATACTTAAAAGTACGCAGCGCAACCTTCGCCCAGCCACAGTTATTAAATTTTGGTTTTATTGTTGTTGTTATTGTTGTTGTTGTTTTTGTTGTTGTTGTTGGTGTTGTTGTTGTTGTTGTTGTTGTTATTGTTGTTGTTGGTTTTGATGTGTTGTGTGCGATGACTCAAAGAAAATCAATATTAAAAGAATTTCTTTCTTCCGCGTGTACGATTTCGTTCCCAAGCAAGACGACCATAAAAGAGGATTCTTCTCGGAAGGAGGGGGGTGTGGGGGGCAGTACTGGAAGAGGAGGGGTGACGAAGATAAGATGCTAATGTTGATGATTTTATTGATGGTTGCTCTTGAGATGTTAAGAGTTTTTATAACTCTTTAAAATATGTTGCATACTTTTAGACGATTTCTTATTTATTATCTGATTGCACCAAGCCAACAATTTATACTCGGGTACTGATTCAATATTTGTATTTGAACATTAAATAAAAAAGCCAACGCAGAGAGCGGCTTCCATCATTGTTAATCGCCATCATATCTAAAAGACGATGGTCTTAATTTTTCCTAATGATTTTTATTGATTCCACTGATTTCATCAATTATTCCAACACCATTCCGCCTCAATTTATTCGCCAATTAATTCCGAGTTCTGACCGTGTACTTTACGTGCACGTTCGAGCACTCGTCCTGGTGAACATCAACACCATCCAGTCACCGACACCGACAACGACACCGACACCGAAACCAGCCAACAACTCAGCCGCATTCACTCACTCGCAGTTACCCCTCCCTGCCCTTCCTTCCTTCCTACCTCTCGCTCCGTGTGTCTCTCTCGCTCTCTCGCTCTCTCTCCACTCCTCTGACACTCTGTCCACAATATGCTCAAAATCCATGTTGTTGTAGAATTTGCCATTTCGCTTCATTCGTATTTGTTGTTGAATTCAACATCGAATTTCAACTCGATTTTCCAATTGAGCAGCTACGAAGCACATGTGTGCCATGAATACCACATCCCTTTTCGCCCTCCCCGCCCCGCCCCCCTTTCCTCTGCTCTGCTCCACAAACTGTTTGTTCTAAAGAGCTCACAATATAGAAAAAGCAGAGAAAAGAGACCAACAAAAAATGTAGCCGTCCAGAGTACAATCGGAGAGCAGATACAGCGACAGCAGCGACAAAAGGAGTAGCAGCGGCAGCGGCAGAGGCAGCGGCAGCGGCATCGGCTGCGCAGTTCGGGCAGCCTGCTAAAATATTTGTATAGCGTAGCTGTTGAATGCTATTTGATTGGGAACCACAAACTAAACGTATCGCTTCTCGGTTCTCGCTTTCGATTCTCCATTTTCAGTTCCCGGTTCCCGGTTCCCGGTTCCTGGTTTCATTCACTTATTTGTCAGCGTCGACGCCACTCGGCGATAGAAATCAATTAAAAGACGTGCTTTGATTACGTAACTAATTGAGCTTTAACGTTGTACAGCACTCGACGTCTCACTTACACTTGCCCACTCACTCTATCGCCCTTTTTCGATAACGGAGCCGATCACATAAATCATATATCACAGGGGTCTGTCCATGTGTGTGGCTCTGTGTTTTTATCCTGTTCAATTTGTAGCACTTCACATGCGAATCGCTTCATTCCACGGCGAGTATTTAATTCAATACTGCAACTAAAAACATGCTATATTTTTTATCATAAATTGCATCTATCTTTCGGTTATTTTTTCTAGTTTTATAATAAATACTTTATATACTTTATAAATTTAACCGAATATGTATATTCAGCCTTAAGATGTGCCGCATTTTTTGTTTTTTCCGAAAATTGTTCCTATATTATTTCGTTATATTTAAAGAAAAAAGAAATATAATACCTGAAACCCCGATTTGATGGGGTCTCTTTCTTTCTTCTTCTTGTATATCAATTTTACAAGAAAACCCCATATAATCACCCTCCAAGAGCCAAACTTTTCAATAATTCGTTAAAGTAACCGCGTAACTGGGTTGATATTTAATAGATATTGTTAAAAAATAAAAATACACCTTTTGAAATTCAAATGAAAACGTCGGATGGGGTGTGGAGAGGAGGAGGGGGTGATAGGGTGGTAGCGCGGTAGAGCGGGTGATGGAAGGTTTGATTAAATAAAAATACGTGTTTCTTATGAAGAAAGCACTAAAAAGCAATCATAATGTTGTGGAACAGCAACAATAACAACAACAAGCTTAGCCTACCCTACCTTACATTAAATGAGGCCTAAAAAGAACACGAATAATCGAAAATACACGATTCGACCCAACTCATGAGCAACTCTACTCGGCTGTGGACAAGTTTTTGTGTCCTTATTGATTTGTGTAGTCCGGAGAATTTGCCTCTTACCCTCTCTTGTCCCTCCCCCCCCCCCCCCCCCCCCACACACACACACAAACACATACACTCCCACTTAGACACACACACATACGACGTCCAGTTTAATTGCTAACTTTTGGTTTCGGCTTCGTTTTTCTGTTACTAAAATGACTGAAATGACTAAAATGACTAAAATATCTGAAATGTCTACAATGACTAATTAATGACGAACGGAAACTGAAATTTAGTAGATACGAGTAAATTATATGGAGCATGTAAAGCAGATAAACCATATATATTAACCACATGAACCCGAATCGCGTGGCACCCTTTTTTGTTGTGGTTTTTTATTGAGCAACAACTTATGAAGTCATTGAAGCGAAAAGGAAAATGAGCCGGAACGGTGGAAAGGAGGAGAGCGAAAGAAGGGGCAGAACACGAAGGATGTGCGTGGAGTATTTGATTTATATACCATGTACGTATCTAAGGAACAGATAACATGCGATATCCACCACTTATTCACGGTTTTCTCGGCTTTCAGGTGGTTAATAAATTAAATTTTAAATTTAATTAAACCGCATTACATTGAAACGAAACAAAAACAACAAAATAATTGCCATAAATCTACGTTTTAATTGTCATTAATAAATGTTTCTAGAATTTCAAGAGGCTTTTGGAAAAATGATAATGATAAATAATTATAATGAGAATTTGTTGTTGGATAATTTTAGTAATTATTTATTTTATAATAAATATTTTATATTTATAATTATATTTATATTATTTATATTACCAAAACAATTTAAACCAATTACACTTTTTATTATGTTTATTATTATATTTATAACTGATTTAATAATAATAACATCAGCTTTCAACACATTTATTGAATTGTATAAATTTTCCTATCTTAATTAATAGACATTTATTAATATTTTGCAAAATTAATCGAAGTTGGATTAAAAACTCGCAAATCTATTATTTTTTAAAAATATGTTCATCGATTTACAGAGTTTTGAATTGGTTTTTACGAATATTTCAAGTTTCGAGTTTTAATTTCGAGAAGTTTTGTTTTTTTTTCATTTTAAATTAAAAACAATAACAACACCAACGCCAACAAATCTGCGTTGCCAACTGTTGTTGGCATGAAGCAAATGTTTAGTCGCATTGTTTGTAATTCAATTAAGTTTAATGATTGAACAACATTCGATCGTATTTGCAGTGAATACATAATTAATAAGCAGTTGTTAAGACCTCTACAGGACCCTTCAATCCCCTCCCCCGTCGGCAGACATACTGGACTTTGATCACAGTCCGCCATCCCTTCCCTCTCCACCCTCCCCACACTAACTATACTCCTCGCTCTCATCTCCTGCTTTCCTTCCCTTCAGAGTCCTTTTCATTGCCCATGACGATTGCTATGCGCATTAAAATTTCGAAAATATTCACTGAACGAGCTTCCGAATGAACTTTAAATACACAAGCGAAAAAAAGAGATTAATGAAAAAACACAACAACAAAAACAAACAGCGACGTTGAACGTCGCAAATAAACTGCGACCGCAAAAATTTCATTCGGCAGCACAAACACACGCAAACACACACACACACACACAACACACGGACACAAAAACACTTGCATACACACACACACACACGCATGTCTGTGTTGCTGTTGAGGATCAGCAACATGTTTCAAGCAACGTATTCGTTGTAGTTGCAAATGCTACACGAAATTCTACATAAAAAGGATTTTTCTGATTAAATTTTAATTGAAACGGCTGCGTGCTCTCTCTCTCTCTCTTCCTCTCTCTCATCATCATCATGGCTTTTCGTTGTTGTTGTCAACATTGTTGCTCTCACTGCTGCTACAAATAAACTTTAAGTAAAGCTTAACGCAGCTCAACTCAACTCAATTCAACTCATCTCAGCTCAGTTCGGCTGCGTTGAAGCCATTTCAGCGACCCAACAACCACGCCCCCACACCCCCAAAACGGGGCGATCGGGTGATCGATTAATTAAGTGGTCGATGAACCAAAGTAGCGAAGTAACATTGCTGTTGTTGTTGTTACAAAATGGCCGTTGTTATTTAGCGGAACGATGAAAGTGTGTTTGTGTGTGTGTGTGTGTGTATGTGTGTGTGTTTCCATGAATTTCGCTTTTTCTATACACGCATATTTCACACATCAGACAGCCACCGAATTCGCGGATACTATATTTTAACCCATCAGATGAACATACGCAAAAAAACAACAACACTTTCGCTCGATATCAGTGATGAGCTGTGATGAGCCCAGCTCCTAACCAGCCAAGTATTTGTATTGATGGAGTGATGAATTGATGCATCATCATCGGTACACTAATTGACCGAAGTCAAAACCTAACTTAATTATCTGCACTTGGAAAAACTTGTCTAATTTATCATTAAATTGTAATTACAAAGCGTGCAGTTTTTCGTTCTTGTTGACGTTGTGGATCACATAAACCACAATAAAGCTTAAAAGTAGGTTTTTACTAATGCCGCAGTTTATTTGGACTTATTACGATGCTTTAAAGAGATCCTTAAAATACTATATAATTTATGTTAATTTATTCAGCATTAATTTAATATTGTGCACTAAGGAGAATAATGAACAATTATTTATTTTTTATTTATTTATTATTTATTTATAATATTTACCATTTATTATTTATTTATTATATATTTATTATTTATTTATTAAGTATTAATTATATTGTTTATTGTTGATTTATTAATTATTTATTTATTTATTATTCATATATTATTTATTTATTCTTTATTTGTTGTTCTTTATAATACAGATTTAATCCATGTTTTAGTGGAACATTTTAGAAAATTTGCTGTGTTATCCTTTCGTATGTCCTCCGAGTAGGAAATTCTAACAATCAGTTTATCGTCGACTCGCCTTCCATCTCGTTCTACACCGACGTCCTTCCCTGTTCCTCCTCTTCTTCTTCGTCTTCTTCTTCTGCTTGTTCTGATTCTGCTAACGTAAACTGTTTTGCAACAAGCACAAAATCCTTTTTGATTGTTCGTTGTAGTTGTAATTCTTTTGATTTGATTTTTTATTGTTTGTCTTTTTTTTTTGTTTTTATCATCTGTGATGATCTGCGCCATATACCATCATCATCATCAGCAGCATCATCATCATCATCATCACGTTGCGCTTGATCCTGTCGTGCAAAGCTTCAAGCTTACAAGCTGCAAAGCCGCTGCGTGCAAAATGGAGCCCATTGTTGTTGCTTTTGTTTTTGCACACGAGCTCTGAGTTTTTTCTATTTTTTTATTTTTGATATTATTTTTTCTACTTCTTATCATATATTTTTTAATTCTTTTTCTCATTTATTTAGACTTTTTCATTTTATTTTATTCTTTATCGCTATTTTTGATGTGATTTTATTTTCCTTCCTTTTTTAATTTATTTGTTAACCTTTTCTATGTTTTTACAGAGTCACTGTCTGTCCTTGTTTGCTCTCTATATTTTTCGCCATTTTTATTATTGTACATTCTCATGCCGGCAGATCCCCGTTGTTGTTGTTGTTGTTGTTTTTTAGTCACTATCTGCTCTTTTCTGTTTTTTTTTTTTTTATTTGCCTCTATTTTTATTTCTGCACATAAAACTATCAGTGAAACCGTATGTTTTTGTTTTTATTAGGATTGTTGTTGCGGTTGTTTATGTGTTGTTGCTGTTGTTATTTTAGATATTTTTTACTTGTTGTTAATATCATGTTTTACGCTCTTAGCCTGGACTTCGGTCAGTCTGGCAATCTTTAAACGGCAACAAGCGCCTGCCCAGCGCCTGCTTCTGTCACTCTGCCCACTCTACTCGTCCATTTCGCACATTTAGTGCAATTGTTGTCTTCTCTTAACTCCCACTCACGTCCTCCCCTACCTCGCCACTATTAAATTGTCCTTCCCTCCTTCGGGGGCCCTCCCTTTTGTCATTCTTCGCTGAGGAAACAATGAAAGAGCTTCACAAAAGCTATAAAACGTTTTTTTAATTGCATTTTCGTCATACGATTTTATGTGTGAGTTCGGAGACGGCGAGGATGACGGCGAGGATCGAGGACGACGACATCGTATAGCGTCCAGCGTTCAGCGTCAACAACCGCTGCAGCAACTAACAGCGATAAAAGTTCCGTTATAATCTTGTTCCTTTGCGTTGTTGTTTTCTTTTCTCCTCTCACGTACTTTTATTTTTAACGCCTCCGCATCCACCTCCCCGTCCCCGTCCCCGTCCCCCTCCCTAAAAAACACTGTATTGCATTCATTTCTTGCTCACTCACTCACACCAGAGCAATCATCATCGCAATCCTCCATCTATTTTTCCCTCTCTCTTCGTCTTCCCTCTCCCCCCCCCCCCCCCCCCCCCTTCCAGCGCTCTTCTTCTTCTTCTTCTTCTTATCCTATTGTTTAGCAAACGAAGTGCATTGTGTTAGTTTTCTTGTTGTTGTTGTTGTAATTGCAAATACAATAAGCGTGCAAGTAGTTTGATTGGCGGATGGGGATAAAGAGTGGGGCGCGGGGGTAGCGGGGGTAGCGGTACCGAGTTACCGCTCTTTGTGCTCTTAAAGACTCCACCATAAAGTTACCGTTTTTATTTGATTTGCTGTTGTGAGCGGTGCTGCGTGCAACGGATTTTAATGTTGTGCCGTTAATGCGGTGATTTTTAAAAATCGTAAACCGTTTTAATGTCATCCAAGTAATAAAAAATCAAATCGTTTAGTAACTCGAACCGTTAAAATTTAAGCAGAAAAACGAGTCGACTAACGTTTCAAGGATGGAAAAATTCAATAGAAACAGAAAAAGAAAATTTCAAATAAAATCGATCAATTATTAAAGAGATAAAAGAGAATAAATAATTATAAATACTATAAAAAATCAAATGCTAAGCTGCACTATCAGGGTACCCTACACCCGTAGCATAAGCTTATATAATAGTTGAGTTCAGTGCCCGAATCACGCCCACTATTTGTGGGCCGATTAGCTGTGATGCTTTAAATCCGAGAATAGAATTTCAACTTTAAATCTGAATATAAACACGGTTAAAATTGTTTGAAATTAAAAAAAGAACAAAAGGATCTTCTTTCCTTCCAATTAAGCTTTGATGTGGGTTAATATTTCACAAAAGTCACACCGGATGATGATGTTTGATGTGATGATGTGACTCGAATGAAGGTCGAATTATAAAGAACAGCAACAACAACAACAAAATGCCCAATGAAACTGATAGACTAACGGTTAGAAACAGAAAACAAGCTCAATCGAATGAACCGTTATTTCGTTAGCCGTTTTTCCATCTTTAATCCTATAAAATGTTGTATTTATTTCATTAGTTGTTGTTGTTTTTTTTTCGGAGATTCTCTCAACTCAAATTTTAGACTTTACGTTGACAGAACAGAATGTGATAAGTTTTCTTTATCGAACACAAACATACACATGTACATACTGTATACATACAAGCAATACTCACGCCATATATCACACACATACACACACACGCATATGACTGTCATGAACCCGGTTGTCAAGGTGACAGCTGCTCTGTATTGACTGTCATGTTGACAGTTGGTGAAGGTAAAATAAACTGAGCAAACACATGGACCTGGGGGAAACCGGGGAGGACACACACACATACACACACACACACACACACACATACAGACACATACTCATAAAGGACACCCGCGTTATTACAAAATATATACTCGAACTTCTGAGAAGCGTGGCGCATGTTGATGATGGAGCGGGACGAGAAGGACGAAAGTTGGAATTTCTGTCGCGTTGCTGGGGGATTCTTTCACTTGTTCTTTGTCCTTCTTTCCTTTTGCTGCTGTCCTTCTTCGCCGTCTTCTTGGGGTACCTTTCAAAACAGTTTTTCACAGCTCATTGGTTATTGGAAAATTTATATTACGCAGTGACTGAGCACGCTTTTATGACAGAAAGACAGAGGAGGGGTGAGGGGGGGGGAGGGGGAGAGGAGGGAGGGGAGAGTATACACAGAGTTAAACTATGCACACGCGTTCGAAGTGGTTTACATCAGATAACTTAAAAGCAAGTCAACTAAAAAGAAGGGGAAAAAGTGAACAAATTTCAAGCGAAAGAAATATTTAAACGAAAGAATGAAACGATTTTTTCATCATATTCATCTTCCTCAACTTTGCCATCATCATCATTATCATCATCATCCTAGGCTCCATCATTATCATCATCACCACTACCATCATCGGCATGTTGCTCAAGTTATTCAATGATATTTAATGGAAACTTAAGATTTCGAACTTCTTTCTAATGTTTGACGTTGCAGTTTACATTAGATGAAAGAATTAAAATTAAAAAATGCCATATTATTATAGATTGGAACCTGCTTTGAAAGAAATTGAATTCATTTGTTTGCACAAGAAACCGAATTCTGAACGGATCATGGAGAAGCCGGTGCTTGAAGCCGGTACTGGCAACTTCGAGCTTCACCCGGCCCGGATCAATAGCAATATTTTTGCTTATTTTTATTTATTTATTTTATTTTATTTTCCTTTTTTGCAATCTTTCCGATTTTTTGATTGTCTGCAGTGCTTAAGGCAAAAATCTGTGCAAATATCGTGTGCAAACGTGTGCAAAGAGAAGTTTCTCTCTCTCTCTCTCTCAAACAATCTCTCGTCCTCACACACACATATATACTTATACACTTATATACTTATGTACCCACTTTATATGCTTTTATTTTATATTGTATACTCGTACATACTTTTTTTTCATTTAATTTAAGTACATAAATTTTTCGCGTATTTGATTGAAATTTATTTTTATTGAGTTTTATTCATTTATTCTTTTATTATTTCATTTCATTACATTTTTAACTTTAGTTGTTGCCAGAAGGATGTTCAATAAATGAAATAAAATGTACACATAATCGTGTGATTTATATTTTGATTGTGCAACAGTCAAAAAATAAAATGAATCATAAAGCATGAAGCAACGAATTTTATGTTTAGCCACGAATTAGTTTCGTAATTAAACAGCGTTCGAAGTACTAACAGAGGAAACACAAATCTATACACACGCCTATAAACCAACACAAACACAAACACACACAGACACACACGCATACATACTCGTACATTAATCATAGTTGGTCACATAATTATTATTATTGCTGTCGCTGTCGCTGTTGTTGTTGTTGTTGGTGTTGAATTCCTATGAATGTAGTGAGTTTTTAATGCATTGTGTGTGTGTGTGTGTGTGTGTGTGTGTGTGTTAGAGTAAACATGCACATGCTTATGTATGTATGTATGTATGCATGTGTGTATGTATGTATGTATGTATGTGTGTATGCATGCACTTATGTGTGTGTGCGTTCGAAACTAATTAAAGCGCTGCACAAAGTTTGCAGTCTTTTTTATTTGTCCGTCGTCGTGTTCGGCCAAAGCAACAACAACAACAACAACCATAACAAAAATCCTATAAACACAAACCACCACAACCACCAACAACAACTACCACTACTTATGGTACTCTGCGACTCTGAAAAGAACAGCGGAAGTGGCTCTGTTCTGTGGCTCTGTCATTTCTATTGGAAATTCTGTTGGAAATGACAAATAATATTTGATTATTATGTTCAAATGAGTCTACTGTGTATGTGTGTGTATGCTTGTGTGTGTGAGAGAGAGAGAGAGAGAGAGAGCGAGGGAGACAGGAGAGCGTATGAGTCAATGTTT
>OX451348.1:18614218-18708872 GCA_949629155.1 Myopa testacea | reverse complement strand
CAATCCGCAGGTCTTCCTGATAGTTTCACCATAAAAAAGCAGCTCCAGAGATAGTCTCTTCGTCTCTGTCTGTCTGTCCATCGAGCTGCTGATTTGTCTGTCTGTCTGTTTGTCTGCCTTGTTCGTCAATATCTCTCTCTCTCTCTCTCTCTCTCTCTCTCTCCCTCTGGCTCGCTCTATTCGTTCATCTTTCGAGTTCGAGACGTTGTCACAGCGATTGCAGTTAAACAGTTTGTTGTAATTTTCAATTATTGATTTATTGTTCTAATTATTGTCCTTTCTTCACATTTCACATACATAATAATATAAATAAATAAACGTATTCTTTTAATATATAATTCTTTTTTATTTATTTTCAGGTAAGTGTTTGAAAAAATGGTCTTGAACACTTTGTAACTGTCTATAATAAGAGGTAAGTCAGGGTTAACAGATTTCATAGAGTGGTATACTCGTGTATTACCGACACTATATCAGGTTATCATGCAGGTATTTCAGGGGACAATATTTTCACGGGATGTCCATGGAAATATTATAGTATAGTATATTCATCATTCATTTCATAAAATCACTCGGTTTTCACCGTTAAATATACAGATTAAGTGTTTAATTATTAATTTGATGGGTTAGTTGGCGATTTTAGCCGAATTCGAAGAGATTTCTTTTAACTATGAGCGAAGTCACTCAATTCTTCGAATAAAAATTTGTTGTGCCTTTTTCAATGTTTTTTATTTTCGCTTTTTATAAAATCTCAGCTTTTAATTAAGAAAATAAACCTTTCGATTATTTAAAAGAATAGAAATAATAAAAGAAAGAGGAAAAACAAATCAAAAAGAAGCGAAAAACGAACATCATTAAGATTTAAAAAGCTTTAAAAAATAATAACAACAACAACAACAACAACAACATTGTCAACGTTTTATGGGCTTTTGTCACACAGAAGCATCTTGCAGCTTCACAACAACACGCTTCAAGTAACACAACAACAACAACAACAACAACAACAAAGATACACTTAAAAATACACGATCAGCAGCTGCTGTTGATGTTTCTGTTGCTGCTGCTGCTGCTGGTGATGCTGGTTGCCATTCTTGCTGCTTGTTGCTGGCGTCGTTGTTGCATGTCGCCCCTGTGATCGTGCGCGATCAAAGATTCTTGGAACCTCAACCAGCCGCCTTCTCTGACTTCCTCTCTGCCTCTCTGTCGCACTTGCAGCCGCGTGCGGAGCCGTGCTGATCGTTTTCCGATCACTTAACGAATTCGCAAGCAGCAACTTCAAATGCCAAACGGGTGAAGAAGCATAAATAACAACAACAACAACAACTACAACAACAACAAATATATTGCTTGAAGTGGTTTTGAACTTGAATTTGAAAGTACGAGTAGCTTTTAAAGAAAAAAAAACGATGCTGGTGATTCTTTATCAATAGAAACAACAACAACTACAACAACAACAACGATGACAACACTAACAGCGGCTTGGAACAAACAACAACAATAGCAACAACAACAACAACAACACATACCTAAGCTAGCTATGTACATGTCGCTACATTCACGTTGATCTGTTGTTAAATGTCTCTGGCGATGTCATCAATATCATCATGGAACATCTGTGTCGACGTCATTGTTGTTGCTATTGTTGTTGTTGTTGCTATTGTTGTTGTTGCTATTTTATTGCCAATGTCAACAGTGGCAGGCTTTAGCAACAAAAAACCATAAAATATCGTAGCTGATGTTTGTTGTTCAGAAATATTTTTCAGATCGCTGACGGGTTGCATTTTCCAAGCACGGAGCGAGGTCACTTCGACCCTCATTCTTTGGGCTTCACGGTGATTTAGAGCTGTGTACCTACACAGAAATTCTTTGAAACAGGGTCTTCCTTTAGAATAGCCTCACATCGGATGGCTTCAAATGACTCTTGCAATCATATTCCACATGACTCGCGCTTCAAATGAACTCAGAGCATATCCTATACTCCTTCAGATGTCTCTTAAGCATATCATGTATGCTCCAGGTGACTCATAAGCATATCATGTATGCTCCAGGTGACTCATAAGCATATCAAATATGATTCTAATGACTCATGCATGCTTCAAATGACTCACAGGAATTTTGTAAATGCTTCAAATGATAAACATACTTTAAATGGCTTCAGTAACAAGGCAAATCCTTTGTTTTGTTGCTGTTTGATCATCAGCAGCATCATTAACTCAAAATTGGCAACCATGTTTGACAACTCGTTGTTACGTTCACACTTGACTCATTCCCAGGCTATTTTCTCGTCTTATTTTGAAGAATTTTAATTAAAGTTCCGAAGAATTCCTTTAAAATTCCTCTCTACTTCCCAAAGCTTCTCTAAATTGAGCACTACGAAAACCCTGAGAAGAAGAAGAAGAAGAAGACGACAAAGAAGAAGAAGGCGACGACGAAGAAGAAGAAGACGAAGAAGAAGAAGAAGAAGAACAGGGAGATAAATAAGAATAAGAAGAAGAAGAAGAAGATCAAAGAACCATAAAACAATTGCTACAGAAGAGTACAAAAAAAGAATGAATGACCTCTCTGTTCCCCGCGCCCCCTCTCTCTCTCCCTGTCTCTCTCCCTCTCACTCCTTCTCTCTCTCATTCATAGACAATTCGTTTATCGTCTGTGGTTTTTAACAGTTATAAAAAAGAAGGACAGCCATGCTTCTGGCAAAAAATACTCACTCAGATGGCGCCAATAATTAGACATTCCGCGCGTTCATTTGTGGCAACAGTGATGGCTTCAAAGTGGTTCAAAAGTGATTAAGAGAGGGAGGGAGTGTCGAGTACTTGAATGTGCTTGTGTGTGCGTATGTCCGTGTGTGTATGTGTGTGTGCGTGTGTGTGTTTAAGTTACTGGGGCTGATGTATACCATGGACAAGCGTTGTAGTAGATGACTGAAATGCTTCGGAGAGGATTCAGAAGAAGAAGAAGAATAATAATAATCGGTAAATAGAAGAACAATAATAAATAAAGAAGTCATGAAAAAACTAAACTCACAAAGAAATAATAGAAGGAGAATAAGAAAAAAGAAAAAAGAAAAGAAGGAAAATAAGAAAAGAAAAGAAAAGAAAGAGAATAAGAAACAAGAAAAAAGAAAACAGATTAGAAGAAGAATAAGTAGAAGATGATTATAGGGGACAGGGGAAGGTTCCAGGGAGAGATTGGTGAGGGGTCTTGGGGATTGAGGGGTGTCAAACTATGAACTATTCTCCAGAGAATCATAAACATAGCAATCATAATGAACAGCAAGGAATGTAAGAGTACAGTCAAAGAGAGGGCAAAGAGAGGGCAAAGAGAGGGCAAAGAGAGAGAAAGAGAGAGAGTGAGAGGACGTGAGAGAGTGAGAGGGAGCGACGAAAACATGTACATATATCTTGAACGTAATTGCATTATGATAACAAGTTATGTCATTGCGGAAGTCAGTCACCAAAAACAACAACAACAACAACAATAACGATAAAAATACAAATAACAATAAAAGCAGCAACAACATCGTAATAACAACAATAGTCAGAGGCAACAACAACAACAACATTCGATGCTGTCTCTTGTTCAGCAACAACAACAACATCGTAACCAACAACAGGACGCTGAATTAGACAACAACAAATATTTTGCTGGAAAACAAATACAACGAAAAAAGCAAAAGCAAACGGAAAATAATTCAAATAAATATTGCAACAGAACGCGGTGTAAACAACAACAATTATAACAAGCATCCAGTTAGAAATGGCAGCAGCTAGAACAACAACAACAACGGTCGTATTTCTTCTTCTTCTTCTTCTACTGCTTTTGCTCTTGTTGCTGACGTCTAAACGTATTGTTTTTGTTGCAATTGTTTTTTGTTGTGGTGCATGTTGTTGCTAAACGAAATGAAGAACCGGATGATTTTCTTAACGATGTCGAGAGAGAGAGAGAGAGAGAGAGAGAGAGAGTCACAAGAACCGACAAAAGTACATCATGTTTGTAGTTGTTACTATTGTTGTTAGTGTTGTTATTGTAAAAGAAAACAGAACCAGAAAAAAAGAGCTGAAAACAGATCAAATATTAACAACAACTCGAAGCAACTCCTTAAATATTACATTTTATGAATAAAAATAGCAACTTTTACAAGAAAAAAGAAACCAAATCTGTGCTAATGTCTTTTATTTGAAGTTTTTTTGGGTTTTTTTTAGGGTTTTCTTGTTTTTGCTTTTTTGCGTTCCTTTTTCACTATTTTAATGTGACCGCTTTTTTGTCATTTTCATTAATAAGTCAAGAAAAACTTATTTTTTTTTTATATATTTTTTTTTAATCTTCCTTCCATATAAAAATGAAGCCCTGAATAAAATACAACTTCATCCAGAAGCAAGGAGACGATATGAGATGTTATTTGAACTCTTTGACACTTCAGTGCAAGCAAAATAATCATAACTTTTAACAACTACCATAATAATAACCATAACAACAACAGTAGCAATACCAAAATTAAAACGAGTCTAAACGTATAAAATCAGGTTGAAACTTGAGCCGAAGCAACTTCGGTTTTTTTGTGTGTTTTTTTTTTAAGTGAATTAAAAATAAAAACACGGCGCAAGACGTTGTGTTGTGATCGTCATTCATTGTTGTTGTTTGTTGTTAGTTTATTCCTGTTATTTTAGCTGGTGTTATTTGCCATTTGTTGTTGTTTTTGTTGTTTTTGTTGTCATTTCGCCATCACTGCAATGGATCTGCGTGCGAGTGTTGAATGGCATCGCCTCGTAAAATTTTGTACGAAGCTTCAGCTGAGCTGTCGGTTGTCCGTCCGATTGACGGCGGCTCGTCGTCGTCTAGACTTCGTTTATGAGAAAATTTTTCCAAGAAGTTTGCGAAAAGACGCATCCAGAAATAATACGAAATACAAAAACAACAACAACAACCACGTTTCTAGCTGTACAAAGCATCATTTAAAGTTTAAATATATAAAATATCAGCAATGAAATAAAAACGAAATAAAAATAAAATTTCTGCAGAGAAATACAAACAACAGGTAAACAACCAACCATCGTCGCAGTAATGAACAACAACAACAACAACAAGCTAAAATCCATCACATCTACCAAAAATATTCAATGAATGAAATTCAACACTGAAGATTTTAGAAACTATGTTTTTTTTGCTCTAATCGTCGATTCCGTTGCTTTGTCGTCACTTCGCGAAGATCAGATGATTTGAATGACAACAGAAGAACATGACGTCAACTGACATGACATGACATGCATCAGGACATGACATGACACCCGTCTTCGATGTGACGCTCAGCACCGTCAACAAAATTAACTCGTCGCCTCAAAAAAAACCGTTTTTATTTTCTTTCAAGTCCCATTCTGAAAGACGTAATCAATGATTATTCAAAAATACTGGCCGCAGTGGTGCCACCTGGTGCCGAAATTATTGAACACCGCATGGCTCCGTGTGAGCCAGCGTAGACTCATTAAAAGTGTACTTAAATGATTCCCAGAAAGCAGTAAAAATCGCAATAAGTGGCTCCTTATTGCGGCACCACCTTCAGCGGTGGATCGGCGGTGCGTTGGTGGTGCCAGAGGGGTGTCGCGAGTCCCAGTCGGGAACCTCGCTCGATGGTCGGTGACGCTGGCGGCAACAAAGCGGCCCCAATGAAAAAAGGGCACCTCATAAAAGTGTTGCCAATTAAATGTTAACTACTTCCCGAAGCTTGTTTGTTTGATGCACCCAAAACCGTGTTTTTGGTCCTTACAAACGACGAGCGGCGGTTTCTTGGAAAAAAGAGTAGTAAAAACAGTAGCAAAAAAAAAAAAAAATTAAATTAAATTTATTTAATTATTATAAATAAAAAAATTATTTCAAAAAGAATAACAATTAAAATTAAATTAAATTTTTTCTTGTTTTTTTTTTTTGTTTAAGTATAAGAAATACAAGTTGCAGTGTAGAATACCGAAGTTAGATGAAGAAGAAGAACAAAAGAACGTGTTTGTGTGTGTGTGTGTGTGTGCATTCGTAGTTGAGTCTTGTTGCACCCAACCACCACCGAACAACAACAACAACAACAGCAACAAACAAGTGTCATTGACTATTGAGCACTTCAGCCACCGCATACAGCATCAGGTTGTTGTTGTTATTGTTATTGTGGTTATTTTCTAGCAGCAGCTCTTCTCTTATATCAGAGCTCATTGCTCGCTGTGGCAACACTGCCACAAATTAAACGCGATTTATTCCTCGTTGTTTGTTGATTTTTCATCTTCTTTCTTTTTATTTATTTCTTTTTTATTTCATAATGTTGTTGGTTGTCGTGGTGGTTTTTGTTGTTGTTATTGTTGTCGTGGTGGTTGTTGTTGTTGTTCTTGTTGTTGTTGTTGTTGTTGTTGTTGTTGTTGTTGTTGTTGTTGTTGTTGTTGTTGTTGTTGTTGTTGTTACCTGTTACAATCGTTGTCGCTGTCCACTTTATTTTAGCTGCAACAATTTGTTGCTAATGATGATGATGACGATGATGATATAAAATAGAGCTTAAAAGGAACACCGCAAAAACCAAGAACAACACTTAGCTTTCATCAAGAACGTCAACCGCAAAGAAACACAATGAAGAAAATAGAGAGCAAAGAACAAAGGAAAGAAACCATTAAAAAACCGCATAAAAAAGCAGTTAAAAAAGTAGCTCGGATTTTGTGCTGGTGGGGAGGTGGGTGGTGGAGGGGTGGGGGGGATTCCGGGTGATGGTGAGGGGGAGAAGCGAAAGTGAAATGAAAAACGAAACGAAACAATAACAAAATTGAGAACAACAAAAGTACAACAATTCACGCATTCATCATTTCATTCGTTTCACAATCGATGGAAAATTTAAACGTTAGCGAAAAACGCTCACAAAATACAAACACAACAACAACAACAACAACAACAACACGCATGCCACCCTTCGATTAGGAAGGAGGGGTGCCGTGTCAAGGAGGTGTGGAAGGGGGAGTAAAATCGACATCAACTCAAAAAATTCCTCAACGAACGTTTTTTTTTGTTTCCCTTGGAAAAAAAAAATTAAATAAAAAAATTATAATTAATATCAAAGTGAACTTAAAAATAAGTACAACAAATTTATTACACATAAAAGAAAACGAAACAAAATAAAAACACGGGGAAGAAATCAAAAACACGCACTTTTAAAAGGCCGAAAAAATGCAAAATAAACACATTAAAAAACTAAATAATTTAAATATTTAAAAGCGAATTTTTATTATTAAAAATAAAAAAATCATTTAAATATTAATCAATGCAAAAATAAAAACAAAAACAAAACAACGCTGAACAAGGAAGTATACGGCTACAACAACAACAACAACAACAACAAGAAATGGTAAAGACACCAGCGAATATAAACAGTTATTAAAAAAAAAAACAACAACAACCATCGTAACAACCTTAAAAATAGTATTTTATTTGTACTTTTAAAAGGAATTTCAATTCGAAAGCAACAACAACAACAACAACGACAGAGTTCAGATGTAGAAGAAGAAGAACACAAGAGGAAGAAGAAGTGTATAAGAAGAAGAAGAAGAAAAAGAAGAAGAGTAGTTAAAAACTGAGTTCCTTATTCATTTCATGGAGCACTATAAAAATAAAATAAAATAAAAATAGAGTAAAATAAAGTAAAAATTAAATTAAATTAAACGAAATGAAGTTAAATTAAATGAAATTAAAGAAAAGGAAATTGAATGAAATTAAATTAAAAAACTATTCATTCATTCTTCATTCTTCATGACACACACGATGATTTCGAATAAGATTCCTTCATTGATGTGACTCCTGTGAGTGAACGGGATGCGCTGGGAGTGTAGGGTACTCTTGCCACAATCATCATGATACTGTTGAACTATGTATATACCCCCATTCTACTCTACTTCGGGTTTCGTACGAACAGCCGCGAATAACAACAACAACAACAACAATAAAACCAGAGCGAACTCAGCCACGCTTCATTCAATGTCAAAATTGTTATTTGGTCTCATTTTTGTTGTTGTTGTTGTTGTTTTATAATTTATATTCATTCCTCTTCTGTCTCTTTCTCCCCACTTCATCAGCATTAGCATGCTTAATTCGGTGATTTCATTGAACCGCAAATGAATCGATGAAGGTTAAAAAAATTTGGTGCAAATCAAGAATAATAGCAACAACAACAACAACAGCTACAGCAATAATCACACGAATAATTCAATGAACAGTTATTAATTTTTATTCATATCGATGTTGTTATGTTTTTTGTTGTTGTTGTTGTTGTTATTGTTTTTTGCTGATCATTTAAATGCCGAAAAAATGTATTGAATTTTAAATGAAAACAAAACGTTTTTCTGAATTTTACATTTAAATTGCTTTTCAACTTGATTTCTAAACGATCCAAATTAAGAACAAATTTTTAAATAAATAAAAAATATAAATATAAAATAAAAATATTTAAAAAACGCTTTCTAAATAAAAATAGAAAATTTGTTTATTTTCTAATTGCACTAAATAATGATCTTTAAACTAAAAAAGAAGAAGAAATCTTTTTTATATTAAAAAAAATTTTAGCTGTTTTACAGAAATCTTTTATAATCGTTAATAAATCTTTTTTTCCTACTTTATCTTTAATCTTTACTTTGTGTTGAATTACAAATCAGATGCAAATTATTTTCAATCGAAATTCATTCAAAATTATGCAAAAAAAAAAAAAAAAACAAAAATAAAAACGAAAAACACAAAAATCAGTTCCAGCAGATTAAAGATTAAAACAAGGAATAAAACACGCAATAAAACAAGCAAAAAATTTCACTGAACGACATTTAAACTGAAGCAACATTTTTTCACATTGCAAAAAAACCAACAAAAAAAAACTTAACTCATTCTCGATGCAAAAATTTCTCACGATTTCAAGTTATTTTTTAAAATTCTGTTCAATTTTATAAGCATTTTTCAAACTATGACTTTATAATGAATGACAAAATGTTGCCTGTTGTTATCGTTGCTGGAAACCATTTTGAAAAATTAAATATTTATTGTTTTTTATTAAAGTTTTTAATAAACTTTTAGTTCTTAGAATTCTTTCAAACTTGCATGAGGTCAACATCGACAGCCGATAAGTTTGAAGAATTACGACAAGTTTTTGATGCTGGTTGACAAACAAATTCAACGAAATCATAACGAATAATTTATTCTACTTCTCTTTAATTGATTGTACTTGATTCTACTTGATTCTGCTTGACTCTACTTGACTCTGCTTGACTCTACTTGATTCTGCTTGACTCTACTTGATTCTGCTTGACTCTACTTGATTCTACTTGATTCTGCTTGACTCTAGTTGATTCTGCTTGACTCTACTTGATTCTGCTTGACTCTACTTGACTCTGCTTGACTCTACTTGATTCTGCTTGACTCTACTTGATTCTGCTTGATTCTACTTGATTCTGCTTGACTCTACTTGATTATGCTTGACTCTGCTTGACTCTACTTGATTCTGCTTGACTCTACTTGATTCTGCTTGACTCTACTTGACTCTGCTTGACTCTACTTGATTCTGCTTGACTCTACTTGATTATGCTTGACTCTGCTTGATTCTGCTTGACTCTACTTGATTCTGCTTGACTCTACTTGACTCTACTTGACTCTGCTTGACTCTACTTGATTCTGCTTGACTCTACTTGACTCTGCTTGACTCTACTTGATTCTGCTTGACTCTACTTGATTCTGCTTGACTCTACTTGATTCTGCTTGGCTCTACTTGATTCTGCTTGATTCTACTTGATTGTGCTTGACTCTACTTGATTCTGCTTGACTCTACTTGATTCTGCTTGATTCTGCTTGACTCTACTTGATTCTGCTTGACTCTACTTGATTCTGCTTGACTCTACTTGATTCTGCTTGATTCTGCTTGACTCTACTTGATTCTGCTTGACTCTACTTGATTCTGCTTGACTCTACTTGACTCTGCTTGACTCTACTTGATTCTGCTTGACTCTACTTGATTCTGCTTGACTCTACTTGATTCTGCTTGACTCTACTTGACTCTACTTGACTCTACTTGACTCTGCTTGACTCTACTTGATTCTGCTTGACTCTACTTGACTCTGCTTGACTCTACTTGATTCTGCTTGACTCTACTTGATTCTGCTTGACTCTACTTGATTCTGCTGGATTCTACTTGATTCTGCTTGATTCTGCTTGACTCTACTTGATTCTGCTTGACTCTACTTGATTCTGCTGGATTCTACTTGATTCTGCTTGATTCTGCTTGACTCTACTTGATTCTGCTTGACTCTACTTGACTCTGCTTGACTCTACTTGATTCTGCTTGACTCTACTTGATTCTGCTTGATTCTGCTTGACTCTACTTCACTCTGCTTGACTCTACTTGATTCTGCTTGACTCTACTTGACTCTACTTGATTCTGCTTGACTCTACTTGATTCTGCTTGACTCTACTTGACTCTGCTTGACTCTACTTGATTCTGCTTGACTCTACTTGATTCTGCTTGACTCTACTTGACTCTGCTTGACTCTACTTGATTCTGCTTGACTCTACTTGACTCTGCTTGACTCTACTTGATTCTGCTTGACTCTACTTGATTGTGCTTGACTCTACTTGATTCTGCTTGACTCTACTTGATTCTGCTTGACTCTACTTGACTCTGCTTGACTCTACTTGATTCTGCTTGACTCTACTTGACTCTGCTTGACTCTACTTGATTCTGCTTGACTCTACTTGATTCTGCTTGACTCTACTTGATTCTGCTTGACTCTACTTGACTCTGCTTGACTCTACTTGATTCTGCTTGACTCTACTTGATTCTGCTTGATTCTGCTTGACTCTACTTGATTCTGCTTGATTCTACTTGATTCTGCTTGACTCTACTTGATTCTGCTTGACTCTACTTGACTCTACTTGACTCTGCTTGACTCTACTTGATTCTGCTTGACTCTACTTGACTCTGCTTGACTCTACTTGATTCTGCTTGACTCTACTTGATTCTGCTTGATTCTACTTGATTCTGCTTGACTCTACTTGATTATGCTTGACTCTGCTTGACTCTACTTGATTCTGCTTGACTCTACTTGATTCTGCTTGACTCTACTTGACTCTGCTTGACTCTACTTGATTCTGCTTGACTCTACTTGACTCTGCTTGACTCTATTTGATTCTGCTTGACTCTACTTGATTCTGCTTGACTCTACTTGATTCTGCTTGACTCTACTTGACTCTGCTTGACTCTACTTGATTCTGCTTGACTCTACTTGATTCTGCTTGACTCTACTTGACTCTGCTTGACTCTACTTGATTCTGCTTGACTCTACTTGACTCTGCTTGACTCTACTTGATTCTGCTTGACTCTACTTGATTGTGCTTGACTCTACTTGATTCTGCTTGACTCTACTTGATTCTGCTTGACTCTACTTGACTCTGCTTGACTCTACTTGATTCTGCTTGACTCTACTTGATTCTGCTTGACTCTACTTGATTCTGCTGGATTCTACTTGATTCTGCTTGATTCTGCTTGACTCTACTTGATTCTGCTTGACTCTACTTGATTCTGCTGGATTCTACTTGATTCTGCTTGATTCTGCTTGACTCTACTTGATTCTGCTTGACTCTACTTGACTCTGCTTGACTCTACTTGATTCTGCTTGACTCTACTTGATTCTGCTTGATTCTGCTTGACTCTACTTCACTCTGCTTGACTCTACTTGATTCTGCTTGACTCTACTTGACTCTACTTGACTCTACTTGATTCTGCTTGACTCTACTTGATTCTGCTTGACTCTACTTGACTCTGCTTGACTCTACTTGATTCTGCTTGACTCTACTTGATTCTGCTTGACTCTACTTGACTCTGCTTGACTCTACTTGATTCTGCTTGACTCTACTTGACTCTGCTTGACTCTACTTGATTCTGCTTGACTCTACTTGATTGTGCTTGACTCTACTTGATTCTGCTTGACTCTACTTGACTCTGCTTGACTCTACTTGACTCTGCTTGACTCTACTTGATTCTGCTTGACTCTACTTGACTCTGCTTGACTCTACTTGATTCTGCTTGACTCTACTTGATTCTGCTTGATTCTGCTTGACTCTACTTGATTCTGCTTGACTCTACTTGATTCTGCTGGATTCTACTTGATTCTGCTTGATTCTGCTTGACTCTACTTGATTCTGCTTGACTCTACTTGACTCTGCTTGACTCTACTTGATTCTGCTTGACTCTACTTGATTCTGCTTGATTCTGCTTGACTCTACTTCACTCTGCTTGACTCTACTTGATACTGCTTGACTCTACTTGATTCTGCTTGACTCTACTTGATTCTGCTTGACTCTACTTGATTCTGCTGGATTCTACTTGATTCTGCTTGATTCTGCTTGACTCTACTTGATTCTGCTTGATTCTGCTTGACTCTACTTGATTCTGCTTGACTCTACTTGATTCTGCTTGACTCTACTTGATTCTGCTTGACTCTACTAGGTTCTGCTTGACTCTACTTGATTCTGCTTGACTCTACTTGATTCTGCTTGATTCTACTCGAGTCTTTTCGACTATTTTTTAGTAGTTTTTGTCTTTTGTTGCTTTGGTTCAAATTTAAAAAAAGTTTGAGTAATTTTGTGATAAACTTTTGAGTATATTTTCAAAATAGCTTTGATCCTCAATCTAAGGCTAAGATTTAGGATTTCATTTTAGGTATTTTAAGACTTTTAGGTAGATGGTATTTTCAGACTCTTCTTCTGTTCTTTCAGATAAAATAAAGCGTATCTATTGTAATAAAAACGAGAACCAAATCCAATAAAATCGATAACGAAACATGCCACAGAGTGCATTTCTTTATCTGTATCTGCAGCTTTAAATTGCAACATATTCTTGTTGTTGTTGTTGTTGTTGTTGTTACTCATTCGTCTTGTTCTTTTATTGCTTATTCTTCTTCTTCGTGTTCTGCTGTCACTGTTCTTCGTCTTCCTCTGCCACTCTTTGATAACAAGTACAATTTTTATGCTTTTCTTGACTTCGACTCCGAGAGTTCGTTCGTTTTCTTTGTATCACGCGTCTTCTTCTTGGGTACTTTTTTGCTGCAACCCGACAACAGGTAAAAGCAGAACAACAACAACAACAACAAGCAGCCATGATCCACCAGATACATACACTTGCCCAGAACAAGCGAACGATCGATCCGACGATCGGCTGCGGTTGGCTTCGAACGCGCTCCAGAAGTTGGACTTGAACTTGTTTTTCAAGCGAGAGCCTGATCGTCTTCCTTTCACTCCCCCCCCCCCCCCCCTTCTCCTCGCTTCTTCTTCTTCGTCTTCTTCGTTGTGGTCGTCGTCCGCTCCCTCCTCCTCCCCTTTTTTTCCTGGTTACCGTTTGGTTTCTCCTCTGGAACTTCTGTCGCTTGTGTTGTTGTTGCTATTCTTTTGCTGGTTGGATTTCGCGATGTCGTTCTCTTGGATACTCCACCGAGTTTCTGATGAGCATCTGCGGCTCGAGTCAAGCTTTCGCACAGGAAGCAGAAATTCAGTTAACACTCGGACGTCTTTTAAAAAGGTTGACACACGGTGCGCTCCTGCAACGAAAGCCGCAAACTACGACGACCACTCAAATCAGAAAGAAAAACAACAACAAAGCGACTGTGTTACGGTTCAGAAGATAGAAAAAAAAAAAAAAAAAGAGAAAAAACCGAACAATTTTTAAGGATGTGAAGATTAAAACTGATACAAATGTTTAAGCGCTCAGCCTAAAAAAAATAATTGCTGATTATTAAGTGTGGGGACTGAACGACTCTTTTGACTACTTAGATACATTTTGAAAGTTTATCTGAGTTGCAGATACTCGCAATTTTTCGATTTGATTCATAATTAAACTGTGAAATCTTCACGTTGAAAATCGTACAAATTATTTCGGTCGATAGCGAATTCAGCAGATTTAAAGCCGTGAATTCAGCAGAATTGCAGCAGTGAATACAGCAGATTTGAAGTAGTGAATTCAGTAGATTTGAGAAGTGAATTCAGCAGACTCAAAGCAGTGAATCCAGCAGATTTGAAGCCGTGAATTCAGCAGATTTGAAGCCGTGAATTCAGCAGATTTGAAGCCCTGAAATCAGAAATTTCCCATGCTTCTTGTGTTATTTTCGAATTCGAACTCGAACGCTTCGCTTTTGAGTATCTGGCTATAGAAAAACCTGTGTTCATCGCTTGATCAGGTGATCAGTTCCCCAATACATCGACAGATTCACTGATTCCTTGACTCTTCAAATATTTAGTACACAAGCTGCTCAAATGTATCGCATGCGGATCGCGGCGCTGAATATCAAACAAGGTACAACAATTTTTCCTCTTTTTTAAGCTGAATACGTTCGAAATAATTCAATTAAAACTATTTAAACTATTTGGCAATTTTTTTATATTTTTAAAGGCATTTTTTACAATTTTTTTTTTAATTATTATTAAGATTTTTTGTAAAATTAACAACTTTAAAGTAGCAGAATTTTTTGATGTCTGTTAACTATTTTGCGAATATTTTTTTAAACGTTCAAAATTGTATTTCGTTTTATTTATTTAAATTCTGTCATTATTAATTTTTTTTTAATTTTTTAATATTTCTCTTTCTTTGTTTTCTTATTTTAATTTTTTTTTAACTTTAATTTAGTCATCGTTTTAATTGTCTTTGTTTTTTTCAATTAATAATCTTTATTACAATATTTTATTTTTATTTTTTTTTTTCTTTTTTTTTTTCTTTTTTTATTTATCCAATACTCTTTCTCGGTGATTCAGAGTTTTAACTATTATTTGTGGCTTTTTAATTAGCATTTGTGAAAATGAATCACCTTAAATTAGTCACGTTTTTACTATTTTTTTTATTGTGAGATAGAAATTAATTAAAATTATTTTAAAATATTACTCATTACTGTAGTAAAAACGCTTGGCTGTCATTTATTTTTGTTTATTTGTTTATTTATATTAATTTTAATAATAAAGTTTTTCTTTTAATTCTTAAAAATCCTAAATAAAAGCCAAGAAATGCGTTAGTTTTTAAATAAGAAATAAATCATTAAAAATCAATCAAGTGCCATTTTTTGCCTAGTGTGACGATGGGTCGGAGGGGGAGGGGGGGAAGGGGAGAGAAGGAGAGAGAGACATAGCGCGATAGTGGAGCTGTTAAAGAACTGTTATGTTGCACTTCGTCGTCGCGATCTTCCGTTCGTTTTTAATCAGTCAATCACAGAGTTCAACCACTCGGAGTTGTTGTTGCACTGGATTGGAACCTGCGAAATGGAACCTGACGCGAACGTCGACGCAACCAAAACGAGTGGAGTGAGCGAGTGTCTGAGTGCACGGGCAGCGCCGTCGTCGCACATGAATGCACATGAACCACCATTCGTCGTGTGCGAACCGAGCGGAGTCGTCGTCGCAAGAACTGTAAAAGGAACGCAATCGCGAACGCGATCTGGATCAGGAAGGAAATCAAGAGTCGTTGAAAATTGATTAACTGCGGCTGCGCGGACGCATGCCCGCACGTAGGCACACACACAGGCACATGCACACGCACGCACGCGTACACACACACACACACACACACAGCCACACGCATGATGTGCCAACACAAACGAGTGCACTTCATCTCCGAAACGCGTGCTTCTGCTCTGCTTCTGCTCTCTGCGCTTCTCGCTGCTTCTGGCTTTGTTCTTTCGTTTTGCGTGCTACGCAATTTCGTAGCGTAGCGCCGAGCGAACGTAATATTTTGATGCCGGCCGGTCAACATTTTGACTACTTTTTAACAAGTTTGTCGTAGCGACAGCGACAAGTTTATTTCTTCAGTTTGCTGTAGAAGGTGATGATGATGATGATGATGATGATGATGTTGATGATGCTGATGAAGAAGAAGAAGAATGTATACGTAACGCAACGCGTATAACAGATAACGGTAAATTGAGCTGATGCGATTGAGTCAAGAAAAATGACAGCTTTTAATACAAAACAACTTCCCATCGAATCACTGATTGATTAATTAATTAGAAGCGACGGCTTTTTCTTTAAATTAAAATTAAAAATGTGAAAAATGAGAAAAATCTTAAATCTTAAAATGTGATTCGATTAAAGTTGCTTTTCCTTCAATTTGCAGACAAAGCAAACGCGTGTCTTTTCGCGGCTCTCTTTTCGCTGGCTTTCGTGTTGCCAGTCGTGAAACGAAGAAAAGAAAAAAAAAAAGAATCGTATTCATGACCTTCTTTGTTGTTGTTTCTGGTGGAAACATTTTAAATAAATATCTTTTGTGTTTTGTGATGATTTTCGTGGCTTTTCGCTGGTTAAATTGTTGCTGGTTTTCCTTCTCTTAACTCGGCTTTTGTGTTGTTCACGACTTTGAACTTCAATTTTTTTCACTAAACCTCGTTTTTGTTGCTGGCTTCGTAGTAGTTGTTGTTATTATTGTTGTTGTTGTTGTTGTTGTTGTTGTTGTTGTTATTGTTGTTGTCCCTATTTTGTGTGTGTTTCGTGTTTCTGTTGGTCAAAATGTGCAGCCACAGCAGAGATTCGTCCGTACTCCGTCCGGAATGCTTTGAAAGACACCTTCTTTGGATGGATGAATGGATGAAATGATGGATGGATGGATGGATGGTTGAATTTAATTCGGTGGTTGAGCTTCCTTGTGTCTCTGAAGATGCAATTCCCATTCTTCATGCTCATGAATATTATTCCAAATAATGCTCTGGTACTCAAACACAGTCTATTCTCTCTCTCAATTTTAATCATTAATTTTTTTCTAACTCGATTTTGATCCTATTAGAGACGAGTTCCTTTTCGAACTTTTTTCTTACATTCTCCTGGCCTTCGATATCTCTTTTTCTCTATACCACACTCTCTCTCTCTTTCTCTCTCTCTCTCTCTCTCTCTCTCTCTCTCTCTCTCTCTCTCTGCCTCTGTCGCCTTCGCTTTCCTTCAGGTCGCTGTCACTTTTCGATGTTCATAAATTGCTCAGCTGTCAAACAAACTTGTGTAAAACTTTGCGCAATAAATTTTAGCAACAAGATCGCAATAAATTTCCAGACGATCAAACATCGTTTGGACTTTAGTTGCACCAACAACAACAGCAACAACAACAACTATTAGAAGAAGAAGAAGGAAGAAGGAAGAACTGAAAACTTATTTAGAACAATAAAAACGTTTGTTTAACGCAACAACAATAACAACCGCATACATTATGTATGATTATGTGGCAACACTGGCAGAGCAGAGCGTTGCAGGTTGAAGAAGTTGAACGAACACTGGTAATGTTGTTGTTGCTGTTGCTGCTGTTTCTAAGCTTGCCGTTGTTATTGTTTTTATGCTTCTGTGTTGTTGTTGCTTCTGTTGTTATTTCGTGCAATTTTATTCTTAATGTTGTCCATGTTGTGTTGCTGTTGTTCATTGACTTCAAAACATTTTCAATTGCATTCTAGTGAAGTTCAAACGCGTCATTCCATGTGTACTATACAACAACAACAACAACAACAACAAAAAACACGAGTACTCATCACCTTCTTTGTTGTTGCACACGAACATGAATAATACGAAGTTCTGTTAGCATTAGCGAAGCATACGATTGTTGTTGTTGCTGTTGTTGTTGTTGAACTCTTCGCACTCAAATCTTCCGTCATTCGTCATCACGGAAAAATACGATGACTTTCATGCATTCGGTAGCATTTTTTTTCCTTCTTCGATGGCGTATCTTGGAATACATGATATTTAGACACTATTTATTTGTTAATGTCCCCGCCCCCAACTATTTTGCCTACTTTTCTTGGATTCTCACATCTCACGACCACAATAATAATCATTTAATTGCTTCACTTCACTTCACTTCACTTCGCTTCACAACACACCAGCTCAACCCGTGCATAGAAGAAACCGTGTAAAGTGACCAACCGCTAGAAATCGATGCTGACTGAAGTCGTTATAGTGTAGGTAGATATACCAAGAAGAAGAAGAAGAAGAAGACGAGGAGGAAGAAGAAGAAGAAGAAGAGGAACACGATTCAGAACATGTTGAAGAGAGCACCAGAAAAAGGCGAAGTTTAACCACATTTTATAGCGAAAAACTCTTTTAATGCAAGAACTCGAGCAAGAATTAAAAATAAAAGAAAAAATATGAAAACAAGCAGAACGTCAGAAGGGAGGAAGACGCGACGCGAACTAAAATTAAAACGTGAGTGAGAACGTTCCAAGGTCGTTTCATTACAACACACGTCCTTGAATAATTACATTCTTGACGTTTCTAGCTGCTGCTGCTGTGGCTGCGACTGCTGCTGTGGCTGCTGGTTGTTGTTGTTGTCGTTTAGAGTTGGTGATGCTGTTGTTGTTGGATGCCTTTTTGTTGCTCTTTTTCTGCTCTGGTTGTTCAACATTCTTTTACTTGTTGTTGTTGCGTTTTTTATTCTTTCCTTTTAAACGCATTTTTTTGTAGTTATTTTTTTTCATACATGATGACTGTTGCACGCACGCAGCAGTAACAACAACAACAACAACAACAAAAACAGCGATCGCAGCAGCTGCCGTGACTCGACGTTGGACGCTCTTTCATTTTAAAGCTGAACGTCAACAGTTTCAATTAATTTGTTGTTGTTGTTGTTGTTGTTGTTGCTGTTTCATTCCCTCCTCTCTCTCTCTCTCTCTCTTTCTCTAGCACCCTCTCTAGCGCCCTCTCCTTCTCGCCATCCTCTCTATCGCCCTCCCTCTCTCTTCCTTCACTATCTCTCACTCACCCACCGTCTCTATTCTTCTATTTTTCTCCCCCCTCACCATCACCATCTCACTCCCTTTTCCCTCCCTCCTCGCTGTGAGTCCCTGCGAGTCCCTGTGAGCCTGCAGCTGGCTGGCTCGATTTATTGGCGTCTCTTTCCGATCACGAAAACGTTTCCTGTTCGATTCACGAGCGCCGTTGAAGAACTCTTCTCAAGTCGAGTAGAGCGGCCCCAAGCGGCGGCTCTGGTCAGCAAAAACATCGCGACGATGATCGCCGGAGGGCGACGAGAATGAAGACCGAAGGATGAATGAACGCAGAGCGATGAACGACGGATGCTGCGATACTGCGAGGCGATGAACGCTGATGATCAGTGAACGTTAAAAATATTTGCAATTCAATTCTTTTTTTTTTTTTTTTTTTTTTTTTTTCACGAGAGAGTTCAGTGGACGTTGAACTCTTGAGTTGAGTTGCTAATGGCGTTGGCTGGTTAGTTGTTTGGATACTGTAGTTGTTGTTGTTGTTGTTGTTGTTGTTGTTATTGTTGTTGTTGTTGTTGTTGTTGTTATTGCATTGCATCCGTTCTATTCGTGGATGTGTGTTTGCAAACGTGTTTCTTTAACTTCAGCTGCTTTTTAATTCAATTTTTGTAGCCGTTGTTGTTGTTGGTTGCTTGTTGCTGCTGCTGCTGCTTCTTTCTCTACTTGTTCTTCTTCTTCTTATTCTTCTTCTTCTTTCCCATCTTCCCGAAGTTCATCCACGTCATTATTTTGCTTTGTGGCCAGCAACAGCCACTGCAGCAGCTGCTGCTCCTTTTTTCACTTGTTTTGTTTTTTTTTTTTTGTTTTTCGTTTCGTTTTTCTTGTTCTTGTTGTTATTGTTGGATTTCTTAGCCGAGTGGGTGGATCAACCTTTTGTTAGACTTCACTTTTGTTGCCGTTGAAGACGACGACGACGACGAAGAAGAAGCAGGAGCAGAAGAAGAAGAAGAAGAAGAATCATGTCCCTGGATGGCGGCCAGTCACCGGCACCAAAAAACGGAACCAAATTGAATTGAATAAACTTTAATAAATAAACGCATATAATGCATGGTTGTTGCTTCTTCTGGATCGTCGGTTGTTGTTGTTGTGGTTGTTGTTGTGTTACCTTTCGACAGATGGCGCTGTCGGTATGTTGGAATGTGAAGATCAGCAAATAATCACCACTCACAGCAAACAGCAACTCATCGAATCGAATAGAATAGTGTTGATAGTAGTGAATCGTGTTCAAAACAAACACGAAGAAGAAATGCACGAAGGATGGATCAAGGGATGTGCTAATCCAAGGATCAATCAATTCATTTGTTTTTAGATCACTAAACAGCCGAATATAACGAAATATGTACCAATAAATGTATAAGAAATAAGAACCAACAACAGTGATGGAGGTCGTCCCTCACCCCACCCCCACCTCACCCACCCTTCTTTACCACTCTACCCGCAAATGTTCCAGCAACGCAACACGCCGTCTCACAGCCGCTGCTAGGAACATCGATCGCTCTGTCCGTCCGTCCGTCTGTCCAAAAGTGGGTGCGAGAAGCACAGGGAGTGCCTTCGGAAACCAGTTCTTTTTCAGTAGTTCGCTATTTTGAAGCCAACCAACCAAACCACTTCACATCTCTGCCATGTTCCCCTTTCGCCCCCGGCCGCCGCCGCCCGTCTACTTTCCTCCGTGTCTCTGCAACAATTGTTCAGAACTTCTCTCGATCGGCCACTATTCAGTGTTTGTGTATAGCACTCGAATCGAAGACTCGAATGCAGCCAATTGTTGCGGTGCGGTCATTTTTGGGCTTCTCGGTTGCATAAATAAAGTTAAATTGCATTCAGTTGAAGGAGGAAACAGAAGAGGCACGGGGGGGGGGGGCGTGGAGCAGGCGGTGGAGGAAGAGAGGAAGGTTTTTAAGTAACAACTGTTTAGAAGTTTCAGGTCGCTGTTCTGATGGATGCTGTCTGTGGTGGTGGTGGAAGTGGGTGGCGAAGGGGGGAGGGGGGTAGCGTAGGTTCGTACTTTGTTGCTTGTGAACCTTCTCAGAAGCAGCAGAAGCAGCAACAACGACAACTACCACAACAACAGCAACAACAACGATAGCCACAACTTGTTCTACGATGGATTTGAATTTTGTTTCTAAAACGAAACTTCTTCTTGTTGTTGTTGTTGTTGTTGTTGTTGTGAATAATGTACCCTAGTGTTGTAGTGTTGTTTTCTTCCTCTTTTTCCCCCCTTTTAAAGTGGTTCCCCCTCCCATATAATGAAGCATTCCTGCTCAACTCGTTGTTGTAGCGGTTGTTTGACCGTTTTTACTCCCCTGACGTTCCTCTTTTGTACGTTACTAGCTGCATTTGTTGTTGTAGTTGTTGTAGTTGTTGTTGTTGTTGTTGTTGTTGTGTGTGTGTGTGTGTGTGTGTGAACAGTGCAGCAACAACTTATCCTCTCTTTCCCTCACGCAGTATTGCTTCTCTTGTAAAAAATAAATTGATTTCGTAGGAATTTCATTTTTATTGTAAACGTAATCAATTTAATTTAAATAATCAAAAGCAAATAAAGAACAATAAATTTATTAATTGTACTGATCACTTGAATGGGACGTTTTTCAATGAAGACAATGAAGACAACAACAACATCTGCTCCTGCTACAACAACAACAGCATTTTTTTAAACTTCTCCGTCACTCGCAATCAATTTTTTAATCGTTTACAATTTTGAATGCAAACCAAAATCGGAGCAGATCGTCATCGAAGGCAACAACAACAACAACAACTGGTGAAGCGGTCGCCGTTGGTGGCGCCCTCTGGGAGCTCGTAGTTCAAATAATGATTAAGAAACAACAACAAAAATAAGGAGACAGTGACGATGGCGGTGACGACAATGTTAACTATGATGGTGATGAGTGACGATGACAGCAGCAACAACAACAAAAACAACAACAACAATAGCGAAATGAAGCAATTTTTATTATTTGATGGTTGTGTGGTTGTTCTCTTTGTTGTTGTTGTTGTTGTCAACAGCAGACGTCAAAAGTTGAGCGCGTTGCCACTCTCTACTCGATAATTGACGAGTGTGGGACCGGCGTCAAGGAACACGCAGTCAGTTTGACAGCTTGAGCACTCGTTTGATTGAATTGATTGCCGCAATTGAACTGCTGAAGCAAAGAAAAACAATTGATTTCATTCAAGACAGACTTCGATTTGTGAACAAAAGTTTGGTAAATAAAAATGTACATAAATAATATCAACATCGTCATCATCATCGAAAGTAATGCCTTAAACACAATCAAAGACGCGAGGCGCAGATTCAAGGTAGCGATGCAAGAAATGGCTCGGATTTAAACCAAATCATTTTCGGGAAGCAGAAGTATGAAATGTCAAAAATTTGACAGTAGAGATTTAATAAATACAATTCTATACAATACATTACATTTTTATTATTAATAATAAATACAATTCAATACAATACCAAATTCTCAAAGTTTTTGTGTCTTCAAATTCTATTAGTTTAGCTGTTTACAGTAATTTTTTCAATTTAATATAAAAAAATGGAGCGCACGAGCGCAATGAAGGCGATCCAAGCATTTCTGCAGCTAAGCGAATTGTGTTCCATGGCTTGCAGAGCATATTTGAATGCCATGGAAAAAATGCGTCGGAGGTGGTGGGTTCGCCCACTTAACCAATCGAGAGATGTCGCTGGCTTTTACGAAGTTGGTATGAAACCGCTTATGCTAAGCGACGAAGAACATTTCTTCAAGGCAACAAGGCTGGATCGTTCCAATTTCGAATGCTTGCTAGTGCTTCTCAAAGAGAAGCTCGTTCGGAACTCGCAACGCAAAGCAATTTCACCCGAAATCAGGCTGTCCATAACTCTGCTGTATGCCGTCACAATCAACAATAATTACGTAAATTTGTAATGAGTTTTAAATTTTCAGATACCTGGCGCAAGGGTGCAATGTTCAAGTCCTTGCCTGGACTCATAAACTGGGCATTTCAACGGTCCGTAGAATCATCTACGAAACGTGTGATGCACTATGGACTGAGTTGCACGGAGTTTATGTAGCGCCTCCAAATTTGACTGATTGGGCGAAAAATGCAGAAGTGTTTTACATAAGCACTGGATTGCCCAACTGCCTAGGAGCGATCGATGGAAAGCACATCAGCATTAGATGTCCCAGAAGAAGCAGCTCGCTCTATTATAACTATAAGCGGTTCTACAGCATAGTTCTAATGGCAGCCTGTGATGCCAATTACTGCTTCACATTTGTTGACGTTGGGGCTTTGGGAAGCCAGAGCGATGGAGGCGTTTTCCTGCGCAGTGCATTTGGGAAAAGAATTTTAAATGCCACGCTACCAGTTCCACCGAATCGTCCGCTGCCAGGCACCTCGGAACCATTTCCGTTTTTCTTTGTTGCGGACAGCGCATTTCCTTTAAAAGAAAACATAATGCGGCCATATCCTGGAATTCGTTTGCCGGCGGACAAACAACATTTTAATAAAATTTTATCCCGTGCGCGTGTTCGTATAGAAAATACGTTCGGCATTCTTTCAAGCCGTTGGCTAGTTCTTCGGTCGCCCATACATGCCAACCCGGACAGTGTCGACAAAATTGTTTTAGCCACAATAGTACTGCATAATTTTCTGATGCTGAAAAAAGACACGAATTATTTTAATGTCGAGGATCCAGAATGGTTTGTGGACGAATATCGTCTGCGTCCAGTTCGTTTGGCAACGTCAAACCGATCGACATCGAATGCTTTCCATATGCGAGACACGCTCAAAAATTATTTATATGAAAACAGAGACATTTAACTCCTTATACATTCTATTCAACTGCTTTAAATTCTTATATATGTATTCTGTTAATATTTCACGTCACCGTACATTACATAACATAATAAACAACAAATAACAATTATTTTCAAGTGTTTTTATTAATTATCAATCAATTCATTTAATTCACATTCATTAATTATCATTAATTATCATTTAAATCATAATTCTCACATAAAAAAAAAATTCAAACACATAAATAAAGGAATAATTAAATAAATAATAATAATTCAATTTAAAGAATATAATACAAAAATGTTGCAATTTTTTTTAATTGCCTGTAATATTGCGCTCATTCCATTCTTGAACCGCACGGAAAACTACCGCTTGGGTCTCATGGATCACGCGGCGCTCCCAACTCTCCGGCATATTCGCAGCAGCAATATTATTCACCATCCCGGCGAACGCAATACTAACGCGCGACTCGTTGACCTGCCCGAAACTCTGCGCAATTTGGATCGCAGATGTAGATATCTGCGCCATGGTAGCCCCAAAATCATCCTGTATTTGGCGCTAAATTGTGGAGAAATGTTTGTATGAATATGCATTTTTAAATATACTATACATACATATCGTGGCAGAGATGTGGTGCTCGGTGTCGGCGTTGTTGAAGGTGTTGTTGAAGGCCGATCGCTGACCTGCGGGACCTCGCACGGCAAAGCGCAGTCGCCGTGCTGCTCTTCCTGGTTTCCTATGGTACTGCAAACAAATTAACCAAAACATTAACTATTCTGTTGAATCAGATTAATAAGATTAATCCACTTACCTCCTGCTTGTCTGCGTTCCACTCAGGAAGCTCATGGCCGATAAATGGCGCCACTTCCTTCTTCGACCTGGCGGCGCAGCGCTGCCCGATTCCAACAACTCTGCCTGCTGGACACGCCGATATGTGCCACGAAGCACCTTCCACTTTTTGCGGCAAGTGTCCACTGAAATGGAATTAAATATTTTAAAATGCAACACATTTATATGCTGATAACTTACCATTTGAGTTCAGGTTCTTGGCAATTTCCTCCCACACTGCGTCTTTCTTGCCAAGATTCTTATACAGTGGCGACGCCAGGTCGAATAGGCAGCTGTGGCTTCTGACTGCTTCAATTAATTTTTCCTCGAAGTCCATTCTTCCAATCGATATTATAACATATTTATAATACGTTTAAATAATATATAATAATAAATAAATAATAATAATAATAAAGAAAAGCAACATAAAAATACTCACATAATTTTACAACTGCTGAAATAGAAACAAGAATGAAATGTAAACAAACAAACAAATAAGAAGAACAAGAACGCTTTTGCGTCCGTCAAAATTAGAATTAGCTCGAATGCGAGATGCGTAATTTCGCAGCTAAGTAGGGAAGCAAAATGGAAAGCAAACTTTTTTCTCGATCTCCATAAGAGCCCGTGTAATTTTGACAGTTAAAAATGAATCTCGCGTCCTGCGTCTTTGATTGTGTTTAAGGCATAAGAACAACAGCAACAATCATCGCTGTCAAATTCAAGCGAACTTTCATCGACATCATTATCATCAGCGCGTCGTCTTTCACAAAAAACACAACAACAACAACAACAAAAATAACTGGAAAAGACTCTCAACTCAAGGAAAGGAAAGGAAAAAATTATTCGTTGCCTAGTTTTAAGCGCATGCGATAAGAATCTGGACTAAATTTCATTTACAAAAACTGCTGCTGCTGTCGTTCTCTTTGTCGTTGTTGTTGTTGTTAATTTCACTTCATTTCATTTTGATTTCTTATTTCATTTCGTTCACTTTTTCGGCTGATTGCTCTAAAAATAAAGCTTTTTTTCCCTGGTGTTCTCAGGTGCGACTGCAACTGCGACTGCCACTGCGACTGCGACTGCGACTCTGACTGTGATGCTGTTCATTGCGATGCTCATCAACTCTTTCGTTTTCAGTGTTTTTCAGTTTCAGAATGTGCCGTTATTTGTTTTTGTGCGTTTTCATTTTCGTTGCTGACTGACAGTCGCCGGTTTTCGCGGTTGTATTCTCATTGTTGTTATTGTTGTTGTTGTTGATATGGATGCTGCTGCTCTGTCTCCCCATTTTGGTCATTCAACTTTCACAACGCGGCAACGCGAAAACACCAACAACAACAACAACAACACGGAAACATTTTAACGGAACAACAACAACAACAATACTCGGTAATCATTAAATTTTAATGTCGAGGTCACATCATGTGCTGCGGCTGCTCTTGCTATTGTTGTTGTTGTTGTTGCCTTCACTTTGAGTGCAGCTGAAATCATGTGAGGCTGTTTTTTTTGTTGGGTTTTCTTTTCGTTTGTTGTTGTTGTTGTTCTTGTTTTTTCTTGTAAGTTTTCGACATTCTTGACGTTGTTTTTGTTGTTGCTTCTGTTGCTGTTGTTGTTGGTGCTCACAAAAATTTAGCACAAGCTAGTTTTTTGTCATTTACTTTTTTTTAAATTAATTTTTTGGGACAATTTTTATTGTTTTTTAATTTTGTTAATTTTGTGCTTTATTACGTGTTCTCTTCTATGTTGTTTCCTCGTGTTGTCTTCATTGACATTGTATTTTGCTTATGTTCTTCTTCTTATTTTTCT
Organism: Myopa testacea; assembly: GCA_949629155.1. Classification (NCBI taxonomy): domain Eukaryota; kingdom Metazoa; phylum Arthropoda; class Insecta; order Diptera; family Conopidae; genus Myopa; species Myopa testacea. The sequence goes on along the minus strand of OX451348.1, from coordinate 18,682,704 downwards.
GTTGCTGCTGCTTCGATGCACAGACTAATAAATTAGCACTTCATTATCATCATCATCGCCGTCATTTAGTTTTGTCGTATTTTTATTTATCACTTCAAATGATGATGGGTTGCTGTTGTTGTGTTGTTGTTGTAATATTTTGCGCCCGGCGACTTGTGTGGTTGTTGTCGGTGCTTTGCTCCTCCCGCTCGTTCGATTCTCATTCCGGTGACCCAAATAATTCGATTTTTTTTCAACAGAGACGCTTTCGTTCCGTGTCTGAGTTCTTCACTTCTCCTTGGCTGACCTCGTTCGTCACCCCTCCCTCCCCCCCCTCCCACCGCCCTCCTCCGGCGTTCTCAGCTTCTTCCGTTTTTTTGCTCTTTCATCAATTTTATTAACGCTGGTGGCTGTTGTTGTTGTTGTTATTGTTATTATAAGTAATTGTTATTGTTATTGTTATCATTATTGTTGTTATTCGAGTTGTCACCTCCGTTGTTTTTTTTTATTCGCAATTTAGGTTTGTTTTTTTGGTTGCTTCTTTCTTCTCTGACTGACAGAGAACACAACAACAAACAACACCAGACCAATAACGATTACCGTAACACCATCTTTAGTGCAACAACAACAACAATAAATATTTGTTGCTCTTCATAATTCGACATCAACCTTAATTTTGCGGCCTCTTTTGATTGGTGTTGTGGTTGGTGTCTATGCTGCTATAAGCCGGTGCTCTCCTCGTTGCTGTAAATGTTCTTGTTACAGTGCAATCACACGCAATGGCCGCTGCCAGACGGATCATCACGATGCGTGCATCACTCACGCTGATGTCACATGCCAGTAACGTGAACATCCAATAAGTTGACTCCATTGACGAATCTAAACCGTGAACAGGACATGAAAGCCCGAAAACATGACCAAATTTCCGAGAAGCTTTCATGCGTTTAACAAAAGCGCGTTGTAATTTGGGGGATCCCCCATTTATTGTTCTTTTTTTCTTTCTTTTTATTTGCACTTTCTGTCACTTCGACTGACACGTGTTCCATGCAAAAATGGATTTACTACAGCATCGTTTTAAATACGATTACGATTTATGCTCGTACTTCGGATCATCGGAGAATGAAACCAATTTTTTTTAATTATACAATCTTTTTTAAGCAATCAGTAAATTTTGCAAGATTGTTTGAACATGATTTCAACCTGGTTAAAAGCATTGGAAAATATCTTGAGCATTTCTTGTTGAACGCTAAAAAGTTTTACTATTTACAAGTCTATTTTAGCATTTATCGATACAAGAGCAAGTAATAATAGAAATAATAACTAAAATAAGCATAATAAAAGCAACAATCATCAACTTTGACGGCCGATTTTTCATGTTTTTTTCTGGATTTTCATTTAAAATCGATTTTTTTGGGCCAAATGGTGTTTGTTTCTTTGTTCAAAGTTCAGTTATGTACTCGTAAGTATGTATTTCCAATTAAAGTTCATTAATTACACGGAGCACGACGTAAGCCCAAGCTTACGTAATGACTGAACGCATCACGTTTTATTTGTTTTGATTTGAAATTTGTTTTTTTTTTTTTTGTTTCTTTTTTTTTTTTTTTTTTTTATGTCCGGAGAACGGGTGCGGCGGGTGCGGTAAAACATCCCGTTTAAGCGTTTCCAAATGCTTTTCTGGGACCTTACGATTGACCGGGCGTAGCGGGGGTTTTTTTCTTCTTTGCGGCTCTCGTAGAGTATCCATTTTTTTTAAACTTCTCTCTGTGGTCTATAAATCACCCTACAATGAGTGCCCTCGGTTTCATAAGGCACCCGATTTTTTATCATTCCCATGGCTCCCAAGCGTATAGAAACGGCTGGTTGAGTTACCCCAATGATTCTCCCCCGAATTCCTGAGTTTTTTGGCACTCAACATGCTGATCATGGGACAGAGTATCAAGAGCTTTGGTGATCCGGGCCAAATAACGCCCGACTGCTCGATGGTTTCTGCTCAAGCTGTTGTTTAGCCTATTTTTATACCATTTTGAGTTGAACTCAAGGTCCTTTCTTCTTATCCTTTGGCTTAAGTTTAAACACTAATAATAATAATGCCTAAGATAATCATAAATAAATGTAAGAACTAAAATAAAAGAGGTTGAATGAAATGAATGCAATCACAATTGATTATTGCTATTTTTTTGCAAGATTTTGATTTTTTTCCTTTTCTTTTATATACGCAAACCTTTGTTATTATTTGCATTCTTCTCATTTGTTTTTTTTTTTTGGGTGCATATTTTTGCATTTTTTCTGTTTCCATAATCTTAGCATTCTTGTGGCAGATTTTTTCAGCGACTTTCAACAACAACAACAACAACAACAAGAGCCCTGGCTGGAAAAAGCAGGAAGCGCGACGACTGCGACTGCGACTGCGACGCTGGCGCACCTTCGCTCGGAGCCCAAACAACAGATCGAGATCGAGATCGAGCTTCAACAGATCGACAGATGGTGGGAAATAAATTCCCCCGCTACTCCTTTCAGTTAATCTTTTCAGAAAGCACCATTGTCATCATCATAAACATCATCATCATCACCACCACCACCACCATCATCGTCATCGTCATAAACAGCATCATAGTCGTCGTCGTCGTCGTTCACTTTGCAAGTTCATGCAAATGGATTTTGTTGCTTGTGTGTTTTTTTATTGATCTGTAAAATTTTCCACTGCTGCTATTTTTTATTTCGGTCGTTTTTAACCCAGTCGAATGCACTGGCAGCTGCTGTTGCCGCTGTTCTTGTTGCCGCTGTTGTTGTTGCCGCTGTTGTTGTTTTTGTTGTTGTTCTTTTCTGTTGCTTGTTGCTGGTCGTCTACGTGTGCCTGCGTGTGGGCTGCCACGCCCACAAAACACACTGACATCACCTCCGCGTTTTGACCGACGATCTTTTTTCCTGTTATCATAGCTCCCTCCTTCCTGTTTTTTTTTTTTTTCATGAAGTTTATCTAAACTCTGTTGAGGCAGCCACTTAACACAATTCGTGAAATCTCTTTATGATTCTTGTGTAGTCTGTAATAAATCATAACTTTCCAATAAATGAACAAGTAAATATGACAAATATAACAAAATGGATGATCGCATGGGAGGGAGAGGGTCCGGCAGACCCAATATATACTGCGATAAGCTCCGAGAATGGATAAAACAGGATAAAAAGAACAGAAGAAGAAGACGAGCTGAGAAGGAAGCAGAAGCAACGAGGGGGAAAGAAGGAAGGTCACAGAAACGGAAACTCTTCGAGGTTTCTTGGGGGTTTCATGAGGGTTTCATGAACCACTTCAGATTCAAAGGCTTCACCACAACGTGTGTCCTTTAAAGCATTACGTAATCGTTCGATATTCAGTCCAAAGAACTTCATTTAAAATAATTTTATTGATCACATTATAAGCGTCTGAGAAACTCCCCCCCCCCCCCCTCTCTCTCTCTCTCTCGCACTCTCTTTCATACTCTTCACTGATAATCGGTGATTTTAGAGGACTCCCGACAAAAAAAGGAAACATCGATAATTTCTTAAACGTGACTTTTTTGTACCTAAAATGATAGAGAGATAGGAATAGAATGTCTTTTGCAACAACAACAACAACAATAATAACAACAATAACAATAATAATCGATGTATCCAGCCATTCATGCAACACGAACTCATTTGCATGCATACTTTGCTTGTTCTTCTTCTTCTTCTTCTTCTTCGCCTTCCCATCGAGAAATTCCTGAAATCCATTCCATTCATACGTTTATTTATTCATACGGTCCTCCTCATTCAGCCAGCACGATGGGAAAACCAAAGGAATAAAGAAAACCCAGGAAAGGAAGAGATGTATTTTTATTGACCCAATAAATATGCACAGCGGTGTAGAGTAACAACAACAACAACAACACCAGCAACAGCAGTAACAACAACATTCAATAACCAAATTCATTGACAGTCGAAATGTCAAAAAGAAAACAGCCAACAATTTCGGGTTTCCTCTTAAGATATCCGCAGAAAACAGATCTCACGATCTGGACATCATGTGGACGAAGTTGGAAACGAAAAAAGGCTGGAAAAAACCACGACTTTTGACTTTGGAAAAACAGTATCGGAAAGAAAGAGGAATCCTTGACTTTGACAGTGCTGTTTGACTGTTGTTGCTGTTCCTGTTGTTGTTGTTGTGTCGCCAGTTATAAAGAATTTCGTGAGACTGTATAAAGTTTATGTTAAAAGTATTAACGTTATAGAAGTTTTCATGGGAAGGAGAGAACAAAGTAGAAAAGGGATTTTTTATGGAGGAAATTTCAAAGGACGTGAGAATAGAAGGAAGTCAAAGAAGAAGCACGAAGATTTCGAAAACCAGGTTCATAAACATTTCATTGGTGAATTTTCTTGGATGTGGTACTCATGCCTACACCCATCCCTATCCTCATATCTTTACTCATGCTCATCCCAATCCTCATTCTCACAATCAGCATCATCACCATCACTACTATCCTCATCATTATCATCATCGGATCCTCATCCCGATCATCATCCTCATCTTGATCATCATCCTTAAACTTATCACCACCCTCATCCTCATTCTTCTCGTCCTCATTCTCATCTCATACTCACCAATCCATCAATCATCGATGATGATCGTCCTCAACCATTGCCATCATCATCAGCATTATTCTCATCATCACCATCCTAACCACATCCTTCTCAACCCAATTTTCTCATTTTTTCGGCATCTCTTCACTCATTCATCATCATTCATCTGGTCCAGTTTCTGGTCTCGGAGGCACGATTGTGACACGAGTGGCCACATTCATTTAACGGTTGATGCAATTTCGGCACCAATTTACACCCCGCTCTCTCCACTCCGCTGTTCGTTCCACCAACCCTCCTTCCTTCCTTCCTTCATTCCTTCCTACCTGCCATCATTTTCTTTTTAGTCATCTTTAATAATAATTTATGAATGATTTCTCAAAAGAAAGTAACGAAAATAAGAGGAGAGAAAAAGAAGTTTTTAAGAAAAATTTAAGATCGAAACATTGTTTTATTTTCTGTTGTTGTTGCTGTTGCAATCGCCAGAACGTCAAAAATCATCATTTATCAATTTTTTTGCTGTCTAGAAAGTTCTGTAAAAGTTTTTGTTTTGAGGACGACAACGACGACGAAGCAACATAACATAACGAAAAAAGAAAACGAAGAGGAAAAAAGACGATAATCAGAAGTCGGTGTTAAAACAAAAGCAACCACACGGACCACAGAAAGTTACCCAAATAAAAATGAGGTCGCGAGCCTGGAAAAAAGCGACAAATTCAAAGCTGCACCGATTTCAACGACCCATCGAAGAGAGAGAGAGAGAGAGAAGGCGAGCGAGAGAGGGAGAGGGAGAGGGAGATAACAAGAGACAGTATAAACCAAGAAACAAAAACAGGTGTTTAACCGATTAACCGATGTTAAAGCCATCAGTTGGTCGCTGGGTCGATCACTCGTTTCGAAAGGTCGGTCAGGGAAACGTTTTTCTGAGATCATCATTAAAAACTAAGGAAAAACCATGAGCAATAAATAAATTTAAAGGATTCAAGAGGGGGAAGATTGCAAAAAAAACCTTTGGCCATCGAATTTCTTGATCGTTCTACTTAAAAAAAAAAAAATAAAAAAGGTGCAAATGAAGCACCTTTTTCGAAGGGTGTCTGTATTCAAGGAATCCGTTGGGTTCAGTTGACCCACTAACAACAACAACAACAACCGCAACAACAGAATAAGAAGAAGAATCGTTGTATTGTAGCTGCGATCGTACAAATGATGAGTACGATCTTTAATGATCAATAACATTCTTTTGGGAAAACAAGGAAAGATCCCCTCTTTATTTGGATCAACGATTCAGAGCTAAGATGAGTCAAGCAGTTAATAATGAAGCACTTAGAGAGGTCGTAGAAAGGTTAAAAAGTTCTTTAATGATCACCTCGATTGCTCTTCGAGTGATCTTCTCAAGCGGTTTTCCGTAGTCTGGACAATGAGACCCAGAATTAGATCAGATTAAAGCAGCTTGAAGGGTCGAAGGCGCCCTATTAAGATCGAAAGATCTGTCAAAATCACTCTTAAAAGAGAAACTATTACTTTATTACAATAACAATACGAGTGGAAATCTATTTTAAATCCGCTATAATATTTACATGTATTTGTACATTTTTGCACCAAATAAGTTACCATGTTCATCGTCGACGTGGGTTACAAACAAATAGACAACAACAACAGTAACAACAACAACAAATAAGTTAGTAGGTAGCATTATTTAGTCATGTCATATATTTGCCACTTTAACCTGCTTTCACTGATCCTGTGGAATGTTCAGTCAAGCTTCAAGAGAGAAGGAGAGAGAGAAGGCGAAATACAAAGAGAGGGGAAGAGAGAGAGAGAGAGAAGTGAGACGGATAGAGATAGACGGCGGAAGAACGCGAGAGAGAGAAAGAGAGAGAGAGTGAGCCTCTATAACACAATTGACTTGACATATTTATCAGCTTAGCCTCGCTCAGCTCCGCTCGACTCCTCTCTCAACTCCTCTCACCGGCGTCCAACTCTGCTCGACTCCAAGCCGTGGGTGGCAAATGGCTTAATCCGTTTAAGCCATATCTTGAGCCGTTTTTTTCCCCAAAGCCTAACAGTATTGAATTTCGTTCACATATATTTTGTTCTCCAAACCACTCTCTCCTCCCCTCCCTCTCTCTCGCACTCACATGTAGCATTTCTTAATGTCAGTTTTTAGTGAAGTGAAGTGCAGTTAAGTGAAGTGAAGTGAAGTGAAGGGGGGCGGTGGACAGGGGGCACAAGCAACCGAATGGTCACCCAATCTTGGAGAAAAACAGCAGATAAAAATTCCTTAAAACTCACGTTGAAATTCTTTGATTTTCGTTTTTCAACATATTCCCAAAAAATGGTTTCTTTTTACTGCAACGTTGATTTTATTCTTCTTTTTCAATTTGATTTCGGTGCTGTTGTTGTTGCGATCAGATTTGGTTTCCGTCGTTGTTGCTGTTGTTGTTCGAAGTGACGTGAAACGTTTTGACAGCAGGCGATATGTCGATTATAAATGAATTACAATGACAACAAACACAACAACGACAACGACAAGGACAAGAATGAAAGCACCAACAACAACAACAACAACAACAACAACAACATGAAGAAACCTGAACGATCACCTGAAAACTAAACCGAAAGAGCTTCCATCTTTAAAGAAGACCAAATAAAACAAAAAACAGTAACAAATGCGATATTAAAAATATTTAAAAAAAAAAATTAAAGCAGGTCACCTTTTTTTCGTTATCGTTTTCGGTTTTTTCCCTTGGTTGTTCCAGTTTGGGAACTTTTTTCTTTTTTTTTTTAATATTAGTGACAAGGTTGTGAGTTGCTATAAAAAAAAAACAAACAAAAATACAGAAAAAAACAAAAAGAAGAAAAGGTGTCTTAAATACGAGAGAAAATAAAAGCACAGAACTAACAATCGTTAGGATTAAATTAGAAAGAGAGATAAGAAAGTATGATGAGCTGAGGAGAGACAAAGAATTCAGTTAAGAAAAGTCCAAAACTGAGTTCAAAGTTCTTAGATCGCTTCGAAAACTAACAAATCACTGACAGATATAATAAAGAGAGAGAGAGAGAGAGAGAAAGAGAGAGTGAGAGTGAGAGAGAGAGAGAAACAGAAGGAGAGTACTACAATAACTCCACATTTAATTTAGAACAGGATCACAAAAAATGAAAGAGCGCAGATTTCGAGATCATTCAAAGGACACAGAGTAGGAAACGAGAGGGTGAGAGGGGGGGGGGGAGGGAGGGGGGAGGACAGCATTTACATTTTCTTAGAGATCTTCACACATTCTCAGGTGATCTTCTTGTACTTTGTAAGTGATCATCGTGTACTTTGTTAGTGATCATCGTGTACTTTACTAGTGATATGAACACTTTTCGTAATCTTCCTGTACAAGTCGATAGTTACCCGTCCCGTATACGATACTCTTTTATCTGAATACTTCGTTAATCATATCTACACTTCGATCCGATCGCTAAACTCTTTGTTAGTAAATTCATGATCTTTAAACTGTGATAGTGATCCTCATATACTCTGTTAACGACCATTATACTGTATGAATAATGCTTGTACTTCGTTATTACTTAAACTTATATATTTACATAAATTTTTATGGCATACTTAATTAAAATCTTCATATTTTCTTCCTTTTTCAGGTAATTTTTTCATCTTCATTGAATTTTTTTCAAAAGTGGCCCCCAGAGAAAAGAAGAGCATCGTGAAAAAAGTGAAACCGATCGTGAGTTGTTATTTCTTTTCGTAGTTCATGAGATGAGATGAGATTTAGATTTACCGAAAACCATAAAAACGATGATAATTTCATTTATTCTCTTTTGCTTGAAGTTTTTCTGCTTTTCCTTAACACACAAAAAAAAAAAAAAAAAAAAAAAAAAACATCACGCAATTTCTACAGTCTTCTGTTCCATCGAATTTTCACTTCAACCCCCCCCGCCCACCACCCACCCTCTTGCTTTTTAAGATACTCTACTCTATTTATTTACTTTCGTTTTATGTTTTGGTGTTTTGTTTTTTCTTTCCTTCTGCCAAAAATGTAAAAATATGTGGCAACTCCTGCGGCATGCAAAATTTATGATTGACATTTGAGGCAACCCCGTGGTGCTTCGCTCTCTCGCATTCGATTTTCGACAGCGTCGACCGACCGCTGGCTGTGACAGCAGTCGTAACATTTTGACAGTCGATGTAAATTTATGTGAGGGGAAAAACGGGGTAAAGAAGAAAGAAGGAAGGAGAAAACACCAGCAATGGCAATAATAACAGCAGAAAAGAGCATCCGTTTAGGTGAAAAATTACCATTTAAGTGGGTTTAAGTGGGTTGTCTGAATTCACTGCCGTCATTCACAGATGTCATTTGAAAAGAGCTCAACGATGCTTAAGGATGATCACAAAGATGACAAGAGAGAACAAAAAGATTGTGACAAGAACTGTTTTTGCTTAAAAAGATTCAAATAACTATGCGAAAGATATGCGAAGATAGAAATTAGATGGATACCCTGAATACTCCACGGAAGTGACTCAAAATTGATGAGTTCCTTCCTCAGCTTTACTTTGAGATGGAGTTTGACTTTAATACGGAGTTTAAGCTTTATACTGAGTTTAAGCTTTGTACTGAACTTAAGTTTAATACTGAGTTTAAACTTTATACTGTGTTTAAGCTTTATACTAAGCTTGAGGCATATAATGAGCTCGAGCTTTATATTGAATTTTAGTTTGAGGTGAAATCTTAAATCCAGAATCTTTTCAACTGTTGTTTGTCCCTTTTTCCTTAACTTTTTTCAGTTTTTTCAATTTTATAAATTTTTTTAATTAAAATATACTATTATCCTTAATTTAATAAAAATATTATCCTTAAATTCATTTAAAATTTACTCATTCAATGTTTGCTCTTCTCTTTGATTGAGTTTAAGTTTGATTGAAAATAAAAACATACAAATAAACATACTAAACCAACAGACATAAATAATAAAAACATAACAAGAAATAAACAAAAAAACTAAACATAAACATAATAATAAAAACAAAACAAAAATAAGCAACAAACTGAAAAAACGAGTGGTTTTTTATTGCTTTTCAGTTGGCAACCGTGATTTGATCTGAATGGCAAATTTTTAAAGCTATTTTTATAACTTCACTTAAACGCATTCCAAGTAAAAAATATAAAAAAAAACACAAAATCTGCTCACTTTTTGTGGAGCCAAGATTTAAGTATAGATTTTTGTGTTTTTTTTTTAATCTCCTTTGAAGCTCTCATGAGCCATTGCGAGAGAGTGAGAGGAAGAGAGAGAGAGAGAGAGAGAGAGAGAACGGGAGCGGAGTAGAAGTAGAAATAAGAGATATGAAGTAAGTTGCATTTAATGATAATGTATGCCAAGATGTTTGGATGCACTTTCAGCAACATGTTGCTAAAGCAGAGATGTCAACGTTGCTTAAACAAAACCAAACATGTTGAGTAGAGTCAAGAGAATTTATTACAATTTATATGAAAACAACTACAAACTTGCTTTTTTTATTAGAACATCGCAACGATGAGCTTTCAATATTATTAATAAATGTCTTCGAAATTTCTAGAAATTTATTTTCTAATAAAACTGTTGGAGTTCTTTTTAAGCTCCGAGAAATCAGTAAATTCAAATCTTTACTTTATTGTCTCTCTCTCCCTCTCCTTCTTTCTTTCTGTGCCTGCAGCTCAACTGGGCAACATGTTGCTCTGACTCACCGTTCAATGTTCCAAACGCTGCAGCAACACTGAGTTCAAATGCAACGTGTTGCAACATCTTGAGAACCGGCGACAGCAGCCGGCAGCTTCATCGAAGACTCACTTCGCGATTCGACTTCATTAAGCAATCGCGTTTTCACTCGATCGCTTGGTTTGAACTCGAGGAACGCTGTCGAAAGTCGGCTCGTGCGTGAAGCCGTGTTAAACGATTCCGAACAAAAAACAAAACAAATTTAAAGACAAGTAAAAAATGCCCTTTAGTAATAATAAAGAAACGGAAATCTCTGAAGCTACAATAAAAAAGAAACAACTAGTAGTTAAAAAACTATAATAATAAATAGTGAGTGAGTGAAATTTCGAAAATTCCACTTTTTTCTGCAGATGCAATTTTGAGTGATTGTTTCGATCAGTTTAAAAAATTAAAAATAGGATTTCAATTCAATCCAAGAGCGAATTCGTCTCTTCGACAACCATGCAGCTGAGTGCCAGGCATTGTAAGTGACTCGATTTTAAATTATTGACAATCATAATGATCATGGTACATATTTTAATAAGCTGATCGTTTGTCTTCGTATCGCTTTCGGCTGATCATCATCAATGCTTTTATTCATTTCTTTGTGTTACTTACTGATTCTGGATGCTTTTTATTTATGGATATTGTTAACAATCATGTGATTGTTTGGCGTTTTCTTCTCTCCCTCGCTACCGCATAAAAAAATACACGATCGTCGATATATTCGATCAATTGATCGATCGATCGACCAGCAGCAACGTCTTTTAGAACACTTCAATTCTTTTGGAATTTTGTTGGATTTCTTTCTGAATTATCTCTCTGTCTTTATTTCTCTCTCTTCTGTTTTTATTATTCTGTTCTTTAGACATACTATCTAAAAGTGCTTCTTCATTCATTTAACACACTTTTAATTCTTTTAAATTCCGAAATACTGAATTAACTCATCATAACTTCATAAACTTTCATAAGTAATTTTTTTCAAATATGTTTTTTTTACATCAAATCAAATAATTTGACAAATTAAAGATGTGTTCATGTCAAAGTGAAGTTTGTTGATTGTGACTTCTTAGCTTTTAAAGAACCAAAGCAACCAGCATTTTAATAAAATAACTTTTCTAACTAATAAACGAAATGACTTTTCTCATAAAAAAAAAAACTCTCCTATCTGCGGACACATGAAAGTTGCACTGTCACAGTGACACTTTCTCACCTGTCACTGTGACTATAAATGGAGTCACTATTCTCTGAGATTGATAACTATTCTGCAACACGGGTCACAGTTAGTAACAATAACAACAATAAGAACCGCAAGAAAACAACAAATCACTTGTCACTAAAATGTCTTTCGAGTTCAATCAACTTCCAAAGCGATTGAGAAAGAAAAAACAGACAAAAAGGTGACCAACTCAAAGAAAATTAAGAGACACAAATCATTACTAATAATAATAATAAAAATTAAAAGTATCTTTAAATGATTATAGACACATAAGTACATGTATAGCTATAATATGGTATATATACAATATATACTATATGGTATATGTGGTATATACTCGTATATAGTGTGGTATATACTCGAATATAATGTCGTATATACCCGTGTCTAGTAAATCGGATATGAATATAATTCTTTCCTTTTCGTTTTCTTGGTTGTTTATTTTTAAAAATCGAAGCAGACTTCTGGCGCGACCAGAATCTCGTCTCTGATGAATCATAAAAGCAGGGCTCTCAAACAGCAACAGCAACAACAGAAGAATTTTATCAGGAACAAACAAAGAAGTAGAGGTATAAAAATAGGAAAAAAGGAAGAAAGAAACAAACAAACAAGGTGCCATTTTAGCGGTCGATAATAATAATCGTTGACCATCCGACGCGGAAGGAGAAAAGAACTCATCACGAATTTACAATTGTTCCAAATTCTATTCTATCTGACTCTCTCTCTCTCTCTCTCTCTCTCTCTCTCTCTCTTATCCTCTCCTTCTCTCTCTCTTTCTTCCTCTGTTTTATAGTTTTCCTTTTAATGTTGTTGTTGCTAACGATTACCTGATTTGTGAAAATATTCACGAAAAGCGATCAAATAATAAATGCAGCCGAAGTGACGCTAGTCCCATATTTTGTATTCTTTTAATGAGTTTTTTCCTCTTTTTGTTTAACTGAGTTAATATTTATTTAACACTTGAATGTGGAATGATGAATCTTTTGAAACATTCGTAAAGCGATTCACTAGAGATCGTTAAATATTATATTAGAGAAAACAATGTGTTTGTAAACTTAATTCACTCGTAATACTAATTAACAGATAGTATAGTACACTTAAATAATCTGCGGGGATTATTATAAGAATTTATAGTGTAGTTAAGGGATAATGGACATTTCTTAAAAGGTACGATCGATGATAGTGTCGAGTTATCAGATTTAAAGTGGACAGAAATCACTTCTTTCACGCTGATTGTCACACGGTACTTGGCAATCACAGGGATGCAGACAGATCACACTCAAAATGAATCACAATCGATTACTTTGATACACGATCAGGAATACACGATCAACTCATGGACACACTTCACCACTTCGGGAATAGAGATCAGTTCAGAGATAGACGACGTGGATGCGATCGTGAGTGTGAATGCGATCGATCACTTCAAGTGTGAACATGGAGATTCTGAAAATATTCCGACTACTCTAAGAATATTCGATCACGTCACGTGATAACTTTGGGGATGGATATCAGTTCCCATGTAGGCCATATTTTTTCAAATACGATCGATCGATCAATTCATAGATTCAGTCGATCACGGTGACTTTATCACTGTTGAATCACTTTTGAAAGAATACAAAAAATAGTTTCACTGTCTATTTTCTGCCTTCTGAATGCGATTTGATGTTGATGATTATTTTACAGTAGTTTTTCGTTCATTTGTGAAAAGTTTCTCATATAAAAGTAAGTTTTATTAAATATGTACATACTTTAAATGTGTTTTCAATTCTTTATTAAAAGGGAAACTTTTTATAACGCCCCCCTCCCCCTCCCCACGTTATTTTTTCGTGTTTTTAATCAAATTTCAGTGTTACCTGGTTGTTGTTGTTCTTGTTGTTGTTGTTTTCCCCCGTTAGTTACAAGAAAAGCAGACCTCCCAAAAAAACCAGAAAAGTGAAAGTCAAGAATGTTGCTTTTAATGCTTGTAACAACATTCAACAACAGTTACCATAAGAGGAAGAAGAAGAAGAGCGAGAAGAAGAGGAAGAGAAGAAGTGGAAGATAAAGAGGAAGATATCGTTATTAATGGATGAAAAACAAACACTTAACGATTGAGTGCTTCAATCAGAGTCATCGAGAAACGGCGATCTCGGTGTTGAGTCACTTCACGTTGTGTGAATATTGAGAATCTTCAATCCTCTTCAAATCGTCTTCAGGTGGTGATGATGATGGTGATGATGATCTAACTTTGTTGTTGTAATATTCGTAGTTATAAACACAATCAATTGCACTGAATATAAATGTTAACTTTTATTAACTTGAGAAACCTGCAACAACACATGTCACACGTCAGACACACGTCATTCATACGTCACACACATTCTTTAGACGCGTCACCTCCTCCCTCTTCTCTTCCTCCTCGCAAGTCACTGTCACTTCTCATTTCTCACTAATTAACTGTCAGCGGAGAGCTGAATCAAAAAGATCACAATAAATATTGAACATGTTATTGTTGTTGGTTTTCCGATTCACTCTAATTGCTTGACACTTGGTGCTGTCATCTGTCAACGCGAATATAAGTAAACATGTCAAAAGCATGTGCAAATGTTATCAGCGTCATCAGCTGATTGCTTGACTGGCCGACTAACTGAATGTCAAATATTCTTAATTATTACACCATCAACAACAACAATAACAAACAAGTGACCAACATGATGCCAAATTACGATATGCCGAGTGTATGAACACGCTTCGACACGTTTCACCGCAACGCTTGTCGCCCAGAATGAGACTGAAAATTTAATCAGTTTCAATTAAATATGAAAATAATGTAGATAATAATTTTTACTATAATAGAAATCAAAGAAAAGCGAAAATAAGAACAATGTTAGGTTAGGTTAAAAGGGCGTGTAATGCGATGGGGTTCTCCCTCTCCCACCGTGGAATGATTACGTTGATAATGAGTATGTTGATGATAATGAGTATGTTGATGATAATGGGGATGGTGATTATGCTGATGAATATAATGATGATAATGATGATGATGGTATAAATATTAATAATGATTATCTTATAGATGAGGTATGCATTATAATGATTATAATGTAGATGCTGTTGTTGTTCTGTTTGTTTATTATTATTATTTTTGTTTTTCACTTTTTTTCTTATGTTTGTTGTTTATTTATTTATTTCTTTTCTTTATTTATTTTTCACTCAAAACCCGAAAAACTCCAAACATAAAAAGAAACAAAAAAAAACCCAACAACAAAAATTCCAAAAAAAAAATCCACGGTTGCGATCGTTTGCGTTGCCAACTTTTCGCAGTCACGATTATTTATTTATTTTTATACCCTACACACGAAGTGAATAGGGTATATTCACTTACTGCTTCCGTTTGTAACGCATTAAAGGAGGCGTGACAGGTATAGAAAAGTATATATATTCTTGATCAGCGTGACCTCCTGAGTCGATTTAGTCATGTCCGTCTGTCTGTCTGTCTGTCTGTCTGTCTGTGGAAATCACGATTACAAGAGAACGAATAGATATATCTTCATCAAACTTCAAAGCACGAATATTGTATATCACTAGAAACTCATCGCTATTGAAAATGGGCAAAATCGGATAATTACCACGCCTACTTTTTATACTGAATATCAATTCATCCATGCTTCTAGCTCAATTTCTCAGCTTGTAGAACGAATTTGGGGTTGAAATTTTGTCCAGAGGTCCATTGTCTCTGACCAAAACAGATCACCAAAAATGGGCGTGGTCCGCCCACTAATTAAATAAAACTCGATTACAGGAGAACGAATAGAGATATTTTCATCAAATTTGGCACGAATATTCTCTGTCGTCACAGGCTATTTGAGATTGAAAAGGAAACAAATTAGACAATTGCCACGCCTAATTTTTAAGTAAACGTGTGTAGGGTATATGAACTTCGGCCAGGCCGAAGTTAACACTCTTTCTGGTTATGTCTTTATTTTGTTTTTTTTTTTTTGGTTTTTTGTTTTTTTATTGTTTACAACAACAATTATGATAATTTTTTCTAGTTTATTTCTATGGGTTTTCCAAGTAGTATTGTGCTAGTAGTAGTATAGCACTTTTTTTTTTTTGTTTTGGCATCTGTTAAGCCTCGGAACGTAACTTCTAATCGACAGCGATATGTTTCTATGGTCGCACAGCACGTGTTGTTGTTGTATTTGGCATGCTGTATTTTTGTTGTTTGTTTTTACGATTGCAAATGAGAATTTATTGTCTGCTTAACAATAAATTTACCGTTAAGCAGCAATAGCAACAGCAACAGCAACGGCACCAGATACAAGAATAATAAAAACAACAACAGCAATAATAACAACAACGACAACAACAACATCATTGTGTTAATAGCTTAGATTCTCCTCGGTTAGTATTTCGGCTTCTAATTAAATCAATTTTAGTTTAAGTTTAAGTTACGCTTTAAGAACCCTTCAAATCTTTGCATAGGATTGCTTTCAAGTTTGAAGACTTTCTCCTGAAAATTAAAAGCCTTAAAATTGTTTTTTGTTTCTTCAGAAGCTACTTAAAGGATCACATAAACAACAACAACTTATGAATAGCTAAAATTAGCACTAAACTCTGTTTAAATTCGTTTTTTTCGCAAAGAATCGAAATACCTAAAAGAAGCTTAAAGAAAATTAAAAGTTCTTTAACTATCCAACCCACTGCTGCCCCCTGACCTCACCAAACGAAAAAAATAACACCTTCTTTTAGCTTGCAGCCCATTAAATATCGCTTCGTAACGGTAAATATTTAGAATTTTCTAATTCTTTGAGCCTCGTTGAGAGAGCTCATTAAGTTTACGGTTAGAGCGAATGAAACAAAAAATGTAAATAAATAAAAGTGTAAAAAACACGGTCATAAAAGCAAAGACTTCACTCGGTTCATTTGTTTGCAGGCTTTTGAAGAGGCTTTAATGAAGGCTTCTTCTTCTTCTTCTTCTTCTTGGCAACGCATAAAAACGAACGGAATTCATTTTTATGGCGCCATTTAAACAAATCTTCTGGTTGTTCTTGGTTCTTCCTCTTCTTCCCGTTCCCCCCGCGCCCACCCTCTCTTCTTCCTACCCTCTTCTCTCTTCATCCATGTGTATGTTCTCTACGCTTCTCTTTTAAAAGCGTATTTCGATTATTAAAGACGACTTTTAACAGCTATTTTTAAATATCAATAACGTTCTCTACATGTTAATAAGCTGAAGTCTCTATCTCTCTCTTTCTCTCTCTCTCTCTCTCTCTCTCTCTCTCTCTCTCTCTCTCTCTTCCTCTGTATCTCTCTCTCTCTCTTTCTCTATCTTTCCTTACTGTCACTCTTCTTACTCCAGCCTTCTTTCTCGTTGTACCAACCGATCACCAGAAAGTCACTTCGACTGGCTGATTCTCTGTCTCTCTTCCTGTCTTTCTTCCCTTTTATTTCGCTCTCTCTCTCTCTCTCTTTCTCTGCTTCCTTCTTATTCACTCTACTCACTACTGTCATTAATAGGTTGAATACTGTCACTTTTTAATAGGTTCATCATCATCAGAAGAGTTCTTTAGTGTTCGTTCTTAATCACTGATCTTCACGCTTCTCTCTAAACCACGATCGCGATCAGAAATCCTCCCGTCAACCTTTTTATTACCTTAAAACGGTAGCTGATTACCAATCATTAATCTTAACACGTCTCAAAAAAAAACAAGTTGTTGTAACTTCAGTTCGTCACTCGGTTTTCATCTGACGCACGCGCCTCCGAAACACGATCGAGAGATGTTACGATCGTGTCTCGATTATGTTACGATTGGTCGTTTTAGTGGCTCTCTCTCTCTCTATCTCTCTCTCTCAAATGATTTCTTACAAATCGTAGACTCGCACTCATCGCGGCTCTCGATGGTTTTTTAAATGGTTTAAAATAACCATTTAAAACTTTATATTTTAAAATGTATTTCTTTGTGAAGAGAAGGGAAGAGAGTAGAGTGAGAGGGGTGAAATCTGGTGAGAGAAGAGGCTAGCAAAAAGCGTGGGCGGAGAGTAGAGCGGAAGAGTGGAAGGAGAAGAGAAGAGAGGAGAGAGAGCGAGGGATGAGAAGAGTTTCTGTGGTCTACGGTTCTCGGACACTGTTGGCCATTAAAATATGAAGATTACCAAGATCGGCACTATAATCATCATAATCATTACCATAATCATCTTCATCATCAACATTATTATCACCATCTCCTCTCCACCTCGGAGCACCACAAAAATATGGATGGATGGGTAGATATCTGGATGGATGAATGGATGGATGGATGGGTGGATGGATGGATGGGTAGATGGATGGATGGATGTCTGGATGGATGAATGAATGGATGGATGTCTGGATGGATGGATGGATGGATGGACAACAAATGATTTCTATAACAACAATGAAAGGTCAATAAAAGATTCCAAAGAGAAAGAAGAAGACAGCAAAACCAATAGAAGTCTAAAAATAAAAAGGAAAAAAATAGTACTTAGTTAAATCAAATTCACAAAGAAAACAATCTCAAAGTAATCACAAAAAAAAGAAAAAACCGACAAAAAATTAAACTCGAGACAAAGAATTAAAAGAACATTTTTCTCGATCACGATCGTGACAGTGAACCGGATGATCGTCAATCATTCAATCATCATCAGATGAGTATTTTATATACTCGCACTATATATTGTATATGTATGTACATACACTCTATATAGAGTACATATGTATTATATACTATATACATATATAAATTCAGAAACAATAACGACCACAACAACAACAACAACATATCATATTTAATACAATATACAGATCTTTTGTATGCCAAAGAAAAAAAGATCGATCATAAAAAAAGCAAAAACACAACAGATCAATCATTAAAAAAGAAGCACGACAAAAGAAAAAAAGTGGCTTAAATCGTTAAATGAATAGAAAAAAAACAACAACTCCATTAAATAGATACGAGTACGTAGATAATAAGTGGTGAGTACCTTTTACTGTAACGGTAAAAAAAGCTTTTCATGAAATTTGAATTTCTTTTTTTCTTCGTCTTCTTCTTCTTCTTCTTCTTCTTCGTCTTTAATGATCGAGTCTGTGATGTGATCATCTTTGAAGTGATCGTCATTTGTGTAAATCGTCAATCGGTCAATCACTTAAGTCAGAGAAATTTCTATCCCGCCCCCCACCCTTTACCTCCCCACCACCCGCCCACCCCCACCCATCTCTCCATCTCTCTTCAGAACGTTTTGTTGTGTTTTTTGGTGCTTTCTATACGCATTCTTTTCATAGAAGTAAATTTAATGATCTTTACAACTGAACTTTTGACATTTTTATATTATTATTTTTTTAACAAAAAAGAATGTGAAGAATAGTAATAATAGTAAGAATAAGAAGAAGAAGAAAAAGAAGAAGAAGAGAAAGAAGAAGCAGAAGCTGTAGAATAGAACAGAAGAAATTCCTTCAGTTGTTTCTTTTTTTTTCGTGGCTTTTCTTGTAAATTGTTTTGTCATCGTTTCAACTTTAATTCGAAAATTTCAAGCTTCAGAAATGCAACGAAATCAGACAACTGCAACTACAACAACATCAGTGATAAGTTAAAAATTTCATAACGGTAAAAAGATCATGATCAGCATCGCCATGATCGCATCATGATGATTGATAGACAGGGGACAAGAGAAGAAGCAGAAGAAGATCAGAAGGGCGAGGAGGGGAGAAGAACAGAAAGAAGAAGATTTTAGGTTTGTTTGCTTTCCCCCCCCCCCCCCCCCCGGCCCCTTTTAAAGGTGCTAAAAAAACTACTCCTAAAACTTGATCTTTAAACGGAAGTTTAAATGTTTTAACAAAAAAATGTGCGAAAACGGAGAGGAAAAAAATTCGGAGAGGGAAAAAATAAATCGCAGAAGAAGAAGAAGAAGAGAACACATACAACAGAAAAGAATGCATACTTTTTTTCAACGTAATCTGTTAGCAGTTCTAAAACATTCAATGTCAAAGTGCTGACCTTTTAATTATCCCTCCCCTCCTTCCGCCCCCCCCCCCCACCCCCCGGTTCCCCCCTCCACACCATCCACCATGTCATGCATGCATTCTCCTCTTCGTTTTCTTCTTCTTGTTTGTCTTCCTCTGCTTGTTCTTCTTTTTCCTTTGCCACTTACAATTGAGTACCGTTTTAAGCTGTTGTCGAAAAATTTAGCACCCAAGCATGAAGTTTGTTCAAGTGTTCGAAAATGTTTATCATGGTTGAGTATATTGTCCAAAATACGATGTACAATATAACGATCATCGAGTATACTGTCGATATAACGATGTCCGGTGATCAGTTGATCCATCAGTCGGTTGATCAGTTGGTTGCTCACTTGGTTGATCAGTCAATTGATCATCCAGGTTCGTCATTCAGTTAATCTTTCTTTCTTTCTTTTAGTTGGTAGATCGGTTTGCCAGTTCATAGAGTAATTCATAAGTTTTTCAGCCCATCGATCGGTTGATTGTTCATTCAGATCGTCGATCGGTTTTTCAGTCCGTCGATACGTACGTTGGTCAGTTAATCTGGCCTTAAATTCGTCTATTCGTCCATTGATCTGTTCATCATTCTGTTAGTCTGTAGATCAGTCGCTCGGTTGGTCGGTTCATCAGTCTTTCAGTCGATCAATCGGTTGATTCTTTACTTAATCCATGGTTCAGTTGATAGCTTTGTCAATCCGTCGATCGGTTTATCCTTCTATTAGTCCGTAGATCGATCGTAGGTTTATTCACCAGTCTTTCGATGCTCCATCATCGGATGGTTGGTGTTCCTTTGGTCCGTCTATCGGTTGGTCGACCATCCATCGATCGGTCATTTCATCAACCTGTCGATCGGTCGTTTCACCAGACTGTCACTACGCCGATCGGTCGTTTCACCAGACTGTCACTACGCCGATCGGTCGTTTCACCAGACTGTCACTACGCCGATCGGTCGTTTCACCAGACTGTCACTACGCCGATCGGTCGCTCGTGACTGTCGATCAGTTTCACGTCTCTGCTGTAAACGTACTCAGCTGCCAGTCGTCAGAGTGAGTGATCGTTGAATGACTGCTTACTTTTCTCTCTCTTCTTCTTCTTCTTCTTCTTCTTCTTCTTCTTTGTTAATACTTTCCTATTCCTCATCGGAATACTTTGCATTTCCCTCACCTTGAAAGAGAGAGCCTCCGAAAGATCACGACAACGAAGCGAACAACGACGACGATTGCATTTGATTGAGTACTTAAAATCTGGTGGAGTTGTGGTTGTTGTTGTTGTTGCCATTGTTTTTAATGCGTGTCTCTGCTGCTGCTGCTGCTGCTGCTGCTATGCGGATGTTATTAACGATCACTAAAAATACGATACAATTTTAGAGCAAAACAATTTTTGTGTTTGTTGCTTTTAATTTTTTAATTAAACTTTACATAAAAAACCGATCAACCGATCTAAGAATTTTAATTGTCATCGTGGCCAATCTTTTTGCTGTTTGCAGTTTTGTTTTTTTTTTAACATTAACATTAATTAACATTTTTTTCTGAATTTCTTCAAAAATTGTATTTTTTTTTAATTTCAATTTTTGTAGTTTTTTAAAAGGTATGCCTAAAAATTTAGAATTTAAACATTTCTGCTGCATGACTCACTTTGCTTAAAACGCTGCGCTGCTCGGCTTCTACACGGCGGACGATGCGCTGCCTTGACTTCGTGTTGTTGTCCTGCTCTGTGTTTTAGTACTCTGCTTCTTTGTTTCTGTTTCTAAACTTCGCTAGTGCGCCGATGATGCTTTTGCTTGTGACTCTGCCGCTCTGCCGCTCTGCCCCAGCGCTGCGTTACTTCGAGTTTTCATGATCATCTGCTCCTCAGTTGCAGCTCAGTCAGCATCACTGTACGTCACTCTTCGGCTGGCATCTCGTTGGAATGTGTTGAGTAGGATGTTTCGTAGTTGTTGTTGTTGGTTGTTTGTTGTTTGACTCAATATTCTCTTTCGACGTCGTTGTTGTTGTAAATGGTTTGCGTGGCAGTTCGTTGTTGTTGTTATTGTTGTTCTTGTTGTTGTTGTTGTTGTTGGCGGTGCGCATGGATTAAAATAAGCGAATCTATAAATAAACGCATTTCCGATGCATTCATTGAACATGAAATGGAATGGAAACAAGGGAATGGATTGGAACAGAGCTTTAAATCAGTTTTTCGTAGAAATGAGAAATGAAATCGCAGGTGATCGATCGATGCGAGCAGAACGGAGAACGGAGCAGAGACCCACGACGTCGCCGCGCCGCTGATCCTTGGCTCAGACGTTTCTCTCACATTCCTTGTGGTTGCTCGCTTCTGCTGCTGCTGTTGTTGTTGTTGTTGTTGTTGTTCTTATTACCATCGCATTCGCTGTGCGTTAATAAACTCTGTTTGTTGTTGTTGTTGTTTATAAATAACCCGGCGAAATTCCTTCAATTATTTGCACCCGCAGAGCAGCCAACCTCAACACTGTTGCTGCTGCTGCTACTGCTGCTACTGCTGCTGCTGCTGCTGATAGTAATCTCTGTCAGCAGCGTTGCCACACTTGCTGATTAAATGCTGCCTTCGAATAGCAACAGAAACAAGCAACAGCATCAGCGAGGGACAGGATGCAGCAGCAGAGCGGCAGAGCAGCAGAGCAGCAGCAGCAGAGAGGCTATTTTTAGTGCCAAAATAAATAAAAGTAGGGATTTTTTTCAGGGATTTCAATCTGCTGGAATCCTCTCACCGCGGCGATGTTGCTGATGCTCATGTTGTTGCCCATGCTGATGCTCATGTTGCTGTTCATGCTATTGTTGTTGTTGTTATGATTGCTGATGCAGGAATTCAGAATTCCTCGAAAAAAAACACAAAAAAAACCTGATAAAACTGAAGAAACAAGCATGGAAACGCATGGAAGAGCCTCGGAGTGCTGCAGATCGCGAGGAATGCGAATGCTTGGAAAAGTCAGCGATGTTTTCTTACGTTCGCAGAGACGCCGCAGAGACGCAGCGGAGTGGATCGGAGCCAGCGGCGGCGGATCGAACTTCCTGCAAATAAATCGACTGCAAATCATTTTAGATGCGGTTCCTTCTTTGCTGCTGTTGTTGTTGTTGTTGTTGTTGTTGATTGAATTTCCTTATTCGCCAGATTTACAACAACAACAACAACAGCTGCGTGTTGTTGTCATGTCATGAACTCAAAATCGAGCGGCTGCGACTTCAACTCCTTCGACATCTCAATTTTCTGCTGCGCTACAAAAATAAATGCAAATTGCAAAAAACAAAACAAACATACAGTTTCTTTGGCCAAAAAATGCTACAGAAACAAACGGGAAAAAACACATTGAAAAACTTGAAATGAAAATCTAAGAAAAAGCAAAAAAAAAATATAAAGAAAAAACCAACGAAATCCTAAAAATTAAGCTACAAAAAGAAAACAACGAGAAAACTAACAAAAAAAAAAAATCAAAAATAAACAAACTAAAAAAAACGATGATTATCAAGAAAACTATTGTTATTATTTTGTATTTGTTGTTGTTGTTGTTACTGTTGTTGTTGTTGTTGTTGTCACTATTGTCAGCTGGAAAGGAAAAAAAAAGCTAAACTTAATTTTTAATTACAATCGCAAAAAACGTGAACACAATTAAATTGTTTTTGTTTTTAAGTACATACAACGATTGACTTTTCGGACAAACGAATTAAAATTGTCAACTGTTTTATTTTTATATTTTATTTTTATAACTTTTCTTTGTATTGTTTTCTGCGTTTTCAACAAACATCTCAACGTTTGAAAATGCAAACGAAATAACAACAAAAAACAACAACATCGACAATATTAAAGATATTCACATTTTCTACTAAATAACATTCACTTTAATGATTTTAATGTTTTTCTTCTTTGATTCGCTTGTTTTCTTTGGTTTTTTTAAATCATTTTTTGTTCATTTCTCTTCCTTCTTTTCTTCTTACATGTTAAATGTTGTTGCGATGATTAAAAAAAACAAAAACATGAAAAATGTTTGGCGATTTCGATTTTGCGTTTTTTTTTAGATCACTAATTTTTTAAAAAAAAAACAAAACAACAACAAAAACCATTCACAAAGTAGTAAATACGTTGAATATGAACAAAATATGTATATAAATTAAATTAAATAAAATATGTATATAAATTAAATGGTTTTTTTTTCTCCTTTTTTAATTTGCATCATTCTTTTTTTCTTCAATTAAAAGGAAGGAACACAATCGTGTTGGTGTTGGTGTTGCTAGTGAAATGTTGTTGTTGTTGTTGTTGTCTGTTGGTTAAGTTTTTCATCAATATTGTCTTCTTCTTCTTCCTCTTCTTCTGTCTGCTTTCGACGTTTATATTCTTTTAAGAAACTGTCAATAAATGGCTGTAATTTGTTATTAACTATTTATGAACTATCAACAGAAGATTGTTTTTTCCTCGCATTCTTTTCTTTTGCTTTTAACAGTTTTTTTTATCCAGACTTCTGTCAACTGGCCACCAACTGACGCCAGTTTTGACAGCTAATTCTAAAAGTAAATTCTTTTATTACGGTTTTCTTTTCCTTTTCTTATTTTTTACGAACAAAATTTTGCTTACCGAAGAATTTTAAGCTTCAGTTTCATTGTTGAGAGATAGTGAGTGAGTGAGCGAGAGCGAGAAAGAGAGCGAGGGTGAGAGCGGGAGAAACACATTCAATTACAACAACGATTTGTTGCTGTGTCACAAACTCAACATATCACGAAGAATCAAATGTCAATAAATTAATCACAAATGCGACCTAAAAAAACCACAAAAAACAAGGAAAAAAAACCAAAAAAAATAAAAAATTCCAAAAAAGACTCGTTGTTGTTGCCAAGTCGAAATAGCAACAACAATTGCCCATTTTTTATGCAAAGGAATCAGCAATTTTTTTGAGTTTGATTTTCAATTTCTTAGTTTACATCATTTTTAAATTATTATTATTTTTATATATTCGTATATAATAAATATTTAAGTGTGGAATTTTTGAAAGTTTCAGCATTTTTTCGATTCTCGTCTTTTTCGAATCGAGTTTCGTTCTTTTTTTTCTTTTTTTTTTAACCAGGTCAAAATGTGATTTTTTCATCTCTTGCTCAGCGTCAAAAAATCACTTTTCTATGCAATGAAAACACAGACATGAGACCAACAGAGACTCCCCACAAGAAATCACCACAACGGCGACGTCTTCAATCGACCAACCAATCAATCAATCAATCATTCCATCAATCATGGAATAATGAAGTGTTGTTTGGCTTTCAAATTTGACCACAACGAAGTACACACAATTTTTTGTCCTACTATTTTTTGAATATTTTGTTTTTTTATAAAATTTCTTTCCTTTTATTGTTTCGTTTCGTTTTCTCTTGGCTCTTTTTTCCCTCTTTTTTTCCTCTTTTTTCCCTCTTTTTTTCCTCTTTTTTTCTCGGTCAATGATGCTTAATAAATGCTCATTTAAATGAATCCGCCAAAAAAGAGTTCACATTTTCGAAGATTGTATTTCTTTCCAATGACTCGATCATAAATAAAATCAAGTTAGAAAAAACTGAACAAAATTTAGTTTTCTTCTCTATTCTCGAATAATGAGCTCTTTGTTCTGTGATTTTTTTTTTCAAATGTCCGCTCTCTTTTTTTTTTCATTCATTCATCATTAAAACAGAAAACGAGACAAAGAATTATTTTCATCTGTTTTTGTTGCTATTATTCTATAAAATTTTGCCTATAAACAGTTCAACTGAATTTTTATTTTTGGTTTTTTTTATATTCTTTTTTTCTTTGCTTTTAAGTTAGTTTTTCATTGATTTTTTTTTTATAGAGTTGAACAGCTGTCAACCTAAAAATTGTGTGTTGTTTGTTCTTTTTTTTGGAGCTCCAAAAAAACCCACAGATCGCTCCCTGTTATACTTAGTTTAGGCCAAGCTACAGAACAGCTCTTGACTGCATTATAAATCAACAGCAAGCAAAATTTTCGAAAGCAAGCATTTTTTAAAAGAATGTCAAATGACGTCGCTCGAAGCACGATTTAAATTGAAGTTCTCGAGAATTAGAAGTTCTAAGAACCCGACTTCTAGCTTAACATCGGCACAAGTGTTTAGCAGCAGCTTTTATTTGAATTTGCGTTTAATTAAAATTTAATGGGGCGAAAAACAGAGAGAAAAAAAAGAAAAAGAATGGCGAATTTTCGATTTTTTTCTTTACGATTTTCTTTAAAAATTGCTTCAAATATTTAATAATAAATAACAAAAAGAAAAATGGACTTTATTCGGTACTCCATCGAATTATCGCAAGTGAACTTTGTATCGAATGGTTTTGCTTTTCACGGAATTATATTCAATTAATTTTCCAATCTTTTCAATCTCTCAATCTTTTCTTAATTTTAACTTTAATACGAATAAATATAGCTTCAAATTGATTGTTTTCTGGACTTTTTTTGTGATATCTTTTGTTTTGGACATGTTTTAATTTCCGTTCTAATAGATACTTAATCATCATTTGTAGATACGTTATTCAAAGAGTTCTCCTTCACGAAACCTTCACATTTTTTCATATTCACTCTCTTGAACATAAACTCTTTAAAAAACATTTTTTGGGGCTCTTGTTCACCCCTCCCCCCTCCCGCCCCCACCCCCCCCCCCTTTTTTCTGGTTTTTTTGCATCTACTACACTTGAAAGCTATTTGTGAAAAAATCACATAAAAAAATGTTGCTTTGCTTTTAATTAAAAAATTCCAAAGAGTTGTCACAACAAAAGCAACAACAACAAAAAACAAACTGATAACAAACGACTTTTATATTTACTACAACAAAAACTACAAAAAAACCAAAGATGACAACAACAACAACAACAACAACAACAACAACAACAACAATAGTAATAGCAACAGCATCGCCTCATCATAATATTAACAAATAACTAAAAAGTTAGTCAGTTAAAAAAAAAAAGCTATCATTTTAAGTTGCGAAAAATGACTCTTTCAATATATTGTATGAAATCATATAGAAAATATGAAGAATTTTATCACTCGATTTTATCAAATGAACCCAATGAAAGAATTAGTTTAAAATAAAAAATACGATAAATAAAAATTCATCATCGCAAACATTCTTTTCACCGGTTTTTTTTTTTTTGCCTCATCTGATCATGTTGAACTTTAACATTACGATTAATCGATTTATTAAGTTTAGTTGGCTGTTTGTTGTTGCTGTTTGGTGTTTTTTGGGCTTTTTTTCTGTTTTTTTTTTTTGTTTTTTTTTCTTTTTTTTTTTGTTTTTTTTTTTCTTTCTTCAAAGCTGCACCTGATTTTTATCGCTGTAACAAGCTTTGAACTTTGAAATCTCACGAAACCACGCCCATCGAGGAAAGGAATGGAAAATCTAAAATTTTTTCAATTTCATTTGTGTTCAGATTTGAACTAAAACATGAATTTATTTATTATTTATTTATTAATATTTGATTTAATGAATTCACAAATTTCACACATCATTATAATTATTATTATTATTACAATTATTATAATTATTTTTATTATTCATATTATTATTATCACTATTATTACTATTATTATTATTATTTTAAAAATTTTTGAATTTATAATTGATTTATTTTTTCCCCCCCTCAGAGTGAAAGTCCTCAGTTTTTTTTTTAAACACTTCAAGAAGAGGAACGAAAACAAAAGCGAAAAAAAGACAAAAGTCCCAAGAATAGTAAATAACAAGAAGAATAAAAAATCAAAATCTCTTTGTTTTTGTGGTTTTCTTTTGTTTTCTTAATTTAGTGCTCTTTTTTTAAAGTTGCACAAAATGAAAAAATATTTAAATAACAAAAAAGTTAAGAAACCATAAGAAATGACAAAAATGGCGAAATTATAATCGAATGAATTCTTGATTAATTTTATTATTAATTTTCAGATTAAAACCAAGTGAAAATGCTTCGATTCCGTTATTCATTTAGCCTCATTTATTATTATAATTATTCTTATTTATTGCGAATTCTTTAGTTTTTGTGAAATTTCTTAATTCGCGAATTTCTTTGGTTTTTTTACCAAGATGATGAAAGCAATGATTTTGATGATTAAATTAAAATTCTAAAAATTAATTTTTTGCCATTTTTCACGTAAACAGACGCTGAACAATATTTCTAGTTTTTTTTTTAAATTAAAAATTTTCTTCTTTTATTTTCTTCACGTCATCAAATCGTGGTTTCTTTCGTTCACTCGACGAGCTCTTAAATTATTTAATTTAAATCACATTACATCAGCCTGAACTCACCGAAGAAAACGCAACAACAACACTTTATTTAAAGTGTTAAATTATTAATTTGTTGACCTTCCATTGAGAAGTGTTTTCTTGTCATTCATGGCTTTTAATATGATTCAATATTAACGACATGGTCAAAATTTCAAGTCATGGACACAAGTTACAACTGTAAAAAAAAAAATTTCAACAACAACAAGAACAGAAACTGAGCAAACATTAAAAAAACGGAAGGCATGCCAAAAAATAATATTGATATACGATCTGCAGTGAAGAGTATCAAGAGAGGGCGATTCCGAGCGGATAATAGCTCAAAAACTAAAAATTCCAAAGAGTTCACCATACAAAGGATTATGGATGGTACTCGCAGGACCTCCTTTGGTCAAAGCGGCCGAAAACAACAACAAATCGTGAGGACCGAAAAATTACCATCATTGCCACTATCAGCTGTTGACTAAGCCGTGCTCTTTCTCTCTTTCTCAACAACTCTTTTATTGGTTTTTACTCTCATAATATTTTAAGCTTCGCTCTACGGCAGTCGATCGTTTTCATTTCAAGTCCATTCTCGTATTCATTCAGCTCAGCTCAGTTGAATTGACTTGGCTGTCAATTCAGTCGCCGATTTACATGCGTCGCGTTCGGTTGTGTCGTTCAGTCTTTCTGCTTTTTTTGTCTTCTAATTTTTGTGAGCAAAAGCAGCCACTAAAACGGTTCTTTTTTTCTTTATTGTTGTCTTGTCCAACGTCGCCGGTCGGCTCCCAAGAAACAAACTGGTGTAACATCACCCCGTCGCCGCTTTCGTCATCTCTGCTGTGTTAATTATTTGTTAGTTGGTTTTTTTTTTGGTGCATTTTTATCAACACTCATTCATTCATTGAAGAATTCATCCTGTTCCTACTGTTCTTGTTGTTGTTGTTGTTGTTGCTCAACACAATCATTCATTTCAATTGTTGCAAATTATTTTAGTTACAAGAAAAAAACGACAACAAACAAACTGCAACAACATTTATTTTTAGCCTAATAAATTTATATAAAATTTATAGCAGAGCAAAACAAAGCAGCGCAGAGTTGAGTTGAGCAGAACAGCATTCAGTGAAGTGTAGCAAACGATCGTGAGTGTTGTTGTTGTTTTTATGAAATAATTATTGCTACTTGCATATATTTTGTGTATATTAATTTAAGAAGCTACAAATTTGCAAAGAAGTGAACAAAAAAGAAGAAAAACAAAAGCAATTCAAATAAAATTCCGCTGAATTTCACTTTTTTTTTTGGTGTTGGCCAACTTTTAATGGATAATTAATTTAAAAGCAGAATTTAATTAATCAACGCAACACTACGTAAGTTGAAAATTATTTACATATGCATGAAAAACCGAAATTTAATTGATTAAAAAGTTTTGAAATAAATATAAATAAATAAATAAATACTAAATAAGAATAAAAAATTCCAGACTCTGCATACATTTTTTAGAACACAAAAGAAAGAACACAAAAAAAAATAAATATTTGAATGCAACTCACATGGTTATAAAATGAAGACTAGAGCCGAAAGAAATCGTTAACTTCGGCCGGGCCGAAGCTCATGCACCCTACACCCGGTGGATAACACTGTGGTTGATTTCAGGGGAAGACCGCCTTGAATGGTCTCACGTTATATGCGTCCCCTCGCGTGTAGGGTGTAAATTGAGAACAACGAAGTGCGAAGTGACACTGCTGTTGCTTCTTCTTCTTCTTCAATGTTTAGTGGATATTTTTTTTGTTGATTTTGTTTTCATTTGTTTTGTTGTAAATGACTGACGAATGTGACAAGAATTTGCAAAAGTAGGGAAAACACAAGAAATGAGGTTGAAATAAAATGAGAGAAAAAAAAAGCTGACCGAGGATTTTGCGACGGTCTGAAATCAAATATAACATGTCTGGAATAATAAAAGTGAAGACGAATTTTTGTACCATTTTGAATTTTGTACCAAAAGTCTTCATTACCAAACTGTCATTTATTAGTCATGAGTCGTATACGACTCACAGGCATACAGTGATTGAACTAATAAATTTGCTACATGTACTAAAATGCAAAACAATGCATCGAAAGGCAACACATTCAACAACAACAACAGCCATAAGTTGAGCAACCATATTAACTTCAATACATACTCCTAACTACCCAAAAAAAAAAGGAAAACAACCACAAAAAAAAAAGCTATGTTGCTGTTGTTGTAGTTGCTACCGTTGTTGTTGTTGTTGTTGTTGTTACCAGTTGAACTAACAAACAAACTCTTCGTTACACGTTTAGCACTCGTTTTTAAAAGCCGACACACGAAGCACCGACAGCTCTCAGAATTTGAATGAATTTTTGCTGTTATACGAACTTGTCGATGGATGGTTGTTGTTGTTGCTGCTTTATGCAATTTCTTGCACCTTCTGTTGTGCTGCTGATGCTTCTTATTCTTTATCGGTTTCTTTCTTTGGTGTCAATCCGATAACCGGGTTTCTGCCATCATCATTCTTTTACACTCTGAGGTTTGCTCTGAACTTTTATTGTTTACGTAGGTTAGTTTTTGTTGCTGTTTCGCTTGGTGTTTTGTTATTTTGGTGTTGCATGATTTTAGTTACAACTAAAATTAAGTTGTTGTTGAAAGCTAAAACGATTGAAACACTCCATGACTAAACTAAAAATTTATTGAGAATTCTTATCTCATTCCACCCCCCGCATAGAAAACGAATGATAAATAAACGAGGAAATATTTAAAAATAGTAATAATAGCAACATAATAACAAAAATGTAGTAATAATGATAATCATTATAAAATTGTAAACAAATAATGAATCATTAAATAAATAAATTCGATCTTTTTTTATATTTAAAGAATGAGTAAGAATAACAACAACAACAGAAGCAACAACTACAACAACAGAAGCAACAACTATAACAAGCATCAAATCCCTGAATAAAAATAAATAAATTAAAATAAATAGTAATAAAGAAATCATGCAATCAATCAGTCAATCAATCAATCAGTTCGCCAGCAAATAAATAAATAAATAAATAATAAATAGAAAACAATAATTAAAGAAAGAATAACAAATAAATAAAGAATAATAAATAAATAAAGAATAATAAATAAATAAAGAATAATAAATAAATAAAGAATAACAAATAAATAAAGAATAATAAATAAATAAAGAATAATAAATAAATAAGTAATAAAAAATACATTTTTAATAATAATAACCGTAAAGTAATTAGTAAAAATAAATAATAAAATAAAATCTATAATGAATTTAATCAATTAACTAAATTTAATTAATTTTAAACAAAGAAAATTCTAATTTTGTTGAGAGATGATTATTTTTTTTTCTACGCTTTGCATTTGTTGTTGTTGCTTGTTGTTGTTGTTGTTGTTGTTTGTCAATTGAAATTCTTTTCTTATCTCTTCGAACTGTCGAATGTCTCAAGTAATCGATTAATGAAAAATGTTCTATGATTCAAGTTGCTTTATAATAAAACGCAGTTTTTTAATTTGAATTGATTAAATTTGATGATCACTTAAATGACAGCATGAATGTCAATGATGAACGAACGATTGAAATGACAGCAGAAGGACAGCAGAAGGAAGCAATCATCAACTTCCAGAAATATTCTGTAACTATTTTAATTATAATAATAAATTTTCGTGTTCACGAAAAAAAATTTATTATTTATTAAAATTAAAATAATTTCTAGACATTAATCAAAATTACAAAAAAAAGGCAGGAATTAAAACCGGACAACTAATAAATTCAGTGGAGAACCTTTTCAATGAGGAAGTTTTTATTTTTAGAATGAGGAAAGAATCCAAGAATTTTTTGGACAGAGACGAATGAGTTTCCAGAGGAACCTTCTGTGTACTCAAGATTCGAATTTTTTTATGAAATTTCCTCGTCCTCCTCCCCCTCCACTTCTTTTTTTTCTTCTTTGCTTCTTTCAACCTGAAAAAAAGAAGAAAAAACATTTTTAACGACCTTAAAATCAAAAGCGAGATCAAGCGAAGTGAGAAGGTGATGATGATGATTATGATGATGATGATGAACTTTGACACTTTGTTTGGTACTCGAACCATAAAATTGCTTTGGTTGTTGTTGTTGTTGTTGCCGCATTCATAGTTCTGAACTGAATTCAGAGAACTACACTAAAAAAATACTTAAAAATTAAAAAAAAAATGCTCGACAACAATTTTAACAGACTTTAGAAATAGACGAAGAAGAAGAAGAAGAAGAAGAAGAAGAAGAAGAAGAAGAAGAAGGAGAAGGAGAAGGAGAAGTAGAAGAAGCTGAATAATAAAAAAAATAGAAGAATAACAACGCAGCGTAACTGAAAAGTAATTAAAAACACACGCCAAAAAAAATTCACATGTTTTTTAACGCAGGTGCTTCAAAGGCAATAAAATTATAATAATAATAATCATGCATTTCTTCAAAAAACCGAAGGACTACAAAAAAGAACAACAATAAACAAGAACGACGAAGAACCAAGAATGTTTCTTGCGCAAAGAAGACACACACAACAAAAACAACAACAGAAAAATAAATTCCAGTCGTTAAATTTTAATGTAGTGCAAGCTAACAAGTGAACCGCGTTGCCAACCACTTGTAAGGGTAAAAAGGGTAAAAAGGCTGAAATCAGTCAAGCGATGAGCGTGCTTTCTGTTGTGTTGCGTTGCGTTACGTTGCGTTGCGTTGCGTTGCGTTTTGTGACCCACGACTAGAACTCTTCTTCTTCTCCTTCTTCTTGTTTCTATAGAAAAAAGGTTAACAACAACAACAAGAAATTCTCTATATGTATATAAAAAATAAGAGACACACAAGAACGCAACAGGTTGGCAACCCCTCTTTTTTTTTCTAGACGTTGAGCAATGTTAAGAATGTTGTTGATGTTGATGATTACGATGATTACGATGATGATGTCGTTGTTGTTGTTGTTTTTTAAATTATTTCCTTTGGTATTTTAAGTAGTTTGCTACAACAATTTATCGTTACAACAACAACAGCAATAACAACAACAACAACAACTACAGCAATCGCTCAACAACAGTTAAATAAAAAAATTCCAAGGAAAGCTTTTTTTGTAAGAAAACTCAAGAAATGTCAGGAAGATCAAACATCAAACGCCGCTCTAAGCAGCATTCTGCAGAAGTCAGGGTCTTGAAAAGAAGAAGAAGCAGCAGAAGAAGAGGACTTGAAGAACGAGAAGAAGAAGAAGAAGAAGAACACGAATAATAATAAAAATAATAAAATACTAATAATGAGAATGTTACGAAGTTCTGATAACGAAAATCGTTCTATAAAAATAAATCAATTAATTTTCGCAATTGCTGTATAGTATATAAGGGAAGAATGCACTCGTATTTGTTCAGAATTTTAATCCATTTCTCAAAATTTACGACTACAATTGAATTTAATTTTTTAAACACACTTTCTTTCTTTTTGTTTAACTCTAATTTGATTATTATTGTAATTAACAGCAACTCAACTCATTAAAAACTGCCTGCTGTGCTTCTAAACTATTTTTTGCGAACATAATTTTGAATTCTTTGATTGATTGATTTTCCATCGCTTCTCCTTCGTTTTCTCCTTTTTGCGTTGTTGTTCTTCTGTTATTCTTGTGTGTTTTTTTCTTCTGTTTCTTGCTTTGATTTGTTCCCGTTTAAAGGTTATACAAAAGCTTCTATTATTTACCATATAAGCTACAACCTGATAAGCTAACAAATAAAATTTCAAAGTAAGAATACAAGAAACAAAGGAATTCAAAACTGAGAAATGAGAAAGCAATTTTAAAGCATTTTTTCTTTTGTTTGTTCATAATAAAATCTTATCTCCCGCAGCGTCGAAGAACCCGACCAAATATCATTTTATTTTTCTCACTTTAACACTTTGCAACTTCCATTCCGCCCACCCGCCCCATCACCGGCTTCCATCCTTTCCTTTACTCCCCTTCCGCCGCCGAAGAGAGGGCATTCTAACGGCGGGCGGCTTGCAAGTTCATTAAACTTCATTAAAGCGAACTTCATTTAGCGCTGTTGTTGTTATTGTTAAAGTTTGAAAAATCTGTGTGATGCAAAAAGTAATACATAATTGCGAGTTGTTAAAATATTGCCAATTATGTATGTAGATAAAAAATAAATAAATGCAAAACAAAAACATTTTCGATTATTTTTGCCTCGAATTTAAAAGAAATCTTTTGAACGAGCAACTTTTTTGCTTTCTGTTAACAAACAAATTTAATTGTTTTCTTTGCCGGGTTTGCGAAAAGTTCATAAACGGTAACATAATAATAAGTGATGCGTGATAAATGATAAATGATGAACTGTGAATAATTAATGATGAAAAGTGATACACAGAATAATACTCGTAATAAATGAATTATAAAGGAATTCGAATAGTTTTCATATGAAAGATGGAGGAGTTTCTTAGAGGGAGGAGTGGCCGATATAGAAAAGTATGCCTATAGTCCTGATCAGCTGCACCTCCCGAATCGCTCTCCGTCCTTCTGTCCGTCCGTCTGAGACTTAAAGAGTGGGTTTTCTGTTTGTGGAAGTTCCCGAAGTCCCCGGAGGCAATAAATAAGGGCCACAACCCCAGCCAACTCAAAAATAACAACTGTTTTCTTTTTAAATTAACTTTTTTTACAGGTTTACGGTGTTTTCATTTTAAAAAAAATACTTCTTTCTTTATTGTTTATACAGTTCTAGGATGTTTTTTTTTTCGCTACGTTGAGCTACTGAAAAATCAGTCAAAAAAACCTACGCAAAATTGTCGAAATGATGTTTAAAATCGGATTGGATATTAAAAATCGACTTTTAAAAGACCTTTTGGGAAATTGTTTTTGTAAAAAGAATAGAAAGAATATTATAATATATATAAAAAAAACAGTAAAAACAACAAAGACAACACGACATGAATGACAGCTACGGTCGGTTATCTGCCAAGAGCCGGGTTGCCAGATGTTGCCAGCAGCAACACTTGTGCGTGAGTGTATTCCTTGAGTTTTGTTGCTACTCTTGTTTTTGCAGTGTTTTAACTGTTGTCTTTGTTTTTATAATTTTAAATTATCTTTTATTATCCGGAAAAAGAATTGTTGTTTTATTATTATTGTCATTATTATATCATCATCATATCATTATTATTATAGAAGCCTCTTGTTATTTTTTTTTTGTTCTTGTTGTTGAAGAATCTGTCAAAATTGTACAAAGCAAGCAAACAAAAATTAAAAAGCAAACCAGAAACAAAAGCAATAACAACACAATACAAAAAGCATCGCGTTTTACTGATCAAGATTCAAAGATTTACAGATTTTTCTTGACTGCCCACCACCAACAACCAAAATTTGGTTGGTTGCTGCTGTTGTTGTTGTTATTTAGAATTGCTAACAACAACAACAACGAATGTCCAACTTATTTATTATAACAGCTGACATGCAAACTCTTGGATAAACTTTTTTCGGGAAATTGTTGCCGGCTTCAAGTGTTGCCAGATCTCGGTATCAATTCGTTGTCGTGACTCGTATTAGTAACTCGTAGTCCCCGTAGACCCCCTTCCCGCTTCGCCATTCGTTTCCCCCTCCACCCGCCTTCCATTTCAATTCAATTTGTCAACACAACATTTTGACAGCTCAATAAATGCATAAATGTCAAAATTTTCCAAGATTTGCTTTCTGTTTTTTTATGTTTTATTAAAGTATCAAGAATTTTTGCTGTTGACTTGTTTTTGGGTCATTTTATTTTAAAAATAGGCTTGTTTTTATTGTTTAATTTGAAAGTGCGATTTATAACCTTAGACAGGTTTTAGACCACAGTCCCAACAACAACAACAACAGCACGACAACGGTTTCTTTCATATGCGAATAAAGAAAAATTAAATGAAAAATGAAAATCGAAACCACTTCCATTGTAGGTACATGTTTTTCTTCTTCTTGTTTTTCGCAACTACTCTAGATTTATACATTTCATTTAAAATCGTTCGAATAGCGTGCCATTAAGCAGAGTGACACTCTCTTCGGTCGCTTTTGAATTCTCCTTGATTGAACTCTTGTTAATCATTAGATTCTTCGTAACCTTTTCTAGCTTCTGGTCCCCTTCAGCTGGCCAGCTGGTCACCATCAACAGGTCACCATCAACTGGTAATCGTCGAGTGTTGGTCTCTCACATCCATTTTCCACTCTCGCTTTTATACTTCTTCCTTTTCTTTTTGTTGACATTTTGTTGTTGTTGTTTCCCAATTTCTTTTCCTATTTTGAATCCACGATATTCCATGAGTAACAACCGAGATGTTTTGTTTAGCCAAAGATATTGTTTTCTTTGTTTTTATTTATTTTTCTTATTATTTTCTCTCATGGGTTATTCTATTTTTTTATTTATTTTTATGTTTTGAGGAGATATCAAAGTTCACTTTCTTCCCCCCCTCCCCTCTCCCCCCCCCCCTACGGCTATGGCCGGGAATGACTCAAGGTTGTTTGTTAAAACGCATGACAAACGACGTGACTAAATTTGATGACTCTTGGAGGTTCTCTTGAGTCACTGCGTAGTTGTGAATCACAGCGCTGAGTGCCACAATAATACGTATAAAAATCAACAGGAAAAGAAAACTATGCAAATAGAAATAAATATCGCATGTACATATGCGTCTTTGATTGGAAATGACTGATACTTTTGTACAATTACAATCTTTATACAGATAATGCTAATATTATGCAGATAACAACAGAGATAGATACCTTTATACAAACAGATGATAGGTCTATACAGACAGATATACTGATAGATGCATTTGTACTGGATACGAATATATGGACAGATGATAATATTATGGAGATAAATACCTGAATAGATCATCCTTATACATTATGGCCTTGATTGCCTTTGCACAAACAGATCTGTTACTCTAATAGTAGTAGATACCTTTATATAGTTAAATATACTTACTTCCTTCCTTCCTTCCTTCCTTCCTGCGGGCAGATGGTGTGTTTATACAAATAAAAGATACTTCTGCCGTCACCATCTTCATAAAACTTACTGGTTCTTTAACAAACAATCCGTAGTTAAATTTATCACCTCTTTAAGTAAATTTCTCACGAGTTCAGGGTATCTCATTCAACTCAAAGTTATTCCAGAAATTTCCGCTTTTATTGCCCACCAAAGAATTTTCTTCTGCTTCACTGTTTCTCCTTTTCACTCACCGGAAGTCGGTGAAGTATCGGAGTTCCATTCAAGATTTACAAGAGTTCTGCCAGCTCTCTTCTCTTTTTCTCATCCTGCGTTTCCCCGTAACTCTTTCAGCGACTCGTTGCAATCGTTTTAAATTATAATAACTTTACACTGTAATTAATTGAAAACAACTGGTAACGTTAAATACTCCTCGCAAAAAGAAAACCACAACCAGATCTGCTGTTCCATCATGGCAACCGTATAAGAAACCGCAATAAAGTGGCTCACGTTAAGCAACAATCTGGCAACAACAGAGCGTTGCAGTGATGGGAAAAATCTGGTATTCGTCCAAAGAATGTGGCTCGTTGGATAGACAAGAATTAACTGTAGTTGTGCTTAAGACGCACACACGTCTAAGCGACTGAATGACATGAAAGATTGACGGCGATTGAATGAATGAATGCATGATGCATGCCATGAGTAGTTATGCAACATTAACCGATGATGATGATTATTTAAGTTTCATTCTATGCAAAAGAGTTCGAAAAGAACGAAGAATCAATTCTCATTCAGGGTGGATTGCGTAGAATCCTCAGAGGGGGGGATGACTCACGATGCTTACTCTGTGGGCCGCTTTTTCGCTGAAATATGATTCATTTCATGGCTAAATAATTCTTCATGCTTTGCAGCTTTTCATCAAAAATCCTACTATCTTTAAATAACTCTCCCAGAAATAATATCTAATTCGTCCTGCCCGCTCTCACAAACACTCTGACTTTGATGATATTTCTTTCCTCAAACCCAAAACGACTCATCACATTTCAACTTTTCATCACATTCTTCTCATCTCACACTTTTCTCTTGTAATGCCTACTTTCACATGTCACCCACACTTGAATGTCTACTTCTTTGTTGTGTCTAATTTGTGTTTCCCCTCTCCACGTGTTCCTCTCTTGCAGATCTTGATAAACCGCAGCTGATCAAAATGGAGAACGGCATCCAGCTCGTGCCGCAGTCGCCCTTAATTGTCAACGACTATCTTACACTCAGCTCACCGCCCACCTACTCGCGCCTCCCCCCCGATGGTCACGAGTTCCCGCCCAACTTCTCCGAGCCTCTGATCATGCCCTCGCCCAACCTGCTCAAGGCCGCCAGCCTCATGCAATCCCACACGACCACCGCCACCTCGCCCTCGGGTCACACAAGCACCATCTACACCGAGAAACTATACGCAGTGGCCTCTAGCGGTCAAAGCATGGTCGCCAGTACACGAACCACACACATTGCCAACAACTCCAGCGCCAAGGACTCTGCAAAAGCGGACACGAAGTCCTTGCGGGAGCCACACACGTCAAAGGGAGCCGTGCCACTCACCGCATCGCCGCCGCCGCTGCCCAAAACTGTTCCGCCACCCACAGTGCCACGCAAGGTCTATCGTCAGGATCTGATTGTGAATGTGAGCGATGCGCGTCCCGAAAAATTGTTAGACTCTGCGTCACCCACGTTGAATTCGTCACCATCGTCGTCAGGGTCTTCAGGGTCGTCAGGGTCGTCGTCCTCAGCGACACCCACACCATCCACAAAGCTGGTCTTTGAATCGCGTCACAGTCGTTCTACACACAATCTGTCCAGTTCAGGCGGCAGCACACCCACGGGAAACAAATCGGACCCGCCTTCTTTCGATGGTGCCGACTATCGGCGTTCTTTGAGCGCCCCACGCAAGCACAGCGACTGGCGCAAGGATGAGAAGTCGGAGAAGAGCGTGCGCGATAAAATTGCGATGTTCTCCAATGACGACGGTGATGCCGCACCTCTGCCCATGCCAGGCAAGTCCAGTTTCAATCGTTCCAACAGCTCACTCAAGCCTCTGAACTTGAGCACTGACAACTTGCTGGACACCGCCGCGGTGCAGCGCTACCCGGTTGCTTCCAATCTTACAAAAACACGCGCCATGAGCGTCGAGAATTTGAACGATGCTACACGGCACTACCAATATACCAAACACATACCCACACAAACCTTTTCCGATTCCATGTACTCGCTGAACACCCTGAACAATGACTACACCCAAAGCTACGCCTCGCTGCCGCGCCGTCACGCCCAGCATCTCGAGCGCCGCATTAGTTTCTCCGGCCAGCCTGCTTTCGTGCCGGACGAAGCCTCCCGCAAGGCCGCCATCACGAACATCCTGGAACAGCGACGTCGCAGCATGTCCAAGCTGCGCGGACTGGTCATTCCCGAGCGCCCCCAGATACCCATATCGACGCTCGAAACCATACTCGATCTGCCCGAGATCAAGAGCCGCGACAGCGACAAACTGAAGACTAACGGTAACAATTCCTCCACAGATTCCACAGATAGCGGCATCGGCGGCATTGGAATGCACACCACTCCGCGTCCAGCCAAACGCGTTGAGGTAGGCAGCGGCAACAATCAACACACACCGCTGCGTCCGCTAACCGTTTCCACTAACAGCAACTCCGCCAACATTGCGGCCAACAATGGTTACCGCAGCATCTTTGGCCCAGGACGCATGTCCGCGCAGCCACCGCCACACATCGCACAACGCAGACTCGAGCAGATGAGTGTTCCGCCAGCAAAGCCGCCACGTACATCGCTGAACGTCACTCCACGGCATACGCAGCATGAGGAGAGCGACAGCGACTCGGTCTTCTCGTCGAAGGTGTCCTCGCCGCCCATGTCACCGTGCGTGCCTGTGGTGCCCGAGAAGTTCGCGCTCACACGCACCCTCAGCTCGGAGACGAATACCTCGATTGCCAGCTCCACAACATCGACGCTTACCTCGGGCTCCGGCTCTCAAGCCAGCTGCAGCTCAGTGGGCAGCACGCCCACTGTTGATATGTCGCGACGCGTCCTAAAGTCAGGCTCCGGCGACTCAGCCAGCAACCGGAAAAACATTCTGGCCTCCGCAAAGTGCCGCAGCGGTCGGGACGACTCCTCCGCGCTGGTTCGCAATCGCCGCTACGAAGACGAGGACAGCACCGACGGCTACGATGAGGAGGAGGTGCGTCGCGTGCACAAGTCCAAGCCGCGTTCTTCTTCGGGCGGCTCGCTGGTGGCGTTGCCCACTAAAATGGTGTGTGCCAGTGCGCCCATCAACTACAAACTCGTCTCGTCCAAGGACCAGAGCTTGGTGGATAAAGTGATAAACGTGGCCGCTTACGTCGAGGTCACCTCCGATACGGACGACAGCAGCCGCAAGTCGGACGCCCGCACGTCGCCCTCCAAAATCAGTGCCATGTTCATCGACGAAGAGCGCAAGGCCAGCTTCAAGGGCGACCCCATTCAAGTAGCCACATCACCAAAGCGCGCACAACCAGCAAAAGTGGTGGCGGCTGTCAGCGCGGTGCCTGTACAGGCAGTGCGTCCGCAACGAGCGATGGAAGCGCCGGTGCTCTCGAAGAAACCTGCTGCGGTCGATTCTACAGATCTCTCCCAATGGGTGCAGTCCGAAGTCGCCAAAAAGAAGAGCGCTTCACCGCTGGAGAAACCGCTGAGAGCCGTGCACGAGAAGCTAGAGACCTCGACCATAAAGTCGTACAGCACCATCACAGGCAAGACGACGACTACTATCAAAACTTCCACAGCCGAAATACGTGAGAAATTCGAACGTCGCGCTGAAGTTACGAACCACAACGCCAACGCCAATGTAACGGGCGCCGCTGTTTCGCCGAACTCAAACTTGCTGGCGGTGAAGTCGCCCAAAGGCAGCTACCACGAACGCTTCTCCTCTTTGGACTCGATAGCCTCGTCTTCATCGGGTGTTTCCTCGAGCACGCAGAATGTGTCCACGCAGGAGACGACAACCGAGTTCGGGAGTTTCTCTTCCCTTGGCAGCAATCAGAGCCTGATTACTGCGCAAGACATTCAACTGATAATCGAAGAAGCGGACCCACCTCTGAAGACCCCCGAAGCATTTATTATCGTGCTGCAGCGCGACACACCCGAGAGCAGCATCGGCATCACGCTGGCCGGGGGCTCAGACTACGAAGCCAAGGAGATAACGGTAAGAAACTTCAAGGACTTACTTGTTACAGTGATCATTTATCTGCGAGGATTCCTTTTTGCAGATCCACAAAATATTGACCAACACGCCGGCAGCTAAGGACGGACGTCTAAAAAAGGGCGATCGTATTTTGGCCGTTAACGGAATGAGTATGCGCGGGTTGACGCATCGGGAATCAATCACCGTGCTGAAGGTAGGATAAGAAACGTTCACTAATTGTCTGAGATGAAAAAATATCGAATGAGATGAAAAGCCAAAAAACCAAATCACAGAATTAAATCCCCAGAATCAACTTTTAAATTG
This sequence comes from Myopa testacea, assembly GCA_949629155.1. Classification (NCBI taxonomy): domain Eukaryota; kingdom Metazoa; phylum Arthropoda; class Insecta; order Diptera; family Conopidae; genus Myopa; species Myopa testacea. Next base: position 18,641,427 of record OX451348.1, on the reverse strand, counting down.
ATTTGTTTTGTCATTGAATTGTTTTTTGTTTTCATGATCCTTACAGACACCACGTCCGGAGGTCGTACTCGTGGTGACACGTTCCGAATCGCTGATTGTCAAACCGTTGACCAAGAAACGTTCCTCTCTGGGTTCACTAACATCACTGAATGATAAACCCAGCATCTGCGACGTGGACTACGAGAAAAAGCAACGCAACTACCACAAAGCATCCCGATCACTGGATCTGGATCTGGATATTGTGTCAAACGAAGATGGTGCCACGAAATCGACTACGCCCAGCACAGGTTCGGGCAGTCCGCAGCCGCAGCCCCAGCCGCAGCCGCAACCTCTGCAACAGCTAACAACAACAGCAATAACGACAACATCCATAATAGAGCCGACTCTAAGCACCATACGCAGCAGACGTCAGCAGTCTCGCGTCGATGCCTCCAAGTTAACCACAAGCGAGTTGCTGGAACGAGCGGCGGAAGCAAGAAATGCCATAGCGGCGGAAATCAGAGCGCAGGGTAAGAAGCAGGAGGAGGTGGAGTGCTATAAGATCGTACTTCACTGTAAAACTCTTTACAGAAGAATCGCCATCTGGTGCTAGGAACGTGATCATCGTCAAAGACAGCTGCGGACTGGGATTCTCCATAGAGGGTGGCTTCGATTCGCCGCTGGGCAACCGACCACTCATCGTGAAGAAAGTGTTTATGGGTGAGTATTGATGATTTTGATGACGCGTGACACATGACACATGACAACTAAGCCAAAAGCGTCAAGTGTCACTTTGTTGATGGTGAACATCACATCAAAGCAGTACATTTACAAGTATTGATTATTTGTTTTCTTTCAGGTGGTGCTGCTCAAAAGACGGGCCAAGTGAAGAATGGCGACGAGATCCTGAGCATCAACGGATCCTCAACGGCAAAGATGACGCGCGTTGACGCCTGGAACTACATGAAGCATCTGCCCTTGGGCCCTGTCAAAATTATGTTAGCTTAAATGATGTTTTTCCATGAAAGAACAACTCTTCAAAATATATTAGATTGTATTTCATTTAAACTTAGTAAACGTATTTAAATAAGGAAAAAGCGCGAAGACATCTTTTTTTCTTAAATTTTAATTTCTTATTCTACAATTGAACATGAAAAAAAATTACAAAAGTCAAATCTTAAAATAATTTAAATTTCGATTTGAATTGAATTTAATTTTTTCGTTAATTTTTTTAAAATATGTAAATTAAATACAAGAACAAACAAGTTAAATTAAATTTCTTGCCATCGAAATTTTTAAGGATGTTTCTGTTTTTTTCTGTTGCATCCAAAACATTAAAAAAGTGCCCATTTCGTTCGAAAATGCATTTAGTGATTTTTTAAAATTGAATTTTATTCGCCTTTTTTTATAAGAAATTTATCATTTCTACTCGTAGATGAGTTAAACTTGTTATTTATTTAATCTAATAAAGAGGAAAAATTGTGCAATTAAACGAAGAATAAGAAGAAAAAAAAAATAGAGAGAGAGAGGAAATAAAAGATATAAAAAGATTGGAAAAGGAAAGGGAAATCAACTAACCTTGTATATTTTTATTTTTGTTGGCCTGTTTAACTTATTATGATGCAATCTAATAATAATAATATTGAAATCAATCATGAAATCATCATATTATTTTTTTAAAGATATCCATTTTTCAATAAAAAAAACGTACTTATTTGTGAAGCTGATGAATGATGAGTGAAGAGTTAGGATTTGTTGTTAATGTTAAAAAGAATAACTTTAAAAATTAAATTTCGGTTTTAGTGCGCCATTAAAATTATATGTACGTCTTTCGCTATATCAATTGATTCTTCTGTTATGTTTATGAAGATAATTTCTATGATGATCAGCCACGTCATCATAAATTATGATAAACGATGATGTCTTATTTTATTATTATTATTTTTAATACTACTATTATTATTATTATATTTATGATTATTATATTAATGTATATGGATTTGTCATAACTTAATTAATGACTTGTATAAAATTTGAATTTAATGCAAAAGCTATTCTTAAACAGAACAAAAACAACAACAACAACAGCAGCAACATCATGTTTATTGATCACTATACACACATGACACTATAACCGTACATATATATATATATACGCGCTATTAACAGACACACATGAAAGCATACTTAAAAATACATATGTATACAAATATATGTAGAGATATAAATATATATCATCAAATGATTAATTAAAATATCCTTAAATAAAAGTTTAAAAAATAGATCATTGATTTTCCTTTAAAGTAACATTAGAACAGTGTAGCCACTATGAACATAGACATTCATATATTAATATGTGCAATTCTAAGATTGAGAATTAAAAATGAAAAATTATAAACCATACTTCATAATTTCCCAGAGATTTAAACACTCTTAACCGAAATAGGAAAAAATATAACTAGTTTAGCATTAAGAATGGAAGGGAAAAGTATGAAAATTAAAAGAAGAGCATGGAAATTATTCCATTGATAAAGAGCAGTTCAATGGGGAGCAAAATAGGTGAAAATTAGTTGTTTAAGCTCACTCATCCTCGTAATTAGCTTCCACCTTCGTGAGAGGGCATTCCAACCCACGTTGGAATGCCCTTCCTCAATGGTATTGAGGAACAACAAATGGAATGACTCGCAACTTGGAGGTTGTTGAGAGATGTTAAAATGTACACCCAAGTTTTTAATTTTGGACTCCACGATTTATGCGTTTTCATAAATATTTGGCAGTTCATTTAAAGTGTTCTTAAATCTATGAATGGCAATAGACATGGTACAATGGTTCTGCAGCATTAAGGAGAAGACGGTTTTCGGTGACCCAACTGTTAACATTCATTAGATCGTTATTCAATTTGAAACATAACTCGATAATGAAATCGTAGTGGCCAGAAATATAAATTTGTATATCGTCTGCATACGCATAAACTGATGAGTATTTACATAGAATTAATCACTGACATGCACAGAAAACAATAGCGGTCCAAGTAGTGATCCTTGGAGAGCATCGGCACTTGAACGATTAGGATGGCATTCGTGATGGAATGTAGTCGTTAAATTGATTGATTCAGTGATCCAATTGATTCAATTAATAATAAGCGTGGGCATACTTTTATAAAATTAGGATCAATGCAACAAATTTAACTAACTAAGGATCGATCCTTAAAAATGGTAGATTTCTTAGCTTACTAACCGGAAATACCAGCACTCAGAACTCTGCAGGAAACCGGAAAAAGGAGGACAGATTAAAATTGGAGAGATTACATGAAAATTGAGAGTGAGAACCTTTAAAATAAAACACGACGCCATAATTTTTCATGTCTTCACATAATTTTGAGCGCCTTTAAAATTACGTTAAATTAATTAATTACGCTGGCTAAGAAACGGTTGCCTACTTTTATGATATTTTTTGATAATTACAATATTCATGCATTTTACGACGCTCCTTCCTGTGTGTTGTTGCTGTTCCGGTTCCTGTCTTTTGCCCTACTTTTCACTGCAATTTTACTCTGCTTTCCTCCAAAGTTTGCTTCTATTTTCATCGAAGGAGTTGTTGCTCTAAAGAAATTGCAATCCTTTCAAAAATATTTTTCAAATTATTATTTTCTTTATTATATTTTTTATTCATATTTTTAATTAACATGTCTCCATTAATATTTTTAATAATAATTCATAATATCGTATCAACAAGATTAAAACAAAGAAAGAATGAATGAAAAAATTGTTATGATTAAAAAAATGAATCGAAATCCGTAAGAAAGCCATCACTCGCCACCGTCATCGACCCGTTCGGCCTTCGCCAGTTGCCGCGGTTCGAACCTGTTGCCATAGCCTCTTGCAGCAGCTGCCGGAGTAGCAAGAGTACCCGATGTGATGTTGGGTGCTGAGTTGGACACAGCCGGAAAATTGGCGTTGCTCTCGAAAACCTCCTCCAGCGATTGATAAATCTTACGCTTGAAGACGATCTTCTGTCGCGTGTTCATGGCGCGCATATCGGGCAGCAACGCCTCCAGAAACTTGACGTCCGCCTGGCGTTCGGTGGCTTCGCCAAGCAAATCGTGTCCCTTTACATTGAAATGGTTATCGCCGTTCAATGTACCGTCTACGCTAGGCAAGGATGGTTGGTGGCTTGTGTTGCTGGTGTCCGTCATGCAACCCAATCGAATCCAATTCATTACTTCAGTATCTATCTCTGAAACCTCCTCGTCCGAGTCCGGGAAGATTGAATCCTCTTCTACATCATTTTCTGCCTGCGGCATCATGTCTGGATAGATCTGAATGTTCGGACCCTGTGCATAGCCGCCGCCTCCTTCCATCACACCGATAAGAGGCAGTATGGGTGACATCGGTGCGTAATTGAGGTCCTCCGGGAACCGTTGAGCCGTACCGCGGTCATCCCTCATGTGCTTGATGATGTATGGTCTGGCGCGATTCGGGCCGGAAGTGGTTTTGTTGATCTTAAGTTGTCCGCTCACTATAGCGGCGCGGATGTTGGCCCAACGTTCCTTACAGAAGGCAACTAAAGAGTAGACAAGCGGAGCGATAAAAAGATATATTAAAAAAAATGGAGGTGAAAATGTAGGAATTTAGTTCCTTCATTCCAACCACAAAACATCACTCTCACAGCCATCGATAAAATAAAAAAATATTAACGACAGAAAGCTTTGAATATATCGACAACTGTCATCCATCAGTGAACAAGTTTTTACTACTCATGCTCTCTCTCTCTCTCTCTCTCTCTCTCTCTCTCTCTCTCTCTCTCTCTCTCTCTCTCTCTCTCTCTCTCTCTCTCACTATTTTTCTCACCTGATTCGTTACATTCTTCGGCTATCTTTATCCAGGACTCATCAATGATAAGCTTCTTGCCGTAGTTCGGATGCTGAGGATCAAACAACCAGGGGTAATACTTCATCATCCGACAGAGCTTCGCGTTGACCGGACACAGACACGGATCCTGTTCGGCGTTCATGTTGGTTTCTTTGTCAATGTGAGTAGTTGTTGTCCGAGTTAAAAGAAGCTGCTACAAGTGAAAATGATGATTATGTGATAGCTGTTATTAGTGATAATAATATACATATATGTACCTACAACTATTATTCTTTGTAGAAAATTCCTTGCACTATTATTCAGTATCACTGCTTTTGAAAACTTCTGCTCGTTTTTCAAGTTAATAATTTTATTGTTTCTATGACTGTGACTGTCATCGTCATCGCCGCCGTCTACGTTTTTTACGCACTCATAAATTTTTTTATGTTACATCAAAAACAAGTACCCAATTCTTTCGGAAATGCGTTCAACACCCCTTTCAACAGATCTTTTTTCCAGCTTTCAGACCTACAGTGTGCTTCGTATGCTAAGCAAGTCCACATCCCCACAAAAGTACCACAATTCAACGACGCCTTCTCAAGTGGAGAACAAATTATCTGCGATGATAGTTCCAATACTGGCCATTGGAATATTTGCGGCTTCGAACAGCGCCCTTTCTCCTTGATTCTGGGCCCGTTCTTCTCCGGTGTAGGGCCCAGCACGGCCCTCCACCACTCCTCCTTCGCACGGACGGTCCACCACACTTTGACTCCATATTTTGCGGGTTTCGGTGGTATATATTGCGTAAACCTACTTATTCCCTTCTATGGAAGCAGTTGCTCGTCAATTGTAATGACGGTTAATGGAATGTGGTTTAGCTTGGTCCACACATCTTGAATTGGGGCAGCCTTATCTGTCCGGAGTCGATTCGAACGAGTTCTGACGTCACCGAGTCGAATTTAGGAAGAAATACCTTCTCTATTCTCATTTCTCTTACATATTGTAGATTCGGTTTCCTGCAACTCTTCTACTTTTTTGCACTCACAAGAAAGGACTTCATATTTGCCACTTAAATACTGATTATCCGTGTGTCATCTGGATTTCGTTTATATTTCGAATGGGCAACGAATCTTCCGATCAGACCGATTGGAGCCCTGGTGGTGGTGTTGGTATCTTTGTTCGTAGCAAATTCAACTCCAAAGTCATAGTAAGTTCAGATGCAGGTTATTCTTTTGAGTCCTATATTGGATTCTATACCGCTGCTTGCGAAACTAAGTTGTCCCGGAAATAACATCCAACTTAGACCATAATCTATTCTCTAAATCTAACCTAATCTATACACTATTAAAGAAATAAGTAAGTAACTCCAGTAACGGAAAAACTCGTTATTTCTTCTTTTTTTCTGATTCAAGTGCCCACTGATGCAAATTTGTATTAAATATATTTAATATATAACATTAGAAACAATGCAAAAATGTATTAAAATCATCTTCCATAACAGCAACTCAACAACAATCATTATTCTCTTGAAGTAAGACGCTTTTAAAGTATTTTGTTTTCCTGTCATTCAATCGAAATGAAAATTCATACAAATAGAAAATTGAAAGTCTGACTGACTAAAAGAACGTCGTCATCGTGGAACATCATCATTATTCAACATCATCCAACCGGAAATACCAGCACTCAGAACTCTGCAGGAAACCGGAAAAAGGAGGACAGATTAAAATTGGAGAGATTTCACGAAAATTGAGAGTGAGAACCTTTAAAATAAAACACGACGCCATGATTTTTCATGACATGTCTTCACATAATTTTGAGCGCCTTTAAAATTGCGTTAAATTAATTAATTACGCTGGCTAAGAAACGGTTGCCTACTTTTATGATATTTTTTAATAATTACAATATTCATGCATTTTACGACGCTCTTTTTTTGAGATTCGCCGAGAACAGTCGGGTTTATTTTGATAAATAAATACCTAAACACATGAAATGAAATTCATAATTAAATATAATAACAGATATGAACATTTTGTTGCGCTTTAACCTCGCCCTCTCTCTCTCTCTCTCAACGGATAGATTAAGCGAGGTGTACGAATATTAAAAGCTATTCGAATTGGATACATTTTCCAATACTTGGTATACATTTGGTACTTACACACGCACCCACATACTTGCTTCTGACGCTCTCTCTCGAAATTTACTCTTTACTACTCACTCCTGATATAAGTTTGAGAAATTCTACAAAAAGTAGGAGGCTTTTATACAGACGAAAATTTAAAATAACTTGCAATTTGAATCATTAAAATATCATGATAGCTCTATTTAAAAGCCATGTTCTGTTTATTTTCGTTTTGTGTTTGTTGTTGTTGTTGTTCAGAGAGTTCGCTTCGGATGTTCGCGAGTGTGATCACATCACATCGAAACTGCTCACCTGTTTCGGTCCAGTGACTCACTTGATTCCGATGCAACGATTCTCTGGACACGATTCAAAACAACTCATCACTCATTCGTTCACACTTTCAATTAAACTTTGAGTATTTATCGTATCTTTTTTTGGTTTTTCGAACGGTTCCAGTTCGGAATCGAGAGTATTGCTTCGATGGATCTTGTTTGGATCTTTCTTCATCTTTTCTTGCGTTGCTGAAAGCAACATGCAATCAATCTGCAGTTGGTTTCCATTCGTTTTGGGGCATAAAAAGTACATATGTAGCTGTTCTCTCATTGACGTTGACCTGACTTTTCTTATGGATGATGGATGATGATTCTTGATTTCTTTTCCTTCGCCAATAATTTTTTCACTACCACATTTTTTTCTCTTGCTGTGACATGGAGTAAATTTCAAGATTCCTTCGTTACGATGACGATCATCAACATTGCATCAGTTCTGATCACTTTCTTGACGCCCTACTAACGGTATCGTCATCGACTTCAGCAGCTGGAATACTGTTCTGTCAAAGTACGAGCAACTGTTTTAACAACTGAACTGCAATTAGCAACACGGTTGTTCGATGATCGATAAGTCGGTGCATGGGTTAGTCCACCAGAAAAAACGAACAAAACAAGCGAATTTCCTCTCTTTTTATTCTCTCTTTTGCAAGAAGTATGCAAGAAATGTTGCTAATTTTATTGCTGTGTTGTTTTTGTTGTTGTTGTTGCTCAATTTATCACATCCAAGCTTTGTTCTTTGTGATTTTTTTGATTCCTGTGTGTTGTTGCTATTCTGGTTCCTGTCTTTTGCTTTACTTTTCACTGCAATTTTACTCTGATTTCCCCCAAATTGTGCTTCTATTTCCATCTAAAAAGTTGTTGCTCTAAAGAAATTGCACTCCTTTCAAATATATTTTTCAAATTATTATTTTCTTTATTCTTATCTTTTATTCATATTTTTTATTAACATGTTTCTATTAATATTATTTTTCATAATAATTCATAATATTGTATCAACAACATTAAAATAAACAAAGAATAAATGAAAAAAATGGTTATGATTAAAAAAAATGAATCGACATCCGTAAGAAAGCCATCACTCATTCGAAATCAATCACCTCGTCGCCGTCGTCGACCAGCTCGTCTTTCACTGGTTGCAGCGGCTCAAACCTGTTGGCATCGCCTCTTGCAGCAGCAGCACCAGGAGCAGTGTTGCCAGGCTGCGGCGCACGAGTCAACATCGGATGGCGCGAGTTGACGTTGTTTTGTTCGGATGCCGCAGCCGGCGAACTTTGATTCAGCAGATTTCGCAAAAACTCTTGCAATTTTTGCATTTCTCTTTCCTTGAGGTTGGCAATACTGTGCGTAATGCTTTGAGCGGTACCCACAAGTGCCCGCCCGCCACGTCTACCAACCGTGGCAGGAGCAGCAGGAGTACCCGATGCGATGTTGGGTGTTGAGTGGGCTATCGTCGGAAAATTGGCGTTGCTCTCGAAAACCTCCTCCAGCGATTGATAAATCTTACGCTTGAAGACGATCTTCTGTCGCGTGTTCATGGCGCGCATATCGGGCAGCAGCGCCTCCAGAAACTTGACGTCCGCCTGGCGTTCGGTGGCTTCGCCAAGCAAATCGTGTCCCGTTAGACTGAAATGGTTATCGCCGTTCGATGTCGATTCGGCGGCGTAGCTGGCGATTCTTGTACTGTCTACGATAGGCGTGGCTGGTTGCTGGTTTGTGTTGCTGGTGTCCATCATGCAATTCAATACTTCAGTATCTACCTCAGCCACCTCGATAACCTCCGGGTCCGGTAAGGTTAAATCCGCTCCCACATCGGTTTCTGGCTCCGGCTGCTTCTCTGGGGTGGTGGTCTGAGTGACTGGACTTCGAAGATTGGACGCTGCAGACGTGACTGCTCCCATCATTCCGACAGGCAGCAGGATGGGTGGTGTCGTTGTGGCGTCCTCCCAATCGGATTTCATTTCCTCCGGGAACCGATGCGCCGTACCGCGGGCATCCGTCATGGGCTTGATGAGGAACGTAAGATCGTCATAGAGGTAGTATGGTTTGACGCGATTCGGGCCGCAGGTGGTCTTGTAGATGTTAATTGAGCGGGCGAAAGCGGCACGGATGTTCCGCCAACGTTCCTTACAGGAGGCCACTAAAGGGGAGAGAAGGGAAGGCGTAGCGATAAAAAGATTAAACATTAAACAAGACATTTTTTACATTAAAAATGGGCAAACTTCCCGCCTTCAACTGGGCGGGGGCGAGTAATTAAGCTTGAGTGCATTCATCGTAATCTAGTTCTAAGTTATGCTCCCTTTTCAGTTTCAAAACCCTGGCTCACAGGCAAATGAGTGGAAGAGGGCTTTCAAAATTCGCTCTTAAAGAATGTCATCTAATAAAAGCGTTTTAAAAAGCGATCACATAAGAAAATAAGTCATGTTTATAAATCAAGACCCCCCCCCACTAAATTTTTATAGTAAAACTGAAGCTCTAGTTTCAAACTAAAAAAAACTTACGGGTAAATAAATGACACCAGATTTATTTGCGAGTTTAACTATCGAAAGAATTCAACACAAATAAACAAATATTGACAATTAAGTACTATTTTCTTGTTTATAAGATAATTCAAATAAAGTAAATGCGAAATATGGTATTTCTGATTTTAAGAGAAACTGCAATATTGAATAACATTGCGAGGAATACATATGTTTATAGAGTATAGTATTGTATTGTGCTGTGCAATACGTGAATGCACATGAATCATGGGACGAAAGCGGCTGGCACGAGTATCGTTCTGTCGCTCCAGTGTCCAGTGACAGGTACCGAAATATCGCTCGACTCTGGTTCTCTATAGAAGCGATTTCTCATCAGACGTCACGGGGGTGTACGCGTACTTCAGCTTCGCCGGAATCGAATATCGAAACTCTTTCTGGTGTTTTGTTTAGAACAGCTTTCAAGGAAAAGCCTATTCAGAGGAAAAACATAGAAACCCGGGACATGAGTGACACTCGTGCAATTTTTTCTGCTTTTTGTAGAATGTTTCTTTTGTTTTTCATACCACGGCCATAAAACGTAAACCAATAAAAAAGGGATACACAAACAACGCTGAGAAAGCTTAAAAAAAGCTTGAGCTTAAGAAAGATAAAATAACAAAGCCGTTGTTTATGCCTAAATATACATATGTATCTACATATGTATGTATGTATGTACAACAGCGTAGGTAACTCGGCGTTGGAACATATTGGCACCGATTTGGTGTTGTTGCTTCATCTACGAAATGTCATGATGTCATGGTGTATGTATGTACATATGTATTGCCTCGTAGTATAGTGTTTATATTCAGATGTTTTCTGTGGAGACCCAGGGTAGCGCCACACAACAACAAAAAATCATCAGACATCATATCAGCCATGAAAAACTTGTAACAGCACTCATTTCGCTTTTTTAGTCACATCACATCGATGACTCAAACAACGACGACAAACTATCACATTCCGCGTTTACGAGTTGATGCTGAAGCACATCGAACAGCGTCAAAAAATAATTTACTGTACAAATCTTATGGGAGCATTTTGACGCTCTGACGCTCGGCGTCATGACGCTTCGATCAGATCGATTTCTCACTGACGCCGAGCTTACGGTTTTTTTTTCGGAAATGTGCTGCCTTCTCTTCGTCGAGAAGACTACCAAAATAATGAAGTGGTGCCACATTCTTATAGAAAATGTAAACAAGAAGCATACGTTTTTGATATGTAAACAATGGAAATTCACAACTACGAAGAAACTGAAATTTATTATGTTGCATTTCATATTTCTGCTGAAATGATGTATGAAAATCCATTGTAATAATTATTAGCTTTAGTCTTGTCCACAAAGAAAAAACACGGATAGCAGAAATGGCGGAAATTTTGACAAGCGTCTGGCGTTGACAAAGCGTGGCGCCTTTTTTGACGCTCGGCGGTTCTGACGCTGATCGATGTGCTTCAGCATTTAAGAAGCTCAACGCTCTGAGCGATTAATTGAGAAAATGAATGTGAGTGGGAGATCTTCCTCAAGGGTGGGTCCTTCTTTTCAACAAAACCTCTGACACCCCCACATTCTCCACCCACAACCAGTGTAATAACAAAATAATAACAACAGCAAGCTTTGAATATATCGACAACCATCATCCGTCAGTGAACACGTTTGTACCACTTTTGCTCGCTCTGTCTTCCTCTCTATCCCTCTCTCTCTCTCTCTCTCTTTCTCTCTTGCTGTCTATTTTTCACACCTGAGTCATCACAATCTTTGGCTATCTTCGTCCACGACTTATCCATGATATGTTTCTTGGCGTAGTTCGGATGCTGACGATCATACATCCAGGGGCAACGTTTCACCAGCCGACAGAGCTTCGCGTTGGCCGAATACAGACACTGCTTCTGTTCGGCGCTCATGAACGCGGTGTTGTTGTTGTGTTCTTTCTTCGGTGGCATCGTTGATAGTGTGATGTGAGTGTGAGTAGTTGTTGTTGCCGAAGTTAAAAAAAGCTGCTGGAAGTGCAGATGGTGATGTTGTGATAGTTGTGTTGTTACTGATAAAAATATATATTCTGTATATACTCGTATATAGACGACTTTGTATCACACGCGCCGAACAACGCAGTTTTATTTAAATGCCGAAATGAAGGCACACATGAAAACAAACCGCAGCACTTTTTTTTTTGTAGAAAATGCCTGGCATTGTTGTTATTCGATCGTCTTCCTCTTCTTCTTCTTCTTCTTCTTCTTCTTCTTCACAATTCACAATCACTTTCGCTCAGACACGGCTTCTCGTATCACTGTTTTTGAAAACTTCAACTCGTTTATAATCGTTCTTAATATTATTATTTCTGTCACTGCGACTGTCACCGTCATCGCCGCACTCTCACTCGAAGACGATACGTTTTTCACGAACGCTCTCATCGAACTAAAATCAAAATATTAATGTACAAAGCTCATGAGTTGCTGATGAAATTTCTATCATTGGTAATCAAATGGCGATGGCGGTGGCGATGGCGGCTGATGTATTGTGAACAATAGCAGAACGCAGCGACAGAACAGAAACTTCGTTAGCTTCGTCGTTGCTTGTTTGTTTGTGTTGCACAGACGCTACCTCTTTTAATACCTTTTAAGCATACCTTTTTTCCTTTTGCTCCCGCCACCGTCAAGCTCAAGATTAAGATCAATGATTTTCTGAGAGAAGGCGTAGAAATAAAATCTAGCAGAAGATCTGAAGGAGAGTTTTTAGAGGCACACGAGTACAAGAATGAGTACCGCCCCGACATAGACTCTTGACAGAAAGGCCTAATAGACATACAATATCAAGTGCCGCAGTCATACCACACCACCTTCTTGAGGGCCCCGAAAGACTTGAACTAGGTTCAGGTGTATCCGAAGGGATCCGAAAATCAGTGGTAATCGCAACAACAGGAATTGTGTCCCGTTTCTTGGATGCCAGCTGAATAATTCTCAAAGTAGCCAAACAACAGTATCGCTCTAAGCCCCTGAATCCTTTTGATGGAAATACCTGGGGAGGGGGAGAACTTCCAGCAATAACGCTGAGAAAAGAAGGAAATAATAATAATATTAATAAGAATAATATATGTAATGACAAACATAGTAATAATAATAGTTATAACAATGGTATCAGTAATAATCATTTAAACAATATCAAATTTAATAAGTAAAATAAATAGTACATTTAATAAAATAATAAAAACAAGAATGTAACAAATAAAATAAAAGAAATAATAAGAGAATAAAAGAAATAATTATAAATAATAGATATGCAATGTAGTCTAGCAAAAAAAGGGGGGGTTCTACTTTAAGCGGTGTTCCCGTTATCGAGAGTGCACTGTTTCTACAAACATTTTATAGTCTCTTTTTATCATTTCAAGAAACAGTATTCCCTCAGTTTGATGATGATGATGATCATGATGATGATGATGAGTGATGGAAAAAAAGTGACCAAAACTTGCAAACAGAAAACGAAGTTTCTTCATTTCTCTCTCATTATTGTTATTCTTTTGTAATGCTCGTTGTTGTTTTATTATTGTTGTCGTTGTTGCTGTTGTTGTTGCTGCTGTTGTTGTTGCTGTTAATGTTGTTGTTGTTGTTGTTGTTGTTGCAGTTCAGTTGCATATACATCGTCGTCATCGCATCGAATGTGTGATTATTTAACGTCGTAATCATGACTCATCATCCACTTCTTCTCACTGCTTCATTATTCATTGTTGCCGATCTGCTGTCGCTTTAAATAATAATAAACAGCTAATAAGTTGTTTTTGTTGCTGTTCTATCGTCTCCTCTTTTTTTATTAATGTTCAGCTCCGATTTTATTTATGTAGTATTTATTTACTTAATTTAATTTTGTTTCTTTTTTTATACCCTACACCTTAAGGTAAGGGTATATTCACTTTGTAACGAAATGTGTAACGCATAGAAATAGAGACGATAGGTATAGAAAAGTATATATATTCTTGATCAGCGTGACCTCCTGAGTCGATTTAGCCATGTCCGTCCGTCTGTCTGTCTGTCTGTCTGTCTGTCTGTCTGTCTGTCTGTCTGTCTGTCTGTCTGTCTGTCTGTTGAAATCACGATCACAGGAGAACCGGTGAAGATATCGTGGTGAAATTTTGCATAAACATTGTTTCTTGTGGTGTGCAGCTTGGTATTGAAAATGGGCAAAATCGGTCCACGACCACGCCTATTTTTTATTAAAAATGTGATATCAACGTTCGTTTTTGAGATATTACAACAAAATTTCATTCCTGGGTACAGAGTAGCATTATCCGTTAATATGTCAAATATGGGCGTGATCCGCCCACTTTTAGGTTACACAGGCAAAAGAGGGTTATATTGTTAAATATATAAACTTCCTGAATAAAACTTTAGATAACAACTTGTTTTACAAAAAAACATTATTACATCAAAACTGGGTGCGGTCCGCCCACTTTTACACTACATATACAGTATAGCTCATGAAAACAAGTTTATTACCATGGAAATAAAGTGTAAATGAACACAATTATAAAACAACTAAGCTAGTTATTTTGTTTTGAAAAAGGTAATGACCACGCCTACTATTTACACAGAGGCGTAGCTAGGTCTCATGGAGCCCGGGACGGTTAATCAACTTGTAGCCTCAAAAATGCCTACAATTCAATAAGTCAATACTTGATTTCCACAACTGCCGCCCCCGATATTGTGCCGCCCAGAATGGACCGCCGCCCCCGCCCCACCCTAGCTTCGGCACTTTTTTCAAAACTTTTAGGTGTAGGGTATCTAAGATTCGGCCAGGCCGAATATAGCTTTCTTACTGGTTTTTTTTTTTGTTTATGCTAGAATAATTGTTGAATTCGATTTCTTGTTGTTGCATTATGGATAAAAAATACAACAACTCGCTGCTGAAGTTGAGACACCGGCGTCCCTCGAATTACACGGAATCAATTTACAGTGCTTTTCGAGGGAAGTCTGTATTTCGTTGCTGTCAGCAAAATTATCATCGGAAGGAAGAAAGAAGAGCTTCAAATGGAATGAAGAGAATGACGATGAAGAAGAAGACGAAGAACACTTTCTGAGCCTTTTAAATATCTGTTTAGTTTTTATTTATTTTCTATTATTTTTGGTTGTTTAATTTCGGGTCCATTGTAGTCCATGGTTTAAAATGGTTCTATAGCATAAATAAATAGTTACGTTATTTATTATTATATTTCCTTATTAATATATTATTATTTATAACCCAATTTATTTTATTGCATTGTCTTTTTTTACACATTTTTATAACTTTTTCATTATTTTCTTACATTTATTTGAGTGTTACTTATTTTATATTTCTTTATTATTTTCTTCTTCTTCGCTATTATCTCCCGTACCTCACTGTAAATCATATGTTTCTATACACAATACAGATGTGCGATTTATCACAAGTGATGTACGATGATGTCACGTTTCACTGTACCACGTTCTGTGATGTCATTTTATTCGGGTTAATTTTTGTTGTTTTTTTTTTGTTTACTATCCTATATTAAAATCTTCAAATACATGCGATGAGAAGAACAGAAACAGGAAAACAAGTAGGACAACAAAATTTATAAAAATAGAATTGTCTTTGGGGAAAAATAATAAAAAATTAAGTGTTTCTAAGACATAAAAGAGAATATTGATTTGTACAAACATCCCACGAAAATGGAGCCACGACGAGACTAGTTACTAGTGTGGCACTAGTTACTAGTCTGGCACTAGTTACGCTGTGACTTCTTTTGACTTCTTCCCA
Source organism: Myopa testacea (assembly GCA_949629155.1). Classification (NCBI taxonomy): domain Eukaryota; kingdom Metazoa; phylum Arthropoda; class Insecta; order Diptera; family Conopidae; genus Myopa; species Myopa testacea. Next base: position 18,625,876 of record OX451348.1, on the reverse strand, counting down.
TGATCATTGATTCAAACATCATCTTTAATGATTGCTTGATTGACTGAATGATTGCTTGAGTGATTACATGCTCGATTAGCTCTGTTGATTTGACCCATTAAGTAATTTTACAACAACAACACTGATAGCATTAACCTCTTTTAATTTTATTACAATATTATTGGAAAATACAAACATACAACATTTTCAGTTATTTCGAAAGTATCAATCAACACTTTACGAAAGCTACTTCTAAGTATTTACATCTCCTAAAAAAAGACAGAAGCAGAAAAGAAGAAACTCGATAATAATTTTACCTGGAATCGTTATTAGTATCTACTTAAGAGTATATGTACTTAATCTAGTCTTTAAAAATAAAATATTTTCTATTCTCTATGAAAGTAACAGTATCTGGTGACACACACACCCACACCCACACACACTCAATATTCACCCGCCATGCCCCCGCTTATGACGTACCCGACTGTCACTGATATCAGTCAGTTCAGTCATCGAGCACTTCTGGTTCCTGTTTGATGATGTTTGGCTGCGGCGCTGTGCTGGCGGTCATCGGCGCCGCTGCTGCCGCCGGCGGATTCACCATCGTCACACGCAGCATATTCGCGGTGGATCGCGTCAGAGCGCCGCGGTTCACTGCGACGGTGGCTGTGGCCGGCACCGGACAGCGGACTGTTGACGAGATCGAGGCGCAGACATGTTTGGGCGCCGCCACCATCGCGGTCAGCATCGAGTTCGACGCACCGCCGCCTTGAGGACTCTGCTGCAGCAGGCTGTTGAGACGGCGGATCATCGCCAGATCGGCGGCATTCACCACCGTCATGGTGGGCGCTGCGTTCGTGCCGGTCCCTACCGCGGTACCGCCGTGGATAGTGGACGTGGCAGTGCAGTTGCTCGGCGGCGACGAGACTTTACCAGTGTGTGCGTGTGTTGCAACTGAAGGGGCCGCGACGGCGACTGCGACCGAGGTGGGGGTTGTGGGTGTTGTCGAGCTGGGCGAGTTTTCGAAAATGTCCCCGATCACCTCGTAGATGCGCCGCTTGAAGAGGATCTTTTGCCGAAAATCCATGGCCTTCATTTCGGGCAGCAAACCCTGCAGGAAGAGCGAATCAAAGTTGGATTCGTGGGCGCCGATGTGTTGAGTGAACTGAAATAAAGAAAGACCCGCGAATGAGATAAGCAAATAATGAGAGAACAAGGAAACAGATTTCTGCTCTACCTTTTGTTCGACCGGCGAATGCGGAGGCTGCTCTGCTTCAGCGGTGCGCCGGCGTTTCTTGGTCGAACACGCGACAGCGGCTTCGGCGACAGCGTCCAGCTGCTGCTCGACTTTGATGTCCTCGTTGGAATCCGCGACACTGCTGTCCTGCTCCTGTTGGCCGTCGTCCTCGTCTTCGTCCTGTGCCAGCGAAGCGAAGCCGTCGAACGTGTCCTCGCCCACGGACACTTCGATCACTTCGCTCTCCTCGCCCGCCGAGGAGTAGGCGTTGGAGCGCCGCGGAATCGGTATCCCGGGCGTGATGTGGCGGGCCAGGAACTGCAGCTCTTCGTGCAGGTAGTACGGCTTCGTGCGGTTGGCGCTGGCGGGAATCTTGTTGACGTTGATGGAGCGCGCGAAGGATGTGCGTATGTTGCGCCAGCGTTCTTTACAGGATGGAACTACGGACGGCAGGGGGGGGGGGCGGGAGGGGGGGAGAGTGAGTTCATTTATTCAGTAAGATTGAAACAATTCTAACATAAGATGATATCGGAGGATATTCAAGCACTTTTAGAGAAGGGAGAGGATCGATAAAGGAAGATGAAGACAGAGAGAGAGAGAGAGAGAGAGAGAGAGAGAGGAATGTTTGACGAACTATAAAACAAATTGCGATGAATGAGAAATGTACACTACATTCTTGTGATTGGATATTGTTATTATTATTATTACTGTCATCACTTTATTTGTTATTATTATTATTATCATTATGCAGTAATGTGATCTACTAAAAGCCAGCCCTGTTCACGCTGTCGGGTCACAAGTGTACGTTGTAAGGAACTCGAGGTTGAAGAATTCTATTCACTCTTTCACACTTTTATTATTATTCCTAGCCAACCTCTTTGAATGGAGTTGAGAGTAGCTCTTGAAGTGTCAGCAATTTTCTGTTGCCGCGAATCCTTCACACTCCTTTACGCTTAGTCCCTGACTCTCACCCCCTCTCCCTCTCCCTCTCTCTCACCCACTCTTCCTGCTCTGTGGCGCACTCACCTGAGTCGTCCATCTCCTTGGATATCTTCAGCCAAGCCTTGTCGACGACATCTTTTTTCAAGTAGTGGTGATGCGAGCGGTCGTACATGCAGGGGAATTTCTCCACCAAGCGGCAGATTTTCGCGTTGATCTGATAGTTTTCGGGCTTCAGCTGTTCGCTGTGCGGCGTCATCTTCATTTCGGTAGCGTCGGGAGCGTCCGGAGCGTCGGTAGCAGCGGCAACGTTTGCCCAACAGCAGAAAACAATTTATACAAGCAATTTATTAATGTAAATACAGGGGAAAACTCCCAACGCAGCAACGCAGAATTATTAAAGGCAGACGAGACGCGTCGTCATCAGTAAAAATTCCACACTCAACTAAATTACTGTGGAAAAAACACGCACTAACAACGTACACTGGCGGAGAGAGAAAGAACGAAGGAGAGACAGAGAGAGCAACGCAGACCAACGGCAATAACTTAACGAAACCATGTCGACGACATGCGATGTAGGCAACACGGAAAATAACAGCAACAGTCCAACAACAACAACATAATATAAAACTACCACCACAATACCAACAACAAGGAATACAGACAGCTAGCAAGTAGGTAGCAGCGAGCAACAAGAGCAGGCAACAGCAGCTGCTGGTGGTTCTGTCGCCGCCGTCGCAACCACCACCACCACCACCACCACCACCAGCGCAATCGCTATCAACAGTCGATGCAAGCGAGAGTGAGAGGCAATGAGGCTGAATCCGCATAAGCGATAGCAGAGCGACAGAGCGAGCAACAGCAACGGTGAACGATGAACGCCGAACGACGAACGACGAAAACAAGTTGCCAGAGCTTCGTTCAGTTGCTTTGATTGTTGTTGCTGGTGGCCGACGGCTGGTTGGCGACAGACTTCGACTGGCCTGGTTGTCATCAATGGAATCGGCAAACACAACGTTCACATAGCAACGGAGGGCGACAATAATAACCGCAACAACAACAACAACAGCAAAACAAGCCAGAAGAAGAAGAAGAAGAATAACTCCAGAAGTAACATCAACAAATACAAACAGCAGCGAGCGACACTCATGTTAATAAAGGGAAAAAAACAGAAAACAATACTTTGGTGCTGTTAATAATAACAGCAACAACATTATTCAAACAAACGCAGAAACAACCACCGAAAATGCTTGATTAAAAAAAAAAAATGCCGTTGCAGTCAATATAGCAACAACAACAACAACGCCAACGAAAGGCGACAAGGCGAATGTGTCGAGTTGCGTTATCTTGTTGTTGGGCTTGTGTTATTGTTATCGTCGTTGTGCTACCTGCGTGCTTCAGTTGCTGGCAGTCAGCATGTGCAGGGTAGACATGGGAAGGCAACAACAACAACAAAAACATCCACAGCAGATGAAATAATAATTATCACTACAATAACAATAACAAAAGCAACAGCAGGAGCAACGCCGACGACATCACAACACAGCACAGCACAACACAGCAACAAACAGCAAGCAGCAACAGTAAGAAGAGGAAGAAACAGCATCAGCAACAGCAGCAGCTGTTGTGCTCTACGTTTTCTGCTTCTTCGGTTTCTTCTTGTTCTTCTTCTCTTCATTGTCAGTATAAAAGCATGCGTATTTGTATCATCGTCTTCTTCTTATTCTTCTTCTTCTTGTACTTGTGCATTGCTCAAGTGTCGTTGTTGTTGGCTGCGATGTGTTGCTTCTCATCAACAGCAGCAGGATACTAAAAAAATGTGTGTTTATTATTTCGGCCTCTTGTGCACTGTTGTTGTTGTTGCTTGTTACTACACTCACTACTGATCCATTTTTACTGTTGTTGTTGCTATTTTTTATGATATCCGCTTACACTTGACTGCTTTGATTTCATGCTGCACTCGTTCTGCTTCTTCCTCTTCTGATTATTAAAAACAACAATTAAACGCAACATTCATTTATCCACCCTGCTGCAATCGAGCTGTTGTGATACACTTGTTGTTGACTAGCTGCTTGCCTGCCAGTGTTGCAGTGGCCACCAGTGTTGCAGTTCATGATCATAGAATCAAATGTATGCATGGCTTCAGAAAAATGTAACCAATTGCAAATAAATGTGTCCATATAAATTTTGCAACAGCAAAATAAGAAAACGACATCGTAAAAGATTTTAAATCGAACATCTGTTTTCAGCTGTCCGAAAGATTCTTGACGGATAGAAAAGCGATTCTGCCTGATTAGAAAAGAGATTAAACACAATGAGTTGGGTTCAATAAATGAGAAGTCAGTCAAAAAACTGTTTACATATGAACACATGTGCTACAACGGCAACACTGGTGTCCGCTATATTGCCCACATAAGCATTGCCAACTCAAAGATTTTTTCCTCATGTTGCTTGCGAAAACAATGCTTTTAGCCTGCCGTGAAGTTTTTCAAGTTTGCGGTGTTTTTTGTGATTGCTTTCATTTGTTCAAGCTTCAAGTGTTCTTCAAGCTGTTTGCTTTTTCAGACATTTTAACAAAGTTATTGTTCTTAATCGATTATAGTGATATATATGTATGGTGAATTGTGTGTGAGTGCTTTTGTTATTGTTGTCTACCGCCCCCCCCCCCCCACACACACACACACACACACATTTCCTGTGAGGAGTCAAATCGCGACCAATTTGATTAACAATGATTCGTAACTTAAAACTCTTTGTTATCATATCAGATCATATCACTTTGATATAATAGTCAATATAATCATATACATACAATAATCATATATTATACTCAATTAATTAATGCTAATTTGTTCTTTTTTTTATTCATTATAAAATTAAAGCGAGAGCGAAGCAACAACAATTAAAGAGGGGTTTCTAAGTTTTATTGTTTGTTTATTTGTTTTCTTTTTCTACTTCTTCCACTTCTTCTTTTTCTTCTTCGCCCATTCTTATACTAACGATATTGATAATAATGGAAATATAAATTAATTAAAAATTAAACATATAAATTAACATATAAAACACTAAACATAAAAAGATTCAATTAAGTATATAAAACAAAACGGATAAGCAATTTTATCGAAATCGAAACATATTGAGAAAAATCGGTCACCTTTTTCGGAAATGCCTATACTATATACATATCTGTATACACTAGGACTTCGCTACCCCGGACTACTTAGTAGTGCAATAGGCTCTTGAATTCGGACAGTTTAAAGTTTACTCTGCAGTTCGGCCAGGGTCTCGAATTTTGATTTCGCCGATTAGACTCTATCGGAACTTGAACAGTTATTCAATGTTGATGACATGGCGCTTACACAGACCCCAAATGCGAATCGTAATGACGCATTTACCAAGCGTTTACACCGGCTTTACGTTTGCCAATTCAAATTCATTCCTTTTGTCTAATCTACCTGTACTAAGTCAAATACCGACCGTTTTGAGTCTTCGATACCTGATCTTAAGGCTTCTTCTGATACTGTTTAAAACCAATTTTAGACAAATTATTTTCTACTAAAGTGTACACAAGTCCCACAATAATTCAGTGAAATCAACATGATGCTTTGAGAAATGAAATACTGAAAGAAAGAACAGAGGTAGCTTTTGTTGTTGGTACCTAAGCCATGAAACCCAACCATCGACTTTTATGAACGAAGAGTGTCAATAATATTGTTGCATAGAAAATACTGCATAGCAAACATAATTTAATTTTATCTTTTATTTTATTTTTTATTTTATTTTTAATTTAATTTTAAAAATATTATTTTTTTAATGTTTTCATGGTTTTATATTCAATTTAATGGTAAAGGGTCAATATTATTTTGCTATTCGTAGGATGTAACCAATTGATTAGAAGTTCGCTGTACGTATTTAAATATATTTTATTTATGCTGAGGTATCCAACAACCAACAAACATGTTGGCATCCTTTAAAGACCCCCAAGAATCTTCAGCATCTCAGTACAGATCTTCGATTTTACCGACTCCAAAGCCTGATTATGAAGAAATGAGGGGGAGGGGTGTGAATTATGTAATATTTATTATATGTAAATTCTTTCCTGAGAAACCAAGTTAATGCATAATTAGCTGCCCTCTTTTAATGAACTCTACAAATCTTCCCCATACACATGACACGCACTCAGGTTTTACCAAGGTCTCTATAGGTGGGTATTACAAGATGACTGCTGATTGATCAGTCTAATGCATTTGTTGTTGTTGTTGTTGTAGTTTACGTCACCCAATAAAGGGTGAACATTTCATAAAGCAGAGAGATACAATTACGTGGGAGATGTCGTTGGGAAGGTATTAATTGCTTTCGCCATATTTTTTATTTTCGCCATACATTATTTTGCCCACAGTTGTAAATTTTAGGAGTTAAGAGCACTTTTATTTAAATGTGGCCTTTTTTCCTCGAAAGTGGGTAGTTTTTCTCGGAAATGGGATCATGAAGCTACTCCAAAAGTGTATATCGTAGAAGAGTACACCTTTTCCAGATGTACTTCAGAAAACTGCAATTGGACTTCAGATTTGTCAATTGTACTTCAGATTATTACAAATGGACTGCAGAATAACGACATGGACTTCAGAAAAGTGAAAATATATTTCAGACTTTTCGAATTTAATTTCAGAAATGTTTAATTATACTTACTTTTTGTATTCATAATGTAAAGGAATGTGAAGTCAAAATCGTTTGTTTCATTCTTCACTTCAATATTAGTTACACTGGAAATACCTTATGTATGTAAGTCTAACGTAATTGTATGTAATAAACGTGGTCAAAACTAAGAGATAGCCCATCAATGACAGGTTCCAACTTGTACCTTAATTAACATACATATGTATAAGAGAACAAGAAAAATTTTTTAATGCAACCTCCACAATTTTTTCCGTAAAACTAAATTATCTCCATAAGTATGTGAAAAATCAAGAAATCATATTACATAGAAGCATCCTAAGCAGACCTTTCGAACGGTGTGCATATGACACGGTATCTCTCATACTTTAGGAGATATCATTCGTACAAAATCAGAAATGTTCGACATTTGAACGCCCACAACTCCGAAAAGTTCTGTTTACGCGAAGATATGAAATATGAATAGAAAATAACCTCTTCAAGGTGTACTATTACAATTTAAAAAAAAAATTACATATAAGCGACAAATATACCGTTACAGCGGCAAAATTAGCTTATTTCTGCATGAGTTGCCTTTGTTTTGTCCATCAAGATTTTGAGTTTTTTCTTTAAAAGTTTAATAAAATCTAATCAATCCAACTTTTAGTGGAGAAAGTGTTGTGCCGTATGAGCGTAAGGGTATAAGCTAGTTAGAAACCCTTGTAATCCTTGTTTTTCACAAAAGTTAAGCTACTGCTAAACCTGTATATAAAATGTAGTAGTTTTTGTACGGTGGAATGTGGTTTGTTTGTGAAAGTGAGATTTTAAAATTTGCTTTTATTCTTATTTATAGTATTAATAGTATTAATAAATAAGAGTGCCCGTTTGCCTGGCTGTGTGTATTTATGTGAAAATTTACCATTTTTAAAATTTTCGCCTACATTATGTTTTGACTAAAGCAATAATAAAATTTACTGCTGGCAATGCTTTCCAATGAACATAAAAAATATGACACAACACCAAGCGGAAGAAGAAGAATTGAAAAAATATCACCATTTTCTTTAGGTCACGTATAAAAAACCCAGCGGTTTGCATTTTCATGGTTTTAAGTTGCATATAAACTCAATGTGATCAATGGTGTGTGATTTCTGTTGTTGTTTACAGTAAAATCAAAACAACGACAACTAAACAAAACATAACTTTCTCAGCTATAACAAAAAATTATAAAATAAGAATAAGAAAAACACGGCATGAAGCTGCTGTCGCCAGGAGTAACAGCAGCAACAACAGCCACTCAGTAGGCATCGAATTTATTGTACTCGTTGCGTTGTTGCTGTGTTATTTAAACGAGGAATTAGCTTGGAAAAAAAATTGTTGTGTGCGTTGCGGGGTGGTTAGTTTCTTCGTTTTGATTTCGTTGCGTGAGTGAAGCAAAAGTTTGAGAGAGCGTCAGCGCAAACATAGAGAGGGCGAGGCGAGGCGTGATTATTTATAACAATTAGATTGTATCTGCGAAAAAGTGCCTAAAATTTTCAGCGCCATGACGAAGGAGGCATCAGCCGATCAGAAGCCGAAGCCCAAAGACATGAACGTGAAATTGTGCCGGGCCGTTGAAAAGCATCGTTGCATCTACGATCGTAGTTGCCCACATAGGAAGGATGTCGTTAACAAGGCATGGGAAGCCATTGCCGCCGAATGCAATAGTAGCGGTAAGTGCTTGAAAAAAATGAATACGAACAGGAAGCAAAACAAGCCAGACAACTTAAAAATAGTTTCCGGACATTTTGATGATCGAAAACTGAAAAGCCTTCATAACAGCAACAGCAAAATTATTGAATTACAAACAAATCGTAGCTGACTTCGTTGGTTTTTATTGTTGCTATTCTTGTGGCAGTATTTTTTGTTGCTGTTGTTCCCTACTTCGGTCTTTTTGCGTATCCACGTTTGTTTTGTGCTTTTGAATGAAATCACGGCATGCTTTGATACGAGAGCATTAAACAATCAGCTTGGCTAGACGCAGTATCATTTGATACGGTATCACTACTGGTATGATGATACCAGCGATGGCTAGACACTGTGGTATCACATTTAGTTTCAAAAGCCGTAAACATGTTATTTCAATGTATGTATGTGTGAAATTTACTGAATATCAAAATGTTGGCCGCAGTTGCCATAGTTATTATATTATGATTAATGCGTAAAGGAAAAATAGGATTTCTAAAAATCCCATGTTTAAATTTTAGTTCAATGGTAATAGCCTGCTTCACTTTGGTTTTCTTGTTCAGTGGAAATCGTTGTGTTGTGAAATTTTTTTAAAATAGTTAATTTATTTAAAAATATTAATAATGGAATAATCAGAAATGGCTTGTGTTGCGGCGATGGCAACAGCTGCTGCATGCTATGTTTTGCCGATGAAGTTTCGCAAAGGAGTCGATCGTGTTGGGTAAAGAAGTGGAGGAAGAATCGCAGTGTTCGTGGAAACACTCAAGAGTTTTTACCCTAGGGCACGGCACATACGATTATGTGCCTGCTATTTAAGGATGGACGAAATATGTTTACTTAAATTGTCTATTTTTTTACTTAAAACGTTTGCAATTTCGGCTTATATCAGGCGCTTGTCGACCTAACCAATGTTGTTGTTTTTTCTGGCGCTGATCCTAACAACAATAATTTGTATTGCTCTCGTCTAGTTCCCGAATTCTAGCCCTTTAATGTTTCTAAATTCCAGGCCTATATCTGTTAAACTTTACGAGATACCACTATGATATGAAAAATAAAATTTTAGATTTTTAGTACTTTTTTTCCATTAATTAATGTTTTCCTAATTGTAATGTACGCCAGAAACAACAACAACATTGGTTACTTCGAGAAGCGCTTAATCTTTTCCCCTTTTCTTTTTAATTGTTTTTGAACTTTTCGTGACTTGATATTAAAATAAGGCAAATGGGACAAATAAATGAAATTTCTCCGAAAAAGAGAATTTTTTCAACTTCATTTGCAACCGTTCGAATTTATTATGGCCGACTGTTTGGTTGCTGTTGACAACTGCTTACTTGTGTGCGTAAATGATACCGAGAGAAGCAGGGTCTATTTAGGTATCAAAAATTCTCTACACTTGATACTTCAGTGTAGACTTTTCCCTTCCTTCCTCATCTCTCTCTCCGTCGAACTGAGTGATACCGTATCAGCTTGGCTATACGCAGTATCATTTGATACGGTATCACTACTGGTATGATGATACCAGCGATGGCTAGACACTGTGGTATCACTTTTAGTTATGTCATGTTATGTCAATGTATGTGTGAAAAATACTGAATATCAAAATGTTGGCCGTAGTGCCATATTTATTATATTATGATGAATACATAAAGGAAAAATAGCATTTCTAAAAATCCCATGTTTAAATTTTTGTTCCTGCTTTTGTATTTACTTGCTTCACTTCGGTTCTTTTGTTCAGTGGAAATCGTTGTGTTGAAATCGTTGTGAAATTTTTATATAAAAAATAAAATAGTTAATTTATTTAAAAATATTAATAATGGAGGAAACACAAATGGCTTGTGTTGCGGCGGTGGCAACAGCTGCTGCATGCTATGTTTAGTCGATGAAGATTCGCAAAGGAATCGATCGTATTGGGTAAAGAAGTGGAGGAAGAAGCGCAGTGTTCGTGGAAACACTCAAGAGTTTTTAAGAACTCTAACACATACTATTATAGCTGCTATTTAAGGATGGACGAAATATGTTTATTTAAATATGTCTATTTTTTTACTTAAAACGTTTGCATTTTCGGCTTAAATCAGGCGCTTCTCGACCTAACCAATGTTGTTGTTGTTTCTGGCGCTGACCCTAACAACAATAATTTGTATTGCTCTCGTCTAGTTCCCGAATTATAGCCCTTTAATGTTTCTAAATTCCAGGCCTATATCTGTTAAACTTTACGAGATACCACTATGATATGAAAAATAAAATTTTAGATTTTTAGTACTTTTTTTCCATTAATTAATGTTTTTCTAATTGTAATGTACGCCAGAAACAACAACAACATTGGTTACTTCGAGAAGCGCTTAATCTTTTCCCCTTTTCTTTTTAATTGTTTTTGAACTTTTCGTGACTTGATATTAAAATAAGGCAAATGGGACAAATAAATGAAATTTCTCCGAAAAAGAGAATTTTTTCAACTTCATTTGCAACCGTTCGAATTTATTATGGCCGACTGTTTGGTTGCTGTTGACAACTGCTTACTTGTGTGCGTAAATGATACCGAGAGAAGCAGGGTAAATTTGGGTATCAAAAATTCTCTACACTTGATACTTGTGCGTAGAATTTTCCCCTTTCTTCCCGTCTCTCTCTCCAACGAACTGAGTGATACCGTATCAAATGATACTGCGTGTAGCCAAGCTGTATCAAATGATACTGCGTGTAGCCAAGCTGAATGATTATAACGACGATGGGTACGTTCAGTGAACGAAAGTAATGATGACTACTAAATTCGGTTGCAGGGTTGCTGTTCACATTATCAACTTTTAGGCCCAGGTTCTACGAACGATTTTTGTTCATACAAAAATATTAAATCGTGATTAAAAAAGTGGGAGGTGGGGGGTAGGAGGCTGAAATATACTTTATGACCTATTCTCATATCTACCAAATATATGTACATAGAAAAATTTCAAAAGAAACCGGCTGAGCCGTTTATGAGGAGCAGGGTTCGTAAATGCTCACTCTCGAGCGCTCTTTTTTGCTCCTGCTCGCTCAAAAGAGCATTTGCTTACGAGAGCACGAGCGAGCAGGAGCAAAAAACAATAACATCAGTGAGCAGATCCGTGCTCAGACATAGTGAGCAGCTCCGTGCTCAC
>OX451348.1:18492018-18614018 GCA_949629155.1 Myopa testacea | reverse complement strand
ACCTGGTCACCCGTTATTGCTTTAATAGCCGCTTGGCTATCTGAGAAGATTTTACAACTTTTGCCTGGAATAGCATTGTTGTATCACATCTTTTTGGAATGATTGGGGGGACTCGACTGGGGTTCTGGACAGAGCTTCCGGAATACGGTCACAATCCCATTCACCGGGCTCTATGTTCATGTGGTCGTGTATGGTCTGATGTTCTGTAATGTGATTAGATATAGCCAGTTGACTATACATGGTTTTAGTCCCCATCTGGGTCCTACACATCTTTCGCAGGTCAATTAGGCCATGTTTGAAAAACAAAAACCAAAAAAAAGAAAAATTTATTAGTTTCTTTCAGATTCGTTTTAAAAAAAGTCATCTCCCATCACAAAGACTTACAGATAGAGAGAGAGAGATAGAGAGAGAGGTGGAGAGAGAGAGACAGAAACAGCGGAAAGATAAAGAAAAAATGGTGAACCATTCTTATGGTTTATTTTATGGCTAACAATGAGTTATGATCATCGCTGTTGGCGTTAAACATTGAATAAACTTAATAACAACAACAACAAAACCACCAAAAACTGTCTGTTGTTGCTGTTGGAGTTAAAATGCCAGTCAGTCAGTTAGTCAGTCCTGCGGTTGCGGACTTTAGCGGCTGCACTATGAACACCGCACAAACTAGCATTTAAAGAGATTTTAATTTATTAAACATAAATTTTTTTAGCATTGTTGTTGTTGTTGTTGTTATTTTTATTGTTGTTTTTCTGTTGCTCTTATTTGGTTGTGTATAATAAATAACCGTGTTGCTTGAGGATTGAAATTCAAAGTTTCGAAGTAGAATCTAAAGAAATACTATATTATGAGCAAATATTTAGAGTATAGTAATAAGAAGAAAGAGAAAAAGAAGATGTAATAAAGACAAACTTAAAGAAGAAAACACACAAAAGATAGAATAATATGGGGAAAGACAGACAAGCAGGAGATCAGGCTGGAGATTTTATTAAGAGAACTTGAAAGAAGAATAAGTTAACGAATTTATTTTTAGACAAATTTTATTATAGTGAAAAAGAAAAAGAGAGGGACAGAGAGGGACTTCCTTCAGTCGTTCTTCTTCTTCTCATGATAAGCCTTTATATCATCATAAACCATAAATAACAAAAACTCTGCAAAAAAGAGAAGAATTTAACCACCAACAACAACCCTGAGGGTTAAACTTGTCAGCTGTAATATTGAAAAAAGAATTGTGAAAAAAATTCAGTAACTTCGAGCGAATCATAAAATTTAATGATTTCCAAAAGTTGTTTGGCGATGAACTGGAAAACTGCCCAAAAGAAGGACGATAAGAACGAGAAAGCATGCGGATTGGAAGACAAGATGGCTGAAGAACGATAGTGGGGGGGGGGGGGGGAGGGGGGGGAGCGGGAGGGGGGGGGGGGGGGGGGGGCGAACAAAGGGGAATAATAAGCAGTCGGGAGAAACAGACGGTTAGAGAAGCAGGCGTTAAGATTGCTGAACAGGCTGGAAACGAAGCACGCCTGCGAGGTCGTCAGTTAAGCAAGATGGTTGGCTGGCTGGCTGACAGACAGACCGACAGGGAGATAGAAGAGCTCGCCGGCAGGTTGAATCATTTATTTTGTTGGCAGGATGTGGATGTGGATATGGACATGAATATGGATGTGGTTACGGTTGGAGTTGTAGTTGTCGAATGGACTACTTTTGTTGTTGTATTCTCCTGAAGCTTCTCCTTCTGAGCCCAACGGCGACAAATGATTTAAAATTATTGCTCCTTCTTGATTATTTGATTTCATAGCCAGGTTAAGATAACATATACTGCATTCCTTAAAATGGTTGAACGAATATGTTCGGAAAATCGTCTTCATCAAGTTTAAAAACTTTCAACTCTTCCATTTCAAAGATTTAACGAGTTTTTGAAACCTTCATCATTTCATAATTTAACGAAAAATGAACACTGTCACATTTTAATTGTCTTGTCACTCGTGGTGTTGTTTTTTTGAGAATTTTTTAGAACTATAATGAAACACAAGATGCATTTCAAGATGAATCACTGATCACACGTTGATGATCATCGACGGACTTGTAGCATGACTTCAAACCTTCTCTTCTTCTTCGCTTCCTTTTCCTCTTCTCCTCTTCTTCCTCTTTTTTCATCTTTGTAACACCATTCGATGGTAGTCTTTTATGAAGACACATTAAAAAGGTTTCTTTTTGTTGACTTTGTGTTTAAAGTGACGGCTGATTCTCTGACCGACTTCTTGACGATGAAAATGCGACTGCTGCTGCTGCTGATGATCATGACGATAATGATGATGACGATAATTATGATAATGCTGCTGCTCTTGCTGCGAATGATGGAATTGCGGTTGTGATGCAATTTTAAAGCCGTTTAACGTTAATAGTTGTGATTATAGACCAAACATTAATAAAACATGTTGTGGTGAGAATCGTAGAAGCTGGAAAAATTTGCAACTCATGCAGTCGTTTCACTCAACTCAACGCAGTCGTAAAAAGAATGAAAAAATAAAAGAAAAAGAAGGTCAAGAAAACGAAGAAGAAAAAAACTAAACAGCGAATTAATCAAAGAAATCTTAAGTAAGGAATTTAATGAAGATGAAGGTGAGGATGCAAAACAAGGAGAAGAAGACAAGGACAAAGAAGAAGACGACGAAGTGACGGATGAAGATTAAGAAAGTAACATTTTATTCTAAGTGAGCTTTATTCCTTTCTTGACGCGCCAATTCTTTGTTTCTGGTTCTCTCTTTCTCTCTCACTCTACCTCTCTCTCTTTCTCTTTCTCTCTCTACCTCTCTCTTTCTCTCTCTCGACCGCTCACTACCTTTCTCTCTACCTCTACCCCTCTCTCTCTATCTCTACCTCTCTTTCTCTCTACATTTCTCTCAGTGTTCATTATTTAGTAGCTGTGTACTAATCATCATTGAAAGTCACTCAAATAGCATCGCTGTCGTTTTCTCTGGAATGTGTTCTTATCTACAGACGTGTATCTCTAAGAAATACGTACACATATCTACAAAACGCTGTGGGTAGGTAGCTTTAAATACATTATTTCAATTTGTAGCCACATAAAATAGCGCCCAATCTTTGGGCATTCACACACACACACACACGTGAGGAACACATGTAAGCGATCGCGCGGAAGACTTTTCCGACGTCTTCAGTTTTAACGACGACTGCATCCCATCGAGAGATATATCGGCATCTACATCTACATCTTCGTCTTCGTCTTCGTCTACGTCTACTTTGTTATTTTGATTTATGCATCATCAACGACAGGCGTCGGGTTGCTCTGCCGTCGCTTCGGATGTCGACTTTGCGTGTGAAGACGCTCCACAAAAAGCCAGCCAAGCAGACAAGATTGATTTCGCTTGAATTGCATTTCGTATACATTCGCTTCGATGTTTGTTTGACAAAAACACAGAATAAAAATTTGAAATGGCCATATTTTTGGATGATAGCCAAAAAGAAAACATCTACAATGATAACGGCAAATAAATAAATACAATACAATAGTTTCAAGTTTGGCTAGCTGTCAAAATAGCGCACGTTGAGCAGCAACTCATGCTTGTTTATTGCATTAGAAATAAAAGAAAAAAATAAAATCCAATTTTTTCTTAATTTCTTATAAATTGTGTGGCTAATTGTAAGTTTTTATAGTTTAATTGCATTCGATTTAATCATGTTTCTGTTGACGTATTTCATCGCAGCGACGTCGTCACCGTGTTCATCGTTGTCGGAGTCGTCATCGTGTTCACCGATGTCACAATCGTCGTCGTGTTCATCGTCGTTGTTTTTGTAATCGTGTAGTGAAATAGTTTTAATTTGTTGTTGGTTAGATTTAACTTAGTCCTACTTTACGAGCAGGTAAAGGAGACGAAGAGGAGGAGGAGAAGAAGGAGGAGAAGAAGGAGGAGAGGAAGATGAAGAGGAGTAGAAAAGGAGAAGGAACAGAAAAAGAAGAAGGATGATAACAAGGAGAAGGAGAAGAAGAAGGATAAGAATAAAGATAAGCAGAAGGAGGAGAATAAGAAGAAAAGAAAAAGACAGGGAGGAGAAGAAGAAGACGGAGGAGGAAAAGAAGGAGGAGAGGAAGAAGAAGAGGAGAAGAAAAGGAGAAGGAACAGAAGAAGAAGAAGGATGATAACAAGGAGAAGAAGAATGAGAAGAAGAATGAGAAGAAGAAGGATAAGAATAAATATAAGCGGAAGGAGAAGAAAGAGAAAGACAGGGAGAAGGAGAGGAAGGATGAGAAGAAGGAGGAGAAGAATAAGAATAAAGATAAGCAGAAGGAGGAGAATAAGAAGAAAAGAAAAAGACAGGGAGGAGAAGAAGAAGACGGAGGAGGCTATAATGTGGTGTTTACGAGCGACTGTCGTTAACGGATAACAGTACATCCACAAACTTAAATACGTTTTTTTCACTTGATTTTGTTTTTGTTTTTATTTTCCTAGCATGACGAACACTCTTCAGCCACACTCTAATCTTAAATTCAATCTTTGAAGCGTGTTCTTTGTTGTCGTTGTTGTAGTTTTGTTGTTGTTGTTGCAACTATAATATTTGCATTTAAATTTCAGGAGCAGGTGGTTTTTGTTGTTGTTGTTGTTGATGGTGATGGTGTTTTTTCTTAAACTAGCGTAAAATTGAATAAAATTGCTAAAGTCAAAGCAGCTGCAAGTGATGAGAGAGAAGGAAGTGAAGCGGAAGAAGAAAACAGTGAGGAGAAAAGAAGAGAGCAACAGACAGGATCCGGAATCTTCAGACGAATCGCAACGGCTTAAACTGGTTGACAACAACAAAAGCAATTTAAAAAGCCACACGAGAAGAATTTTGATGGCTTTTCTTATGACTAAAAAAAGCTCTTCTAAAACTGCATAAAAAAAGATTAAAAAATTACTACCATAAAAATACTAATCAAATACAATAATAAAATTTCTGCAAAAAATGTCTATTTCTCTTCTTTTTTAATATTACTAAATTTGTTTACCTTTGTTTTTACCTTTTCTATTTTTTTGCTCCCTTTTTTGCTTAGTACTTTCTTCTACTACTATTTTATTATTCCTTTCATTTTACGCAGTTTGAAGTGTGCCAGTGCATTGAAGTGAGGAAAAGAAAGGAGTGTTTCTTGCTCCCAGTTGTTGTTGTTGTTGTTGTTGTTGTTGTTTTCATCATTGCCCATAACGTGCTGCAAGTTCGACATATTTTTTGACGAATTAATTTTTCCATTTAATGTCAAGAATAACGTTTTTTGATTGCTTCCCGCTTCGTTGACTGGTTGCATGACTGAACGTGACGTGACGTGATCTGACGTGATAGACGAGGCCTGTTCTCCTCGCTTCTAACTAAACTGTTTACAGTTTGTTTTTTTTTTAATTTTTTGGTGTTTTTATTGTTTTTATAATTTTTGCATTTTTTATGTTTCAATGGTTTTATAATGTTTTTTATTGTTCTTTTTTTAATTTTTAAAATTTTTATGTTTTAATTTCGTGAATTTTATTCAGTATATTTTTTCAATTTCATTTTTATTATAATTTAATTTTTTTATCTTTTAATCTTTGTTAATTTAATTTTATATTGAATTTTTACTTAAAATCATTCATTTTGTTTTTTTTTTTTGTTTAAATTTTACTTTGAATTCATATACTTTTTCGCCAGCTTGAATCGGAGTAACAACGAAAGCAACAACAACAACAATAATAATACCAAAAACCAATGTTGCCAGACTTTCTTACGGTGGCGATCGGTTGGTTGGTGTCTCTGGTTGACAGTCAGCAGCTGCTGAGCGCTCACGTTCGCTCGTCGTTGTGCTGCTTGGCTAAAACATGGTCAAAACTGTGATTTTTTGGTGTTAACTTTGTTGTTAGCTGTTGTCGTCGCCGTCGTCGTCGCCGTCGTCGTCGCCACAACTGTTGTTGTTGTTGCTGCTGTTGTCACGCTTGTTCTACGAAATCATTGCAGAAACGCGTTAAAAGCAGCAGCAGCGCTTCAGAAGAAGCAGCAAAAATCGACGGCTTTTTTATTGGCTTCTTTCATGTTGTTAGTGTTGTTGTTGTTGTTGTTGTTGTTGTTCGATATGCTTTGTTTTTATTTCCGGTTTTATTTTGCTACTGTTTTTCTTTTTCTTGTTTTTCTTGCTTTTTTTTTAAGTAACTAAGAGAACCAGCAACAACTCAACAGGAGATGGTCTTGAAGTAGCAAGTGTTTGCACCACATGAGGCCACAGTACAGTTATTTCAAGGAGAAACAGCCAACAACAATAACTACAACAATAACTACAGCAGTATCGATCGATCGCGTAAACGCAGAAACCATAAGAATGGTTTTTTTCTAAAAAGCCAAATGTTGATCTTTGTTTTTGTTTTTCGATATGAAATCACGTTTGAAGAAAAATTTGACAAAACAACAAACAACAAAAATTTGACAAAGGAGAAGAAGAACAACATTTTTTGATATTAATATCTCACAAGACGCAAAATTAATGCATATATTAAACGGAAGGAAAAACAACCAAAGGAAAATCTTCGTTCGACGATGAAATATTAAAACAAATTAAGAATGCTACATTTAAAAAATGTTGTCCATATAAAGACCCAAACCCTCCCCCCCCCCCCCCTCCCGTCACCACACCATCAACAATTCCATAACGCTCCATCATGCAACAACTCATCCTCCCCCAACTCCTCCATCCTCTTCTTCTTTTATTCCATCACGTCATCCGCCTTGAATAAGTGCAGAGATCAGCAAGACAAACAACAACAACAATAACAATAATAATACTAATAGGAGCAACTAACACAACAACAACATCTCAACAACAAGTGTTTCTGATGAGTTATGAACTCTCATTTATCAATTGTTTGTCCCGCGTTTAGTTTAATATTTTATTTCAGCAGCAGCAGCAGCTTATTTGCTGGTGTACAACAACAACGACAATCATTATCATCATCATCACTTGGTTTCTTTCTTTTTTGCATTATTATTATCATCTTTGAACTTTTAACACTATCACTGTGGTTCAAGCGGAAGAGAGACAAAAACAACAACAGACGTATGTGCAAACAACAACAACAGACGTATGCAAACAACAGCCAACAACTACAATAAAAATAAAGAAAAAATCAACTGTTACACGCAGGGAAAGAAACTCATTTCACACTCAGAGCAGTGCAAAAATACAAAAAAAAAAAACAGTGGAAACATAAAAAACAACAATAATAATAATAATAATGATAACAAAAACAACATCATCACTTTTTAAAAACACGCTCGCTCGCAAGTCCGATGAATGGTTGTCCATTTTTCTCTGTCGCTGAGAGCATAGCAAAAAAAGAAAAGCAAATGAGGAGCTGAATGTTAAACGATGGGGGGGGGGGAAAAGAAACAGTTCAAAGATATGAGAGAGTGAGAGTGAGAAGAAGGTGTGAAACGGCACCGACAGCAAGAGCTGTGAATGCATTTCTTTAAAATAATTTCTTGCATCGAATTGAACTCAAAGCAGAGAAAAATATTGCATTGCGTCGCTGTAACTGCGAGTACTTCTTCTATTCCGGTTTCTATCTCTGGCTTTCTCTCCGGCTGACTACTTTTACATATGTATGTACGTTGTCGACATCTCCGCTTAAGATTTAACTTGATTGCTTTAAATGCTACTCGTGAACTAAAAGAAAATCCCTTGAAGACTTGAATTGTCCATCTGTTGAAAACTGAAACAAAAAATACTTACACAGCAGCGGCTGTTGCTTTAATTAAGCTGAACCGTTGCACAAACTACTTTACAAAATAATAAATGAGCCATTGTTTTGAATGTGATATAGGTCCATTTTTGGAAAAAAAATTATTTAATTGCAATTTTAGTACTCTTCGATGAAGCATACATTCAATGAAGCCCAACTTCGTGATAAAGTATTCTCATTATTTTTTACATTACATTATTTAGTAAAAAAACAAACTTCCCCGAAAATTTTCCAGAAAGGAATTGAATAATGATGTTCTGAATAGGCTCTTGTTGACCACATATCCTTACCTAAGTAGCATGAAACATTCAAATATACGGATATTTTTATAACACATGTTATGGTATTGGATCTCGATACAAGCTTTTGTGTTATATAATTGCAAACAAATTCTAATAATATTTTATAGTACGATATTTTTTCGGTCATTACCATTACGGTCCCTGCTATAAACTATTATGACGAAATTTCTTTTTGAAGGTGGAAAATAAATCCTAATAAGAGATGAACAGGACACAATTTTTTACAAAACTAGTATGGAATTAAAAGTAAGGGACTAAAGTACTTTCTTTATTTCTTAATTTAATTAGAACAAGGATAATCTAAACATTATATCTAATCATATAATTTACTACGCATAAAACTTTAGGACCTATAACACTGGAAATACAGCAATATGGTGGTTATTTAATTATGTATATCTTTTTTCAAATACTCGTATAACTTAATTAATTCTTAATAAACTTGATTAACTATTCGTGTGTTCATGTCTTTGTTTTGATGATGATGATGTTTCTGGTGTTGTTGGTGATGATGGTTGTTCTTATTAATGTTTTTGTTGTAAAAACTGCTGTCTCTTCATTTGAAGTATTTAAAAAATAAATCCCACGAAAGCAACAAAGCCAACAAAAATTTTTACATTCTTCAACAGCTACAACACCAGCTCCCACCCGCACTACCCCACTTCCACAAAGACACTCCTCTACCTAACTGACAATCGTGGCAGGATCCTCTCATTCGTTATCCGTTTTTTGGCAGGGCTTCGATTAGAGAACAAAATATTCTCCCGAATCCTGTTTTTTCTGAACAAATTTTGCAAAATTTGCAAAAACTTTTTCCCCGGTTTTTTGCTTCGATTGGATTTTCTTTTCTTTGCATTGCTGTTATTTAGTCCCTTGCCGTTTAGGCCATTTTTTGCTATTGTTTGGTAAAAAAAGTCTACTGGCGAGAAGCCAGTGACGCCATTCCACTAAACTAACTCTGCTGACTACTAACACTACTATTTTACATCATTGAGTGTGGTGTTTTTAATATTTTGTGGATGGTTTTTTATGGTTATTTTCGGATTATTTTTTATGGATGTTTTTGTTGTTTTTAACTGTTTATTGGCATGTTAAAGTTGTGAGAATAGAAAGAAAAAATGTAGCGCTCTGCTAACTCTTTTTTGCAACTTATTTTTAATAGCTTTTTTAGAGTTTTTAATAGCTTTTAGATTTTGATTTTAATTTGTTCTCTTTTTTTAGACACTTGAAATATAGGAAAAACATTCTCCTAATTCTTTGTCTCTCTCCTGAGTGAATAGAAGGAAATATTGTTTTTTACAAAAAAATCTAAAAACAAATAAAATAAACCAAATAAATGAAAACCAAAAAATCGCATAAAAAACAGAAACAAAACAATGAGAAACCATAAAAGTTGGCTACTCATCTGGCGGCCATGTTTATTTCCACGCAAGAGAGAGAGAGAAAGAGAGAGAGAGAGAGAGGTAGAGAGATGCATAAGCACACATGCAAACACAATCTGTTCTTCAACTAACTTGTTATGCAAATCATTGAAAAAGAGGGAGAGAGCTAAATAAGTTTGTGGAAAAGAGAGACGGAGAGAGAGGGGGAGTTAGTGCCAAATTGAATAACGTTTAAATACGTGTTGACTGACAAAGGCGACTGTGGCAATTGCAGAGCTGCCACAACTTATGAACTTATGACTGCAATCAACGGTTTTTCGCGAAGTTGGTCGGTTCTTCGTTGTTGTTGTTTGTTGTCGTTGTTGTTATTGTTTTTGCTCCTACGGAAGAGAAAGCCATCGTGCTCTTGTTGTTGTTGTTGTTGTTGTTATAAGCTACTTATTATCATCTCCAGTGTTGCCAATCAATTTCTTGTTTTATGTTCTACAGTGCATTGATTTTATTCTTTTTTTACTGCCATGAAAATTATAGCCGTGAATTTTGTGAGGATTTTTTGTTGTTAGTTTTTCTGATAGAATTTTTTTTTTATAAAACTTGGCTACTTATATAAATAAACCTTCAGGAAAATGTTTCGAGTGAAGCAAAAAAACAAGAAATCCACAATAATTTTTGAACAACATGGTTTGGAGATCAATGAACAAAAAGAAAAGAAAAGTATTGACAGGAAAGTGGGAAAAAAAAGGAAGTAACAAATTAGTACTAACAAAATAGTCGTAAAGAAATCAGTATAAAAACGTATCAAAAAGGTAGTAACAAAACATTAGTAGTAGTAACCAAAAAAGTATTAATAACAAAAATATATGTATTAATAACATGTAAATATATGTAATTACAAAAAAGAGATTAACGAAAAAATAGCAAACAGAAAAGTCTTCAAAGAAAATTAATAAAGTAGTAACAAAAAAGGAGTAACAAGAAGGGAGTAACAAAAAAGTAGTAACACAAAAGGAGTAGAAAAACACAAGACAAACATAACCTCAACTTTTGCAAAAACTGCCATTTTGTTGTTCCTTTTTTCATGCCAACCAACCAATCATTTGTCTAGATGATGGCAAAGCATACTATATAATTTGGATAAAGAAGAAGATGCAGTAGAAAAGTTGAGAAACGAAAATAAAAAATAACAAGAAAAAGACGTGATGCCGGCGAATGTGGGGCGAAGTGGAGATGGGATGGCCGACGTTTAAGACGAAGACGAGGAAATGAAGAATAATTGATTGGCAACATTGAAAAAGAGGAGGTTTTCTTTAGATTTCAACTGTTGACAGCAACGAAATTATGTTGATCACGGCAACAACAACAAAAAGCAAAAATAATAACAACAATAAAGATAAAACGAACGAAAATATAAAACAAAACGCAACAAGGCAGATTTTTTCTGTTGCTCCTTTTTTTAAATTTGTTTTCTTCAGGTTTCTTCTTCTTATCATCATCATCATCTCCATCATCATCATCATCTTCTTTATAAGTGAATAAAATTGCACACAGAAGTTTTATTTTCTTCGGCAAAAGAATGCTTTTTTTTCTACAACGATTCAAGTATTAAAATTCTTTTTTTTCATTTGATTCTCTTTTCTTTGCTCATGTTTTTTTTTGTGCTCTTTTTTCACTCAAAGACAAAGCTCTATAATTTTGTATTATAATATATAAAAAGAGCAACAGCAAAAAAGTTAAGAAAATTATACGAAATTTATTTAAAGATTGGATTTAAAATTTTCCATGTTTTTTCTTTCTTCATTTCATTTAAAATAAAAATGGATGCAAATAAAAAATATTAAAAAACATGTGGAGAAAAACAAAATAGAAAATGGTTTGTGATGGTAGAAGTCACATCACAATCACGTGATTTGTTTTAATTAAAAATTGAACTCGTCTCTGGTGAAGTGAAATCTTTAAATCAGCATCAACAACAACAGAAAAGCTGCCCAACATCCGTCGTCTGCTAGGAACAAACTAACAAAAACGCACTTAAATAAATACTCGTATATAAATAAATAAATAAGTCGTTGTTGTTATTGTAAGATTGTATTTCTTGCAAGGCGAAAAACAAGGCGTGGCACTCGTTCGAACTCACGCACAGACGCACGCAAGCTACTTCGTCTCAAAGAAAATGCGTCAAAATAGATCTCGATCGTATGTGAAATACAAGTAGAAACGGATGAATGGAGGGACGGAGGAGCGGAGGAAGAGAGGAACAGTAAAACAGATGAATGTACAGACGGATGGATGGATGGATGGTTGACCGGAGAGACACGCGTGGATATCAATAACATGTATTCACTCACTCGTATATAACGCAATATAAGAGAAAAAAAAAACAGAGCAAAAACAAAAGTAAGGCAAAAACTTAATACAAGCTGAATAAAGAAATATTTTTCCTGTGATGAAACTGAAATCGAGCTCAAGATATCGGGACACAAGAAACAGAAGAAGAAAAAGAAGTATGTTGGGGAAAAAATGCTTTTAATGAATATAAAATTGTTTTTTTTAACCATTACCGAAAATTAACAAATTATAAATTATTAAATAAATGAATCATTAAATAAATGAAACAGAAAATAAATGAATCATTAAATAAATGAATCAATAAAATAATAAATGAAAATAAATGATAAGCTATAATTAAATAGTAAATAAAAAAATAATGCCGTCATTTAATTTGAATCTCTCTCTCTCTCTCTCTCTCTCTCTCTCTCTCCCTCTCTCTCTCTTTTTCTCTTTTCTTCGCGAAATGTCAGGCGCAAAATATAGCTCAATTAAATACGAAAGTTAAAAAAATGATTATTTTAACTAGTATTAAAAAAAAATATCTTAATATCTTAAAAAGGAAACCATTAAAAAAACGCTGCAGCTTAAAATTCTTAATCGACCGTAAGAAGAACAAGAAATCAACTAATAATCACCAACAAGCAATAAAAATGGTGAGAGTGATGAAGAAAGAGACACCGGGTGAAAGAGAGATAGAGAAAGAATGACTGAGAGAAGGAAATGCATTAATAAGTGAGGAGAAAATCAGGCTCAAAAGTGTCGTCAAAGGAGATTAAAAAAATCCGATTTCTTTAATTAAAAAGATATGAAAATGCAATAAAAACAGATGATGATGAGTTCTCGATGTCAGAAAAAAAGAGGAGTGAGGAGAGGACTAAGGAGAGGACTAAAGAGTGGACTAAAGAGTGGACTGAGGAGTGGAGCGAACAGAGTCGTTTATTAAAAATAATTATAATAAAAATATTGAAATGATAAAAATAATCCGCTAGAGAGATTTGAGGGGAATAGGTGAAAAGGAAGAAGGCGATGAAGAGGTGGAGGAATGTGATAAGAGCATGAGGAGGCAGTGAGCAGCTGGCAAACCGCGACAGTGAACAGGAGCTTCAATAAAAATGAAAAATATTTAAAAAATTCAGAACCCTGCCAGCCTTTGCTCCAACATTCTCGACCCTCCGCCAACATTCAATCCATCAACGATTCCCCTCCGTTTCTTCTCCGTCTCTGCACTAACTAAATCCATCTTTGGCTTAATAATGTACGGTTCTTCCTCTACTCCTCCTTTTTCTTGTCATGTTCCTTTAATTTTCTTGATTATTTTTGTGCTTCTGTGGTTTTTACGTAGTCGTTTTTTTGTAAATTTTTTCTCATTTGTTGAACACGTTTGCAATTCTACTCCTCATTCACTTTTCATTTCCATTCGAATTCTCATTAAGTTTCAGTAAAAAATGTGTCAGTTTACATGGAAACCTTTATTTTTTTTTCTTCACACATTTTTTAAGAGTTGGAAATCGTGGTTGGAATTGTTTTTTTTTGGTATGTACAAATTTTTTTTATTTTTTTAATTATTTTTTTACTTACTTTTACTTTCATCACCTCGAAATTCTTGACATTTTTTCTTTACATCTTTCTTTAATATTAATAAATAATAATATTCATAATAGTTATAATACTATAACAGAGACGTTGGTCGGTGTCAGACGGCCTGCATCACTCACGCTGATTGGTTGGCAGATGTCACTTGCCACGAACCAGCATGAGTAATGCACGCATCGTTATGACAAGTGTAACATCGGCCGGACAAGTGTAACTATAAAACACTACACAAGGTTGGCAAATTGGGGATGAAATTGACTTTCTCTTTGACAACAACAAAACACATGCTACGGAAGACAAAAAAATTTGAAAATGATTTTGCTGAAGTGTGATCCACAGCCTCAGCATTTCGTAGGCTTTCATTACAAGAAGCGAGTTCGTTTTTCTTTTTTTAATCTGCTGCCAACCAAATGATAAAAATAACTACGCACAGAATGACGTCGCCCTGCTGCTGTTGTTGCTGCTGCCAAGTGCAAATCAATTTTTAAAAAAATCGATTTACTCCGCTTTAGTCTTTCATGAAATCTCTTTATGATATCAAAACTTTTGCAGAACAAATTTAACTGAAGACACGCGACAGACCATCGAAACCATTCACATAATCGAATAATTATGTTGATTATGAATGGGTTCTCTCTCTCTCTCTCTCTCTCTCTCTCTCTCTCCCTCTCACTCGCACTACTTTGTGAAATTTAGCTAAGCTCTTCCGCATAACTAAACAAATCTTCAAGAGTTTCATAGATAATCCGATTACTCTTTACTTTACCGTGTAATTGGTTTTCGTAGTAAGCAACAATGATAAATAATAAATAGTTTAGGAAGCAAATAATTCGGATTCTGAGGTAGAAGATAACAACTAAAGTATGATTTCTAATTATCTAAGAAAAGGTTAGTAAATCATTCTGTTGTAATCATTTTGAAACATGAAATTTTATTTGCATGAGAGCCAAACTACTATTGATTTTTTTTTCTTACGGCTCCTGAAGTTGCTTCAGTTTTCTTGTTATTGTTTATTGCCTTTTATGTGTGTATGTGTGTGTTTTTATAGATATATGTAGATATATACGTAATACACATTATGTACATATGTGTGTGTGTATATATGTTGTTTTTATTCCAAATATGCACATCTTAATTAAGGGTTTTCGTCATCATTAAAATTTATAGAAAAAAAAATAAATCACGAAAGAGAAAAGAAAGAAAAGAGAATAAATTAAAAGTGAGTGCATAAAAAAGTGAACATTAATTGTTTTCAAAGAAAACGACGATGATGAAGGAGAGGACTAAAAACAATAATAATACCAACAACAACAATTAAACAACGAAGAATAAAAAGATATAAAATTATGTACTCGGATAATAATAATAATAATAAGAAGAAGAAGAAGAAGAAGAAGAAGAAGAAGAAGAGGAAGAAGAGGAAGAAGGAATGAAGAAGGAGATAAGAAGCAGCTGCAGTAAAAATTAGTCTAATTAATTGAAGCTCTTAACTGCAGTTTGTGGAATTTCTTTATGGATCTCTTTAGAAGAATAAAGCAGAGGAAAAGTGAATAAAAAAAGTGAAGAAGTGAAGAAGTGAAGTGGATATGTGGATAATTTATTAAATATGGTGGATATTCCGCAGAGTTGAGTTGCAAGTTGAATGCAAGAGAAAATGTGAGAAACGTAGACACGTAATCCTTTTTTTTTGTATCCATTTAAAAAGAAACATCACACAAAAAGGAATCCTTTTAATGCACTGTAAACTTCACGCTTCAACACCGACTGCGGGGTGTCAAAATGTCAGGCGTCTGGATACATTAACTGCTTTATGCAACAATAACAACAACAACAGCAACAACAACAACAACAGAAGAAAAAACGGCGACAATTTTATTTCTGCTTTTTATTTTTATTCTATTTTTTCGAAGTTTTTTCTTTTTTTTTAATATTAACAAGAGTTTTTTAAGATTATTTTTGGAATATTTTTTTTATTTTATTCTAAAGAAATCAAAACGAAAGAAAAAAAATAGTATTAAATAAAAAATGAAAAGTTGGCAGCTCGTTCCAATCAGTTTGTGGGAGTACGTTAGTTAACAACAACTATTATATAAGCAACAACTACAACAATTATAATACATCACCAGTAACAACAACATTAACGGTCGCCAACAATTACAACAACAACAGTTAGACTTCTGAGGTTCATTTTTATTACTGGGCAGTTTTGCTTTTTTGCGACTTTTTATCTTTTTTTGTGTGGGCGACGCCACACACCCCCACAGCCGCCGCCACCGCCGCTGACGACGCATTGCGTTGCGTATCGACGTGTGTCGCGTCACTTTGCGTCAATCACACACACAGCGGCTTTGATTTCACACGAGCAACATATAAAAACCGCAGTAAAAAAACATGAAAACGCAACAACAGCAGCTTCATGCACTTTTAATTACAACATTTTAACTAGAAACAATATTGATCAGGTTTAATTTTTGTTGTTTCTGTAGTTTTGTTAATAATTTTTAATGCGAAAATCTTTTTAGTGGAACTCA
This sequence comes from Myopa testacea, assembly GCA_949629155.1. Classification (NCBI taxonomy): domain Eukaryota; kingdom Metazoa; phylum Arthropoda; class Insecta; order Diptera; family Conopidae; genus Myopa; species Myopa testacea. The sequence continues at coordinate 18,598,134 of OX451348.1, read as the reverse complement.
AATCTTTAATGAATTCAAAAATTCAAATCTTTTATAATTAAGTTGCCAACGTTAAGGTTGTGGTACAAATTTGTTTGCTTTATACTACGGTTTTATACTATGTTATAGTATTGTTGTTGTTGTTGTTGTTGTTGTTGTTGTTGACGGTGTTGTTACTGTTGTTGCATTCATCTGTCAAACTAGTCCAAAATATGTACATATGTATGTATGTATGCATGTATTCATTAGTATTTGATTTCGTTTTGGTTGTGGTTTTTGTTGTCGTTGTTGTTTTCTTCTTAGTGCACACTTCATGAAAGATGGTCGATAGATTGGAGGAGGGGAGCCAGGAGAGGACATGCCGGTGGTCTCTGCGTGCACAGAAAATTGAATTTATTCAGAGTTTGACATTTTTATGAGAGATCAACATAAATCAGTAACAAGTTTATGACGGTTAATAATACGATATTTGACACCTTGATAATGGTTTATATAGAAAAAACATAGTAGATGTATGTATGTAGTAGATTTTTAACCTAGATTTGAAGATTTCAGTTTTTAGTATTGACAGAAATCATTCAAAATGAAGAATTTTAGTTTATTTTTAAAATAAGCAGAAGTAGGATAACTTTACAGTTGAATTCAGTGGGCGCCCATTTTAAGGTGTTAATTGAACTTAAAACGGTGAACTCGGGAATTAAATTGCAGCTTCAAATTTACTCTACAAGCTACGAAATTAAGCTATAAACACCACGAATTCATATACGCCATAAAAAGAAGGCGTGGCACTGGTTCGATTTTCCCCACATTCAATGCTAAACTGTCTGTGATGACAGATGGTATTCATGTCAATTTTCATTACGATACTTCCACAGACAGACAGACAGAAGGACGGCTTCTTTTCTATCTCAACTCTATTATTCGAAATTATCTCAATACGACGTTGTACTTCTCTGTGCTTTCCTATAACAAAAGCTTCAACTGTTTCTGTACATCTACATATACTCCCTTGTAACTGTATATACGAGTATAATCTCAATTCGATCTCTATACTTTCTCTATGTACCCCAATATATCATATGTCCCCAATACATCATATGTAAACCTTTCTTAAAACCTCTATATACCTTTCGAAACTATCTTACAATACCTTTCTTACCTCTCTTTATTACATCCATCCACCTGTGAACCATATCTGTAACTTTCCATATATGCCTATACCTATCTATACTCTTCTATAGTATTTATGTCTTTATCTTTAACTTATACCATCGTCAATACTATGATTATATCTACGGTTTAATCTGAAGCACTCTATCAATATTGCAACGCTTTTATCGCGTTCATATCCCTACTCTTATTTAATCTAACCTACCCTTATCTGCCTTCAACATTTCCCTTTATTTTCATGTACACATACCATACATATTTATACAGAGACTTTTGTGTCTGTATAAACGAATGTTGTATAAATAAAGTTTATACAGTATTGAAAATGCAATAATTAATCAGAAACAAAATAAAGATAAAAGAATTTTCTGCTTTTTGTTATCATTTTGAAATGAACACAACATAAATAAATTATGAAAGACTTGGAATGAAAGAATTTGAAAGTAAGTAAACAGAAATCAACTACATCAATTTATCAATCAATCTATTAATCAAACTATACACCAAACCAAACAAAATAAGGAAAGAAACATCATTGGAATACTTGATTCTAAGAGATGAAAAAGAGAGACTGAGAGAGATATATAGAGAAAGTGATATGAAATAAAAGAGAAGATAAAAATATTGCGTACATGTTGCACAAACAAAGAAACTACAAAAGAAGACAAGAAAAATAATGACAAGAACAACAAAATTAAGAATAAGAAAAACATCAATAATAATAACAATAATGATAAAAACAAAAAAGCAACAACAACCATAACAATTAATATATAGTAACTAGTAATAACTTCAAGGAGATTTCCATCCATTTTCATATCTTCACTTGTAAAGGTATACAGAAAGGACCTTCTCTCTCCGTCCCACATCTCTTTCTCGCTCACTCTATCTCACTATTTCATTCACTAGACGCTTTAGTTTATATTCAGGTCTACGTTTTCACAGCAGGTCACTTTTCCGGTCACTTCAATTCGTTTGTCTAAAATCACTCTCGATTCCCTTTGAACGCAACACAAATCAAAAGGTGCTGAAATCTTTGTTACTCGTCTAATAATATTGAAGAAGTATTGAAGAAGAGAAGAAAAACTGGTTTTCCCTTCGTTAAAAACGAAGAAAAAGATTACCTGATTCTTCCCAAAAAAAAAAGGAAGACGAAAAAAGGACCAGGTAGTTATTTTTAGAATATCCACTAAAGTGCATTTAAAAGACTTCAAATGAAAAGTTTTCTGGTTAAAGAAAAATACTTCTAGCCTCAGAAGATTACAATATTAAACATATTTTAAACAGATATACTTTTTATATCGAAAGACTTCAAGGACTGTCTCTCAAAATATTGAAGATATAAAAGAGCTAAGGACTTCAACGAAAGAAGGTTTTACTATTAAATAAGATCAATAAAAATTTAGAATATATTAGTAAGAATACATTTTAAAAACAACAGCAAAAAACACTTTTCAGAAGATTCTACCCATCAACACACACAAATCTCATCACATCATCTCTCTCAATCTGGGGGCTATTCTGAAAAAGCTGACTGCTGACACTGGCAAAAATTGGTCCGTTTTTAGAAAATATACAATGGTTGGGCATTGTGTTTATATTGCGGAATGTCACCGATCTCCAGGGTGTGGAAGTAAAATGCGACATCTACGATCCAACAATACAGAAGATAGCAGTACTGTGTTTGGAAAGCGCCTGGATGGTGACCTCTTTTACTTATGATGAGATGGTATGCCTGAATATACTACATTTGATTAGATTGAAGTTTGGTCCACGTAAATTCTAATAAACCACGTTTGTTAATTAAAATACTAGACTTCTAATTGCTAATTTAAATTTTTCAATAATATTTAATTATATCTATACATATTACTGCTATATAAATGATCGATTTGTCAGCCTCAAGAAAACAACGGACAATTTTGAATGTTATATTCGCTTTTTGTCAGGCTGACAAATGTTGCGAGTTTGTCCGAATATCGTATTCGTTGTCAGGTTTTTTGTCAGGTTTTTTACGTTTTTATCAGCGGTCTGTTTGTGAATAATCCCCTCTCTTTCTCAGGTCAAAGATTCCTTAAGAAAGGGTTGATAACTTCTTCAAATCGATTACGTATTTAAAATTTTTTAAAAGTTCCTTTGTGTTTTCACCACTTTTCTTACCTTGCCACCAACTGTCAATGAGTATCCCATTCCTGGTGGTGTCTTCAGTTGCATCGGGCAAACGAATCCATAGTTTCGATGTGGTACTTCGGCACCCGCGTAATTTTTTCGCGTTGTCACTCGCGGTTGCTGGCCACCACGCGTTGGTGCCGGCGTCGCAGACGAAGTATTCTGCGCGACGCACAACGCTTCACCGCCGAAAATCGGAAATTTGGAGCACTCCAAATTCTCGGGCCAATTAAAGTTGTACGTTTTCATGAGATTCTCACAGACGCGCGCCGATTCGCACAACGACCGACAGGGGGGAATGGGCTGTTCCAAAATCGTACAGACGGGTACGTACAGCGAGCAGAGGAACAGCTGCAGATCGGCGCTGCAGCCGATTTTCACTAATGGAGCAAACTGATGCACCTCGAGGCCGGCCTCCTCTTGTTTAGTGTGACCGATAAGATTGGGCATGATGGTCATGTTGTAGGGGATGTTTTTGCAAATCGAGATGGTGATCGGTTCGCAGCGATTGTGTTGAGGCAGCAGATCGCCGCCGGTCATCGCCGAGGAGCTGATCATTTCACCAGAGCTAGCGGAGTGATAGTGTGGGGAATCGTAGGCAGATGATGATGAATGCGAGGGACCATCATAACGGTGGACCGCTAGGCAGCAAGAGGAGTGGGAAAGGAGGAGGAGGAGAAACAACCACAGCGGCATGAGCGCCGATTGTTGAAGGAGCCGGAAGGAAACGCGCTGGCGATGTTGCGATGAAGATGACGATGACGATAGTGACGAAAGAAGTGAGCAGCGAGTGCTTCTTTCAAGCTTCTTGGCACAAGGAGACATTTTTATGAAATCGGCGGAGGGGGAAGGGAGAGAAGGAGCCGTTGTAGTTGTAGAATTGTTGGACCCGTTTTTATTAGAAATTTTGTTTGCAAAAATCTTTCTTTAAATGCAGCGAAATTTATTCACCAGAAATTATTTCGCCATTCTCAATGTTTATACGTTTGTAACTTTCTTTTGTTTTTTTGGTTTTTATTCACGTATTCCTTTTTATTTCGGCATATATTTTCTTTCCTTTTTCAAGTGAAAAATTGTGATATTTTTATATTAAAAACTGTAAAAAATTTATATTTTTTGCCGCACATTTTTTATTCACATAATTTTTATATATTTTACATATTAGGTATATATTTTTTTTTTATATTTTATAAATTACTTATTGATAATCTTTTTTTTGTTGATAATTTTTTATAATCCTCTTCGTTTTGTTTTTTTTTTATTTACCGTGTGAATTGACATTTGTTGTTGCTTTCGCATTCGTTGCACGTCTAGAGTTGGATTCACCGTCGCTATTTTTTTTTTTTAATATTTTACATTTTAACTTAACTATTTTGGATTTGAATTTCTTTTTTTTAAATTTGAATTTGAAAAAGTTTTTATTTATTTTTTTACTATTATTATTATGTGTTTCCTTTTGTGGTTCTTTTATCCGTTCACACTTCACACAAAGCGAGCATCTTTAACAATGTGCACACGAAACTAACCGCACTCCTAACCTCGCGCTTTAAACTCCGCTTATAAACTGACGGTGTACTCTATTCACAGCACTGTGCAAAATCATCCACCCGAAAAAAAATCGAGAGAGAGAGAAAAATTAACTGTGCAACATGCGCACCATGTGTTGAATGTATTGCTGAGTTCGGAAAAACGCTGATTACCAGTGTTACCGGTAACAGAAAATTAAATGTGTGCTTTGCTCATAGAAAATATTTCAATTTTGAAAAAAAACGTTCTTCCGTCAGTTGTCTTAGTTTTGTTGATTTATAAAGTCATTAATGTTAATCTTAGTTTATTGTTCTATTGAATTCTGCTATTTATAAAACTCTATAATCTTAAGGTAACATAACTGTTCACTCACAACACTTAATTCAGTGGTCGTATGACCTCGCGGTTAAAAAAATGTGACTATTTGTGCACAAATGTGTCTACACGGCAACACTGCTGCTTACTAAACGACAGGAGAGCAACGTTTTAAAGGCGCTCTTTCTCTCTCACTTTTTCTCTGACTAGCTTAGTATTCTCTCTTTTTTCAGCGGTGTGTTTGGAGTATTATACAAAGACCAAGTATTTTTTTCAAATTTCCCGGTTTACCTCAACAAAATATCAGAATATCAATTTTATTCCCCAATCCAACAAAAATTTCTCATATTTTTCATTCCTTTTTTCATTTATTCAGTTTTTATAGTATAAAAAAAGAAATTTTCTAAAATGAATTAATATTACACAAAAACTTTTTATAATTAAAGGTCAATACACGATAAATCATAGAATAATTTTTTTTAAAACATGAATTTTGCAACGTTTCGACACTGTTTTTGTAACTGAAAGAAATAAAAAGAAAAAAATAACAGTTTTAAAAAATGGAAGAATCGAAAATTAAAGTACATGTTATTATGGAATGTTTAAAAAAATGGGAAAGCGGAAAATTAAAGTACTTTTTATTATGGAATGGTTTGTGAAAAATGTTTGCAATTTCCAGTTAAGAAATTGCAATCTAGGTTTTCTTGCAAAAAATAAATAGCAAATATGTCGAGTGAGGAAAAATACCACATTTTTATTCAGTTTAAATTGTTATCAATGTTGTGCATTTTACTCCTTCCATATTATTTGTGTTAATAGTGAATAATGACGGCATCGAACTTAAAAAATCTGAAACATCGAACATACATAAAATCACCCTGAGGGGCCCAGTTCTATTATTATGAGGCCACTTTTTTATCCCTTCTACACTTTTCCCCCATTCATCTCTTCCGCCCTCGCTTTGTCTGGTCGCTCTCACAGGAAAACTCTTTCACCGCCTTCGCTCATCATCAACTTAATTGTTTCGATGATGATATACAAATTCACTGCGTTCGTTGTTCTTCTTCGTAGAATTTTGCATACACAACAAGCTGTTGTTGTTGTTGTTGTTAGTTGTTGTTGTTGTTGTTGTTGTTATTGTTATCTGCTGTTGTTCTCGTTGCGCTCCCGCATATTTGCATTGTTGCTCTCGTTGCATTTCACACGATTTCCACCTTCGAGTCAGATTTACCTCCATCCAATCACTCTGTCCTTTAGTCCGTCAGTCAGTCAATCTTGCCTCAAGCGGCGGGATTTTATGCGATTTTTATTTGTCTATCAGCTGCGCAATAATTCATAGCATAGTTTTTTCCGTTTTTGTTTACGTGGCTGTAGCATTAAAAAAATGTTGCTGCGTAGCTGATTGTTTAACGAGAAAAATTAATTTTTTTCAACTCCCCCAGATTAATTGGGAGATGATGGTGTGAGTGAGAGAGACAGCGATAGAGAGGGTGTGTGAATGACAGCGGGGGACTAAATGAAGATGCATTTAAAAGAAGAGGCGTCTTTTTTTATTATAATCTGAATAACACTAAAACTAATGAATAAAATCTCATCTTTAATAGATGACTGTTAAAGGCTAATATTTAAAAGTTAAACAAAAATTTAGAAAAAAAATGTAATCGGTTTTTTTCGCAATAAAGAAAAATTGCTCACTAAAGAAAATTTTGCAAAAGCAGAAGATGGAAGTTTCATGTATTGTACTCGTATATCCAACCTCACCAGCATCCTCGCCAGCATCCTCGCCAGCCTCCTTCTCCCTTCCCTCTCTGCGAGAGCGGCAGAAAAGTTGTTTGTAGAAAAGTTTTCCCACCAACAAATTTAGTCCCTGAAGCTTTGAGCTTTTTTCTTACGTATGCAAAGAAAACCACCCACAGAAAAACGTGTTCAGACTACAAAAAGATGCTGTTGAAAATCAGATGCTCATCGGATGGATGAACAAATCGATGGTTTAAACAAATATTAAGTGAATGAGTGAGTGGAAAGATGATGTGCAAATGCGAGTTTATAAGAACAGAAAAACGAACGAACAAAAAGGGTTGCTTTTCTATTCTCAGGTGTTTGTGGTTGTTTTTGAGCTGCACACGTTGTCACAACCACCACCCCCACGACGAAAAATAATTGGGGAAAACAACAACAACAACAACAACAACAACAATATTCAACATCAAACGCGCACCCTTGAAATCCACTCAAAGTCAAGGCTTCGAAGGAGATTTTCTATGGCGAATGTTTGTTGTGCGTGAGTGTGTGCCTGGGTGTGTGTGTGGGTGTGTGTGTGTATGTATTAATGTGTGTTTATGTGTGTCGTTAAGGGTGCTTGTTGTTTACTCTACGTTGTAACGCTTGACTGAGGAACACAAACAAAGCATCCCCCCGGCGATAATCAAACTCAACATTTCTCCACCATCACTATCTCTCCTTTTTTTTGTCTCCGTGTTTCTATCTCTTTCTCTCTAACATCCTCGCTTAATCACTCATCCCTCCCTTTAAGAATTATTATCAACATGCTGAAACACTTCCTCCTGGAAGAACCTGGAATCAAAACGAGATTTTGTTATTTTTTTCTATTTAATATGTATGTCGGCCTTCCTAAAGCAACGATAGAGTGCAACGAATCCTTGGCATGGTGAAAAAAAAACAAATCGATTTACTACGTTGTTACCAAAGATAAACGTAGTAAATAAAATTAACGCAGGTCGCTGATTTTCGGTTAAAAAAAAAAAGGAAGGCAGGTGGAAAGAAGAACAAGAAGAAACAGAAGGAAAAAAAGCATCGGAAAATAAGAGGCAGAAGTAACAGAACTCGGCACAATAATTCTGCATTAATACACTTTATTTTGTAAGGGACGAAATATTTTATAATAAATTAACTGTCTTTCATAAAATAGAAGACTAGCAAACCTTGATTTTTAATTAAAGAAAGCAAGTTGCTGAATTTAACAATTTTCGCTAGAAATAATTGCATATAAGTTAGTTGTGGCTCTCGGTAAATGTAGCACATTTTACCAAAAACATGTCTTAGCCTTAAAATCTACCGATTTCGACAGAATTTTAATGAAAAAACAAATCTTTGGTGGTGGCAACAACTGGCTAGTATATATCACTCATATAGTTAACCATAACTAACATATAAATGTTATTATTCTTAGTTTAAAAAAATATGGCAGAGAAGAAAAAATACGAAAAATTAAAATCAGACAAACTAACGTCTTTAAAATTTAGTTTAAAACAACAGCAGTCCATTTTATCAGCATTTCACAAGCATTTTGTTGAAGCTGGTTTCATTGCACAAAATTATTTCGGAAATTCTAATTCTGCAGGTCGAAATATTTTGACTTTTGCGAAAACATATGCCTGTGAATCTTTTTATTCTCTTATGAAATTTGTAAAATCAAAACTACGTGCACAACTAAAAAATCAGCATCTCAATAAAAGTAATGGGAATATGGTATGGAAGTTCGGAGGCCTCCCAAATGAATAATATAGTGAATGTAATGGATTATGGAAGCATGTATGTACATATATATACTCGTACATGTATAGAGTTAAAAATGATTAATAATAACAAATTAAAAAAAAAATTTTCCAATTAAAAAAACAAAAACAAGAAAAACGGGTAAGAAAAACATTTTGTTCAATATTAATAAAAATTGCAAATTGATTAAAAACTATCAACGTGTTGTTTAGAGTGAACCTCCAGCTAGTGGACATGATGACATAAACAACAACTACAACAACAATAATAATAATAACAACAACAACAACCGACATAAATTTTTAGAGCTGAGAGAAGGTAGAAAAAGAATAGACAGACAGAGAGACGGACGAAGAGAGAGATGGGTAAATAGATGGTGGAAAGATGGACGAAGAGCGAGGGAGATAGAGACACACATATAGATGTAGACAGACAGATTATTTGGTTAGTGACAGGATCAGAGAGATGGGCATACCGTCTGACGGACGGACGAACAGAAAGAGACGGACCCATTTGCTCGCATCTTCATCTAATCTGTCCTCAGGCCACAGAACATTTGCACATATGTACATATGTATGTACATACATATGTATATACATATATTCACCAACTATTCCAAGCAGCAGACAAATAACCTCTTCAATATTTATCACCATCATCGTCATCATTAGTATTATCATCATCACGTATTGATGTCGGTGGCAACAACAACAAATTCTCAGATTTTCGTGCCTCTGCGGCGATAGACTCGAATGCTGGACGCTGTCGCGAGTATCGTCGTCGCGCTGGATGACGTTTTAATAAGCTTCATAAATAATAAAACTGACGAAGAGCTGAACTAAACGATCTTTTTTGAGAGTTGATTTTTCGATTTTTTTTTTTTTTATTTTATTATAAACCATGTTGTGTTGCGTGATAAATTTTCCCTAAAGGACAAGCGAAGAGATGGCGACGATGATGATGACGGCTTGACGTGGAATGTCAGCGGGCTATCGTGGATCACATCAGCATCACGTGTTTCCATTTCATTTAATAGTTGAAAGGGTGAAATTTAGTGCCTAGAATTTGTTTTTCCTTGTGGATTATAAGCGATTTCAGTTAATCTTATAATCGTTATATTAGTCAGTAGAAAAATTAACAGTTTCACTCGCTCTGTAGCTCTCTGCCTGTCTCTTTCTTTCTTTCTCTCTCTCTCTCTCTCTCTCTCTCTCTCTCTCTGTGTCTCTCTCTCTCTCTCTCACTTTCCACTATCCTCACAGTGACTTGTATGCAACTTTTTTTAAAGCTTTCATCACGAGACGCAGACACTTTCAGCAGTCATTTTACAGCGTGACATTTTAAATCAGACAGAAAGAAGGAAAAACTACCCAGAGGCAAGTTCTGAAGAGTGATGCGAAGTGATGAGAGATGACTTCGCAGTGCCTTCTCCTCCGTCGAAATCCTCGCCAGCATTAGAATCGGCAGAAGCATTCACTCACTCAATATTTATATTTCTCTCCCTCTCTCATTCAAATCGCTTTATCCTCTATTTACATCTTCCTTTTTCTTTCTCTTTAAATACGACCAAGTTTCACAGTGGTTTGATATGCAATTAAGAAAAGAATCCTTACCAAACGAAAGGAGGTGAACTCAATGAGTTGTGTTAATTTATATGTCAATCTATCAAAGCGTCCATCCATCCATCAATCAATATGAGAGCACGTGACTAATGTCACGTTGGCTAATAGTCAATCTTTTTGACATAAGAAAAACGTACAAATAAATTCTCTCATCACGCACTCGATCAACTGTATTTTTCTTTATAAAAAGTCATGCGGAAAACAAAAGACGAAAAGGAACACGAGCATAGATACAGACCCTCCGACGACAAGAGATAGAAATACATACACACTATTAGTCACTACATACATAAATACAGGCATCCCTCGAGTAGCACGGCACTTGAATTACACGAATCCTTGAATATTACTGTTAACAATTAACTCGATCACACAGTAGTAGGTATCTAAGACATGGCATATAATTAAAGCCTCGACTAATTAACCGTGTTATTCGGGGGTTGCCTGTATATTCTTTTAGCCCATTTTTTCTTTCAAATTATAAAAGATCACTACAATGTCCATGCTTTAACTTTTATTTTTACTTTCCTTTCCTTTTTTTCCTATCCTTTTCTTTTTGCTTCCGTTTCGATTTCTTTCCTTTCGTTTTTTCTATACATTTTTGAGAGGGAATCGTAAATAATTAATTTTTTGCTTTGTAAGAAAGAAGACTGAAAACTTAATGTTCCACAAGTTTAAACTCTTCATGCGTTACTCCGAGTTTTTAAATGATGAAAATTGATGAAAAACATGCTCATGTACTTTTCTTTCACGTTCACTTTCGCTCTGTCTCTCTCACTCACTCACTCACTCGGTATTTCTCTCTTTTTCTTGACGACGTTAAGCACCCTGAATGGTTTCCTTCCGAGCAATTATTTTGCACCAACAAGCTGTTGGTTCTGTTGTTTTTCATTGTGTTTATTTTGTTGTTGTTGTTGTTGTTGTTATTATTATTCTCGCCTAATGTCTCTATTAAATTAACATTTAAAAAAATGTTTTTCCTTTCGAACAAAACAGCTCAAATTATTAGACTCTACAAGCGATCAGGTTCTCGTAACCAACCTCAGTCTGTCGCCCAACCAGTCACCCAGCAAACTTGTCGAAGAAAGCGCTGGCCACCGAAGTTCGTAGAAAAGACGAACACTCATCGGCGGATCGGCAACAGAAGGACGCTAAACGTTTAAGATTTTACGAAGTCTTCGGCTTCTTCTTCTTTTTCACCTCAGTCCGCTTCTGCTTCACCTGCAGTTTCTTTCTTCTTCTTCTTCTGTTTTTGCTTGTTCTTGATCTTTCGCCTTTTAGTTGTTTGTGGCTTTAACTAGCGCGCTACTGTGTTTAGCTACTAAATTGTTACTCTACTCGTCTTTTTATTACAGTTATTGTTGTTGTTTTTCCTTTAATAAGCAGTATTTATTGTGTTGAACATCGTAAATGCAATGTGATCGCTTATTTTGTTATATATACTTTGATCAACGATTGGTTTCCTTGGACATTCCACGAGCCTCCATCGCCAGTTTCCCTTTTCGCTCCTTCTATCTTTCTCTTTCACTCCCTAGATTTTTTACATTGTAGTTTCAATCATGTTGCTACTTCTTCAACCTCATTTAAGAAAATGTGTTTACATTTTGTGTAGATTGTGACTATTTCAAGTACCTCATCCCCAGCCTTCTCACCCACCGTCCTTCTTTGCTTAAAAGACTGACTTGAATTTAACTCGTGTTCATTTAAATTGTTAACCTCTTGAGCTTTCAACTATGCAAAGCTTTTAACGTGAAAATAATTTTCTAAACATTTCAGCTTCCATTTAACACGGTTTCATTTTCTTTTGACAGATTTTCCTGACTTTGCTTGTCTTTATTGTTGCTAAAAACCAGCACCACGATGATGAGCTACTGCAGAAAAAACCGCAACAACTTCTGCAATAACTTCAACAACAACTATTGCAACAACTTCTGCAGCAACTTCTTCAACAACTTCTCGTTCGTACAATTCGAAAAAGATAAGATCCATGTATAACACATGTTTTTCTTCCCCTCTCGCTTCCTTTCCCGCTCGTCAACGCAATTGACGCTTTTAGCTTTATATCATATCCTTCAGCACGCATTCTGCTTCGTCCGAAACAAAACTGTAAATCTACTTCAAAGCCGCTAATCTAGCTGAATTCGGATGGCAAAGTGGCTGAATAAGTGACTCGTAGGATGAATTGACTCGAATGGAGAACTGATTCGAACTGGCCGAGCTGAATGACGTGCTGACATGCTGGGGAAATTGTTAGGCTGGTTGACTATCTTGCTGAATAACTCCTTGACTTACCCCGGTCAGTCTAATTGACTGATTGCTTAACTGTATGGATGGGTGACTAACTCACTGAAGCTGATTGGCTAACTCATTAACTAGCTGAAGGACTGGCTAATCGCTAAGTTGGACGACTAACTTGCTGAATTAAATTATTGGCTGACTTCTTGACTGACTAAATGAAGTCTTGTCTGGTCTGACTATCTGGATCAATGACTAACTCATTTACTATGTACATTAATGACTGACTTGTTCTTTGTATTATTGGCGGAATAGCTGAATTGAATGACTAACTTGCTGAATTGACTTTTTTTACTTCTTCTCTGACTCGTTGACTGTCTGGCTAACCGGATGAATGATTGGATTGATTGACGAATGATTATATGGATTAAAACTTCGCTGAATAACTGGCTGAATGGGTTGACAAACTTGTGAAGTTGATTGCTTGGCTAACTGGTTGGTTGTTTGTCTAACTAGGAAAATGACTAACTGGTTGGTTAAATGGTAAGTAACTCGCTGAATAACTTGCTGACTAGTTCACTGTGCGTGCCTGAAGAACTTGCTGAATTGGACTTTTTAGACTTCTTGGCTAGATTGTTTATTGTCGGACTGATTGGTTGGCTGACTGCCTTCAACTCACTGGCAGAGGCTCAAAATCGTTTGAAGATTACTTAATTACGAAAAGCGGCGGAAACGTCTTCACTGCATGTCGTGTTTTGTAACGCTTACCGCGAAGACCAAAGAAAAGCAGGAAGATTCTTAAAATAGTTGAAGAAGCGAAATCTTGACATTGACATTATTTCAGCTGACATAAGCTGATGACGATAATGATGATAATGATAACAAGAACCATATGAAAAAGGTAAGTAAAACCGTGCCATCATCATCATCATCAGCGCTACTTGTAATAGTGTTCCTCAGTAGCGCTGAATACAGCTGAATAATAATAACTTTCTGTGGAAAATCACTGAGCAAATCGAAGACGCAGCTGGAGTTTTATTGCCAATATTTCAAAATATTGCTAAAAATTGGATGAATGGTTGGTCAAATGATTGGTTTATTCGTCCACTATTCAGTCGGTTTGTGCGGTTCAAAGCGTTGCTGAGAGTGTTCGTTGGCAACTCTGCACTCTCAGGCTGTATCCGGATCTGGTTGAATTCGGCTCTAGAGCTACATAAATCAACTCAGAAAAGTTTACTAAGTGTTTTTTACAATTGTTGTTGTTGTTCTCGCTCATGTTTTGTTGCTGTGTGTGTGTGTGTGTGTGTGTTGTTGTTGTTGTTGTTCGGTTTAGGGCCACAAGAAAAAGCATCTGCTGCAGCAGCAACGACTTTATTGCGATTCGATTTCTGGTTCGGCTACGAAAGTGCAAGAGCCCGTCTCCCTCCCTCGTGTTCATTTATTTTTACAACGTCATAAAAACGTACGGAATTGCAGAAAAAAAAACAAACAACTCACACAATGCAAAAACATAAAAATACACAAAATATTGGGAGTTATTAATTTCCTGCCAAGTTAAAGGCGCGTGTAAACTGGGCCATTAAGTTTCGTTACTGTTTCCATTTCGGCAGAAACGGAAAATGCAACAAAGAAAGTTCGACAACAAGAAGAACACCGAACTTCAACCAACGGAAACAACGGAGAATCGATCGACTTTACAGGAAAAATATTTCCACAACAAAAGACTAAATTCATGAATTTTCATGACTGTGTATTTCTATAGTACAATTGTATTGTATGTAGTGTGTGTGATTGTAGTATTTTTCGACTACTTTTTTGAGAACTGCACTTTTTTAAAAAATCATACTTTTAAACATTTTCTTCTCCACAACAACAACAGCCACCAAGCATCTGTTTCAGATTATTTTGGTTTGGTTTTCTTCTTCTTGTTTTACATTCCCATTCCAATTCCTAGCCACACGTCTGTTAGTCTGTCCGTCCAACCAAGCAACCAAGCAACCAACCAACTTCGTTCATTTGCCATAAGCTGTGGATTTATTTGCACATCTCAGAAGATAAAAAACCCTATAAAAAGGAATGAATGTTCTTCAATGGTTTCCTTTTTCTTTCGTTTCTCCTCCTTCTGAACACAGCCGTGCTACAGGGCCGTTCCATCCCATCGTTTACTAGGAACGATGGGCCTTCTCGCCGACACACGGATCAGAGTTTTGCTGAATTTTGAAGAAAATACAAAACATCAAAAATTCTTCTTCTAGAAATTTCGAAAAAAATAGTTAAAAAATGACAAGAAAAAATCAATTCTAGGCAAAGCGGGAAAATCAACGACGTTTCTTTCAATTGTTGTTGTTCTTTAAGGGTAAGACATCTTTTTTCGAATTGTTCTTCACCTTTACCTCTTTTTTCCTCCTTTTTCAAAGAATCCCCAGAACAAAAACTTCAGCTTCTTTAATGAGACACTTATTCAAGCCTTCGGAATTGTAAGTTTATTAATAGTTGAACACTTGTTTAGGCTTGTCGTTTTTATTCTTATTGTTGGTGTTGTTGTTGTTATTAGTTTTCTTACTCCCTTTGTTGTAATCAGAAGAGTCAAGCAATTTTGTGTTTTCTTTATTTCTGTCATTTATTGAAAGCAGTGCAATAATTCAGCGCTATTCTTAATGAGTGTGTTTATGCGTTTGTTTGGCTGCGTGTATGTGTGTCCGTGTGTGGGTGTGTTCCCAGAAATGTTCACAAACCATGGAAAAATTCAGTAAAACTGCAGCATTCAAGTATGTATCAAGTTCGTATTGCTTGTTGTTGTCGTTGTTGTTGTCGTTGTTGTTGTCGACTATAAGCCAAGTTAATGCCTATAAATTATTATGAAGTTTTTCATATCGTTATTTTATGATGAGATAAATAACCTAAAAAAAAAGGAAAAAATTCATTACAATTGAAGAGGATCGAAGCATCGGCTGCAGATTTCAGATTTCTGCAAACACCGAATGACATTTAAAAACAGTACAAGTAATAATTATGAAAAACCAAAGAAGATGAGTAGAAGAAAATATGGACGACAAAGTAATGGAAGTATAAAAGACGTTGAAGCAGGTAGAAAGAGGATAAATCAGGATAAATCAAAACAAATTAAGAAAAACAACGGAAAACACATCTTTTAACACGACAACATTTTAAACTGAATTCAAACATAAAACAAGAACAACAAAAATATCAACGACAACCTTAACAATACAATAACGACAACAGCAACTACATTTTAAAAGCAATTTTCAATGTTTTTCACTTTATAATTATATAATTTCACTGTTGCTGCATTTCTTGTTGTTGTTGCACTATGTTCTTTCTTGTCGTAGTTATATGTACATAGTTATTTGTTGTTGTTGCTTTTGTTCTTGTTCTTATTGTTGGCAACTTAATTGCCTAATCACTGCTACCAACACAACCCCAAGCAGAGATCCCTCCGACGCGTCGTCGCAGATCTTCAGTGCGGAAAAAAGTTTGCTGAGTATGAAAGCGATGTTTGAAACTGAAGGAAGTTAAATTATCTCCCATCGTCTTCCTCGCGTCGTCCACCTCTTATGGACCTGCTGATGTGGTGTAAATAAAACCTTTTTAAATGCTTGTCTCGTTGTAGTTAAAAGCGTAACTCCTGTTTAAAGAAGTCCACCAGAAATTGCGACAACAACAACATCGGTCGCAGAGGAGGAGATGGAATCAACTGCAGAGGGATCAAACATCAGCAACAGCATGGAAAAGATTCCAACTCAAGCAGCAACTCCAGATGATGATTCAGAACAGGTTCCAAACTTATTTAATACTTTTTTTTGTTGCTTTTGCTGTTGTGTTTGCTTTTATCGTTCTAGAGTCTTTGTTCGAGCTGCATTCTAAGTCGCATGCTTAAGATTCAAGCCCCGGGCTCTTTCATTAGTTCACTTCTGAGCCGGGGCTCTTCCCTTAGCCTGTGACTGTCGCTCTGGCTAACTTTTTCCTGCGGCGCGTCAACTCAGCGCATGTAAAAATTACTCAATTATTTGTGGTTCAATTAAAGTGATGAGCAGTTTGAAGCGCGCTTACGAAGGGTAAGTTTTCCGACGCTTCGCTTGCGATAACGATTTCGATTTTGGCCATTATTAAATGATGATCACTGCAACCTCATGCTTAACATAGGCATCCAGCAAGAGCTCTTTGCAGTGACTTTAACACCTTCGGATACGCAACGTTATACGCTTGCGTCACGGCATTTGCAAACAAGTTTGCCAGCTACAGATGAAAAAAGACAAAAACACGGGCTGTCATCACTCGGTACGGGACTCAAATACTTACACGCTATACGTTTTTATGCCGATTTAGGGCCGGTAGGCAAGAAAGGCGTTCGAGGAAATCCTGCTCCAAACCCCTTTCATATTCAAAGTATGTATTACCCAGAACTGCAATGCTTGGTAGCGGAGATTCTGCCTACTATACGGTTGATGTACGTACAATAATTCGGCCAGAAGCAAGATGTCCTCAAACGCCTGCTAGCAACAACTACTCGTAAGTCCTTCAACTGATAAGATAGGCAAAGATAGAGAGAGAAAGATAAGATAATCACAAGTTAAACACCATCCACGCGCAGGAGGATTCGAACCCACATCCTCGGGACTGCTGGAAAAGTCGTTACCTGCCTGTGCCTCCGCTGACCTGGAAGAGATTTTATAAGACGAGTCTCAATTACACGCTATAAAATTTTATGCCGATTTAGAAGCTAAGAAAATTTAAATTGTAATACAACCTGAAAAAATGGCAGCCAACCATCGATCGATGAATCAAGCGATTGAAAATGAAGCTGCGCACTTGATTGAAAATATCAATTTGTGAGAGCGATCGGTGTTGATATTCAATTAGATAAAAAGCAAAACAAAACAAAACTTAAACGATCTGCCCGTTTAGATAAGAAATCTGAAGACTTCCAGGTAAAAATCTTTGAATGATTTTATACATAAAAACTGGATTTTTCTACAAACAATTTATTTATTCTGTGTATTTTAATAGATACTAAATAAAAAAAGGTATATTATATAAACATAAATTTACATAAAAGCTAGTGTTATTTTTTATTTTATTATAAATATTTATTTAAAAATTATTTACCTATTATTTTCTACAAAAGAATTTTAATAAATTATAGAAAAAGCTAAAACCGTTTGAATTTATTCTATTCATAGGTAACTAAATAAAAAACTTATTTACTTAACATTAACTAAACATTACTAAACTTAACATTAATTTTTTATTAAGATTTGAAGTTTTTTTTTTGTTTCTGTTCTTTTCCATACAATTTCCTTATTCCATTCCTACGTTCCAAAGAAATCTTTTACAATTACAAGTTTTACAACTTGTCGAACAGTGTTGCCTTTTGTACCATATTGTCCAAATGGAAACATGTTCTTAAGTGGACGTATTCTTCTAGAAGACGACACGTTTCTTTGAGGCTGCTCGCACACTGCATGCGTTTTTCGTTCGTGCGAATTCTGACGAAAACATGCGAGCGATCTCATTGCATGTCAGTGATTGTAAATGCGCACATTGAAGCAATGTTCTGTCGTCAGAGTTGCTGGGACAAGTTGCGAAGTGCGAACGATCCCCTTTGAATGGGATGTCTTGTTATTTTGTATTATTTCAAATATGCAATGATTTGTTTGTGCAAACACTATGCTCCTTTTTTACAGATAAATTATAAAAATAATTTTTTTTATGAACAACGTTTATACGACAAATTTGTTTCTAAAGGGACAACATTGTTGTCAAAACAAAATATTGTGCAACCGTGTTGTTCAGAAAATTTCTACGAAAAGGGAAGACCGACAGCAAAAATTCACATTCCAATTTGTCTCTGCTCGTTGATAGTCGATAGCGTTTGCTCTCCTAATTTTGCACTTTTAAATAAAACTTAATTTATATAAAACAAAGATAAGGATGCCTGTAAAAGCAGTTTGCGTTATCAATGGAGATGCCCAGGGCACTGTTTATTTTAATCAAGAGGTAAGTGAATGCAGAAGCTACCAAAAATTTTTTTCTAGAAAAAACTTCGCCCGGCAACCGCGACGCCATTATGAATTTTATATCTGTTGCAATTTTTTCATTCTTCGCAACTGAAAATTTTGGTTTTGATTTCAGTGCAATGAATTGGCAGAAATTGTCATTTGATCTGCCGGTCCGTATGTGTTAATGCATCGGTAATAAAAGTACTCATTGCTTGTTGCTCTATTTTTTCTCTTGAACGTACAAAAAGCGAGGAATACTTTATTTTAAAGCATATTATTATGTAAGACAATTGTAAAATATTCCACTTTATGATAATTAGGCTGCTTCCCGAAATGCTAAAGTGTAGAATTAAACAAAATACTTTATATTCTATGTTTTAGTACTCCGGCCCCGGGCCCCAACAAAGCGCAACCGCAGTTTAGTTTTCGTAATGAACGAAAAATATTCATGGCGATCCGGGGCCTTCACGAATCTAGATCTCATAAAACAAAAGCAAATTCTAGAACTAAAGCTAGCCATAAAATTAAAATATATTTAATATAGAACCCAATACTTGTGATAAGAAAAAGTATGATCTTGAGTATGAATCAAACTGTGGGTGGGGGAGGGGGGGTATGAGGGTAGTTTGTTCTCAAAAACAGCAACCTGGAAAACAGCAAATATAAAAAATTCAAAATTGTCGGTTATTTTTTTTTAGTTGGATAGCTGTAAATACTTGTGGTTGAAAATAATTTTTTAATTCAAATTTTTTGAATTTATTTTCAACGCTGATGCGTTCCGACTGTTCACCGGTTAAGTAGCGTTAATTTTTAAAAACGTTACTTGAATGTTATATTAACGTTAGTTTATAGAATTAATTTATTAAATTAAGGAATTAAAAAAATAAATTCTTTTCTTTATAGAACGAGAAGGCACCCGTTAGCATTACCGGTGAAATAACTGGTCTCGCCGCTGGCCTTCATGGCTTCCATGTTCATGAATTCGGTGACAACACCAACGGCTGCACTTCGGCTGGCCCTCACTACAATCCCTTTTGCAAGGAGCACGGTGCTCCCACCGATGAGAACAGGCATCTGGGTGATTTGGGTAACATTGAGGCCAACGGCAGTGATCCGACACTTGTTAGCAATGCAAAATTTGTATAAATCCAAAAAGAATTTTATATCTCATGTCTTATCATTTCTTAGATCAAAATTTGTGACCAGAAAATCAGTTTGTACGGATGTAATAGTATCATTGGACGCACTATTGTTGTACACGCCGATCCTGATGATTTGGGCCAAGGTGGCCACGAGCTAAGCAAGTCTACTGGCAATGCAGGTGCTCGCATTGGATGCGGCATAATTGGTATCTGCAAAGTTTAAGATGGAGAAGCGCGGCCATATACAATAAATGTATAACATCTTTAAGATGACCATCTTTCGTTCCTTTATTAAATGTAATCTCTTAAATGGTTTAAGAAATCTTTCTTTCAAATCACATATAAAATATAAATAAATTTCGCGCTCATATTCATAGAATTTGGTGGATTGCAAATGAAAGTAGTTTTTTTGCTAGTTTTAAAAGAAATTCATAGTTTTTATATTTATTATAAAATATAGTTGCGACACGAAGTTATTTAAATTTAGTTTTTTTTTTTTTTTGTTTTGCTAAATTTCTGCATGTTCACTCGGTATTGAGTGGTTTTTTAGTTTAACAATTTGGTTTTGAACAAAAATGAGTGTATTTCTTTTTATATTAAATATGTTTTCGGTGTTTGGTAATAAACGGCTCGTGGGAATGAGACTTGTCTTTCAGACATCAGTTTAACTGTTTGCTTCGATTTCCTTGTAAACTTCGGCCTTGTATTCGTCCAGGCCACCTTCGATGGCGCGCACATTGCGATTGCCACAGAGCCAAAGTTCCTTGCAAACAACTTTAATCAGACGCTCGTCGTGAGAAACCAAAATAACTCCACCCTGCGAATTGAGTGAAAAATAGATATATTAAATTAAAATATATCAACAATTTGTCGCCAAAATCGTCCATGAGCACTTTTTTGGAATAAAATATGTCGTAAATTCTCAATCGATTTTGATTTTGTTTTCGAATTAACAACCTTAAATGCATTGATAGCCTTTCCCAGAGCATCGATGGTTTCAATATCCAAGTGATTTGTCGGCTCATCGAGTACCAAGAAATTAGGCTCAGCTGAAAAAATATGAAGCAATCAAATCAATGATTAAAATAAAACATTTTTATAAAAGCTTAAAAAATCTTGCCAACCAAATTTGTAGTTTTTCTTATAATTGGCGTCCTAATTTATCATGTTCGTTGCTTACCCATGCACATTTTAGCCAAAGCGACGCGACTTTTTTGACCTCCCGATAAGCTGGCAATACTCTGTAAAGCCAACGTCCCCGATATGCCGAAGCTGCCCAAATGCCGCCTGTACTCTTCATCAGGTCGGCCCGGGAACAATTCAGCCAACGCGCCCACACAAGAGACATTCATATTCAAATGGTCAACATGATGCTGAGCAAAGTAACCTATCCGCAAGCCGCGATGCAGCACTATGTTGCCATGAATGGTGTTCAGCTGACCGACAACTATTTTAAGCAGGGTCGATTTACCAGCACCATTTTCACCCACCTGACAAAAGATCACTTTATCTATATCTGTAACTGCAGGGAGAGGGGAGGGAGGGGGGCTGGAATTGATTATCTTACAATGCAAATCCTAGAATCGGAGGTGGCAGATAGACTGACATCCGTGAAGACAGGCAGCACATCAGACTCATTGTAACGAAATTCTATTTCAGAAATGGCCAAAACAGGCGGATTCAATGGCTCCACATCCGGAAATTTAAGCTTCACTTCGACATCCTTCTCGACTGGTTTAAGTTCGGGTCTGTTAGGAGAACGATTAATTATTAAACGATGAAGTTGATCATTAAATGATTCGATTATTTCTATTCGATGTTTGAACTCACAGTTTTTCCAACATTTTAATTTTTGACTGGACTGAAGAAGCTCGATTGGCGTTGTAACGGAAACGATCGATGAATTCTTGTACATGAGCACGATGGGCCATTTGAGCCTCGTATTCGCGACGCTGAGCTTTGAGTTTCTCATTCTTTGTTTTCTCAAACTGCTCGTAGTTGCCTCTGAAAACAGTTAAGTTCAAATGAAATCACATTTCTTTTCAAAACACTCACTTGTAAGCCTCTAGGATCTGGGAATGTAAATGAATAATGTCCGTGGGTACGGTATCCAGGAAGTTGCGATCGTGAGACACGACAAGAATAGTTGTTGGCCATGTCTGGAGGTAGGCTTCAAGCCAAATGATCGCTTTTATGTCCAACATGTTAGTAGGTTCATCGAGCAATAACAAATCGGGTTTGGAAAAGAGAGCACGTGCCAGTGCAAGGCGCATACGCCACCCACCCGAGAAGGATTTCGTAGGACGCTGCTGCATACTGGCATCGAAACCGAGACCCTTCAAAATCACTGAGGCGCGCGCAACCGCTTTATCAGCCTCGATATTCTGCAACTGGGCGTATGTATCACTCAGCTCAGCGCTGAGTGTAGCATCTTGCACGCCGCTGTTTAGCAGAGCAAGGATTTCTTTCTCCCGCGCCAGCAAACCAGTGCGTACAAAGTCACACTCTAGCACACTGTCCACAGCGGATGTCTCGTTGCCCACAACTTCCTGCTCAACGTGCAGGACTGAGATATGCGATGGTATAGCGAGTTGTTTCTCGGAAATCATGCGCAACAATGTGGTTTTGCCCAAGCCATTGCGCCCCACCAAACCGTAGCGACGACCAAAAGAGAGCAGCAGATTGGCGTTCTGTAGAAGAACTCTGAAATGTCAAGCAAATCAATTATGCGATCGAGATATTGATGTCATTCGGCACTCACTTATCACCGAAAGCCAGATCAAAGTTTTCGATTTTAATATCCATGGAGCGGTTGGTGCCTTTGGCCTCCATTTTTGTGTTCTTTTTGCTAATAACCTGAGAAGCGGTGGCGCTCTGCAGCTTCACTGGCGCAGTGGGAGCACGAATGGCATCCTGTCGCTTTTCTTGTTTTTGCTGCAGTTTCGCTTCAGCTTTTTCCAGTTTACGAGAATCTACTTTCTGCAAAGAGTCGAATAAATTTAAAGTAAAAATTTCAAAGTTTGCTTGGGTAGAGGTGAATAGAAACGTACGATGCCAGCGTCCTTGTTTACGACCCAAATACTTGATACATCTCTATCCACCAGCTCCATGTTGCGTGCCATCTCTGCAATGTTGACCGGTGCATTGAGAACTTTACGCTCCTCATTTTTGCTGGTCAACTTGATGATCTTGTAGAATTGACCGCACAGCTCTCTGGAATTTAGTTTTAAATGCATGAAAAGGAGCTCAAATCTTCAAGCAGTTCCTTTCATTTTATGTACCTTATGTTGTCCTCTGTCTTCTCCGTGTTGATGCTTTGCAAAATATCACCAACAGCATCGTAAATGTCATCGCACGTCTCGAAGTCGTCGAAACTGCCGCGTAATACCCCTAAGGGAAAAAAAAATGTGGTAAATTTAATTCGTGTATTCCTACTTAAGAATAAGGGCCAGATTTTCAATAAATGGCCGCGGTGATTCACCATGGATCCATTTTGTTATTTTCGCGTATTTCTCTGCTATGCGTTTTCTGTTCTTTTCACAGAGAATCGAAACATCGACCGTTTATTGAAAATCCGACCCTGATTCGTTCTGCTTACCTTCCACGTACACCTTGAGTTCGTTGTCCATAGCGGGGAACTCGCGTCTCAGTATATCGGTGAATTGACTCATGATGGACGCCTAGTGTTTAATGATGCTACTTCCTGCTTTTGCTGTTGCCGCCCTGTCCAGTAAAACGCTATGACTAAAGTTTACGTTACACCGCAACAGAATGCTTGAAACACTTCGTCTGAGTATTTCCTTGCTATTTCCGTTGTACGCTTTATAAATGCTACAATTCAAACAGTTGTACAAAATATGCGGCTTAACTCTTTTATATTTAAAATTCTTTCGAATTTTTCGTTCTAAAAAACAGTAAAAAGAAAATCACCAGCAACCACAGCCAGACAGACAGCGGAACCAACCACACGTGTAGCGTTGCCACCCAATGCTAAATTAAACGTCAAAAATAAATACTTTCAATCCCATGGCAAAGAGTACAGCCTTATTCATAAACACAATTTTCGTTTTGTGCTTTTCACAGTTTTTTATATATTTGACGTTACAAGCAAAATACGAAAAGCACAAAATGCGTGAAAAACGAAAATGCTTTTACCCATTACAAGGTTGGTAATCTTCAAACAACTGATGCCTTACCAACAGAGAACTGCAGCGAATATAATCGTTCTTATCTGCGCAACGAATATATTATTATTCGAACGAATATATTATATACATATTATTAACATTTATCAGTTAACGTCTTTTTGTAACATCTCTTATACCTAATCTCAACATCTGCTTCTTTCAATAAAGTTCACAACTCATCAAAAACAAAACGGGTCAAAAACAATTTTTTTAACATTAATTCTTCCCAAACACTTACTTTTCAAATAAAATTTTTTTGTGAAAAACTAAATATAAAACAACAACTTCGACTGACTGCACAAAATTAAATTGAATATCCATGGGGGTTTTTTTTCAAGTACATCAAGCAGTGAATTATTTTAAGTTTGTGGGTATATGCTTTATAAGCATATTGTAACGGTGTAACCTAATTTTATGAAGGAGTTGGCATTACGTTGTTGTTTTATATATATGTATAGGCTAAGTACGATTAATACAAGGTCTTTTTTACCTTTTTTGTACAACCAAATTTAACAGATAAATAAATAAATAAATCATTCATAAATGTATTTTATTAGTTTCCATCTCGGGTTATGAAAGATGCTTTGGACAAATTTATTTCTCGTATAACTCTTCAACATATATGTTTTTTATATATCATTTAAATTCAAAAAAAAAAAAGCAAATTGTGATTATTCAATAACTGATTAACTGAAAACAGAAAACATTAGAGATAAAATTGTTATTAATAGCTTAAAATAAGCCAAGTAAATAGTAAGTGTTGTATAGCGTTGTGGAGAAACTCAATCATAGTATGTTTTACAGCCTTATTCCAAGAGTCAACATGACTTAAAAAAGGAGGCACTATTATGCTATCAATGAGCCCATTAATAGAGCTTTACCATAAATAATATTTATAATGATTATAACGTAGATTTTTCCATGCTTAGAGCAGTATTTTATGATAACAGTTTAGTCTATAAGATAATAAAGAAATTAAACGAAATGAAATGAAAACTTCAAGTATGAAATGAAAAATTCAAGTATGAAATGAAATTAAATAAAAAATTCATTCATGATATAGAAAACAATGATCCAGATTATAAAAATAATATTAATAATCATAATTATAATAAGAAAATATATACATATATATGTACATATATATAATACATAATAGCGGTCATTTAAAAATTGTCTATTATTTGTTAGTGATAAATAAATTATGAAGCATTAAAAACTGTTCATAACATACTTTTTATAAACTTATGCATGGAATATGAATAATTTTTATATATAGTATAGTTTGCATTTCGGTTTGCAATGTTTTTACTATATATTATATAATTATTATTTACTAAGTAGGCACATTGGCCAACGTTGCCGATGAGGATGCATTGGTTTTCCGCTGTCTGGCACCGCGGCCGGACAGTAAATAACTCAGGTCCAACGGAGGCTCGTTGGTCAATTGAGTATTTTTTTGCATTCTTAGCTTCATGGCTTTGAGAACATTCTCCAAATGAGAACGCTTTGCTTTAATTGTCTACAGAATGAGGAATTATATTAATAAAGTAATGAACAATAGTTAATATTGCTGTATTACCTGTAAAGGTGGCGCAACGGGCGTTATTACTTGAACTGTTGCGGGGCTCTGCGGAACATTGGAACCGGCTCCCGTTGCGGGACTACTGCTGCTGTGACGTTTTCTTACAACAGGTGGTGTTTTATTGATCTCATTCCTGGCTGTGAGGGCAGGCGTGCTGCTCGAAGAATCCAGCTCCAGATCAGTCTTTTGCTTTTTTGTTTTCAACATGGCAGGATCAACATCGTGAGGCTTGAAATATACAAGTTTAGCATTTAATTTTCTAGAGATAGAGATAGATCTTTCTGAGATTGCAGGATTTTTGAGATTGGACCCTGTAGAAGTTTAGGATTTTTTTAAAAGTTAGTTGTTTTTACTTACCGCATAAGTTTTGGAAATCTTGAGCTTATCTGGAAATTTCCGAAATGCATAACTTTTCGTGCAGGCCGGATAGGTAATCTTAGCTTTCGAAAAGAAACGTGCCGATCGGTCTACTCGCAACTCACAAATATAACAGTGAGCATCGTCTTCACATTCTATTGGCCGACCTTTGCAGAATGTGGTGCGATCCAGAACCCAACAACGACCTATCACCAGCTCAATGGGCACCACTTCGTAGAGCGGTACCCGAACCACTTCATTCGGATAGAACCGTCTTGTTGGCTCATGAAAAGTTTCGTGAGGACGCAAGAAATGATGGCCGAAAATGAAACGTTTACCCTCGTTATTTTTCCACAAGCGCTCCACGCGAAAGATATCACATTCCGAGTAATCAATCTCACCAATCGTCTCGTAAGTATGCTTCTTTGATGGAATAATATTGCCAGCTTCATCTTTGATCGGTATGTCACGCAACACGTAGACGGTGTCACCCTGGCGCACATGCAATTCACCGCGCAGCAGTGATAAATAGTAGCGGTGACCATCCTCGGTGAAATCTTCGAGAGCAATTTCACGACTAACCTCCCGTGGCTCGCAGCGCTCACAGTGATAATTATCTGCATTGATGTCCGCTTTGGTGCACTCAGTGTGCTGCCAAACCATGCAGCGCGCGCATTGAATCATTAAACCTTCATCTTTGTAGAGACCACAGATGCAGCGAATGATGTCTTCGATAGGAGAAGCATTGACAGACTTTCTTGAAGAATGTGTCTTCTTTGAAGTATTTTCATTGGGATCATCTTCAGTGGGTTTTGCAGCTTCAATCTTTGCAATTTCAGGTTCAATCTTCGCAGTGTTTGGCGATTCACTACTCGACTGGATTTCCGTTAGTTCTGATATCCCAAGGAAAGCCTTGCAGGCCGATTCGCTAGCTACTTCCAACAATTGTTTGTAATAATGCTGCTTCTGTTTTGCATAAGTTTCGCTAAGTATTGATAGAGCGGCTAACTTGGCGACATCTTCGACATGCGACTGTGTTGCTTGTTTAAATATTAACTGCATATCGGCATCGAATTCTGTTGGTTGTTTGTAGAAACCTTTTTCAATATTCGTCTGAATGGTAAGAAAATTTAAAGTTTCCTCTTTTTGTAATAATAATAATGACGAAGATGGTGATTCTGTTGCTGGTATGGCCGGTTTTGCTAATTTCTTTTTTTTATTGGTGGAGATAGTAGCTGCTGCTGTTGACGCTGAAAGCACGGATGCAGTGAGATATATTTTGTCATCATTTGGATCTTTAATCATTTCCAAAGCGGTGCATATATCACGCAGTATAACAGCCATTCTGGCCAATTTTTCCACCTCGGGATCGGAGTTGGCCAAAGCGAGACCTCGAGTCTTCATATTGCGATGTGAACGTAGGGCTGAGATTTGTGCTGCAAATGATGCGGGTGTCGAAGCACGACGAACGGTTACTGTAGCGGGCGATGAAGTGTTTGGTGATGGAGTCGGTATTTGGGTTTGGATTTTGAGGCCTGTATATGGGAGAGTTTTCGTCGAACCACGTTCTCTTTTATATTTACGGATCTTAAAGCAGAAAAAATAACACTGATAATAATAACAGGTTCATCATTCGTGTTCCTTACCTTCTCAAAGTTCCTGAGAAGAAACACTGCATGCTGCTTGACGTACTTCTTTTCCTTCTCCGACAGCTGCTGAACTTGTGTGAATACCACATCTTTTGATTGCAAAAAGGCAGAATTTTTCTTGGCTATACGTTTGCGTTGACGACCTTTTTGTACGGGTTCCTTTGCTGGCGTCTCAATTGGCTGTGAATAAGCTGTGTAAGTATAAAAGTTTCCTATAAAATTAGCCAACTTACATTAACTTCAATAATCGGCAGCGGTTTGATGCGTTGAGACTTTCCACCGATCACACCGCGACACTGCGGCGTATTGCAACGACACGGTTGTCCTTCAGAGGGATTAAAAAGCGAGAAATTGTAGTCGTACGTGAGCTCTTCGTTTTCAACAATGTTGCGCGCTGCAAAGAGCGCCATACGCGATAAACCGTTCACCGACCACTTCTGCATTTCACAATTTGGCTGGCACGAATGATTAACGAAGCGCCCGTCGCTTCCCATGCGATGACCATCAATCACCAGACCCCCATCCAAGTGCAGACAGTAGTGATGTGTGTCGTTGAGGTAAATCGTACCCATGCGATCTTTGAAGTCGCGTTCCGTCACCACTTCGCCCACGTACTCCAAAATGTAGGTGCCTTTCTTTATGGGCAGATTGGTGCGCACCCCCCAACCCTTGTTCTCAGTCATGAAACGCTCCACTCCCGGTGCTACTTCGTGCCGCTGTATTTTCTGGTTGCGGCATTTATCACGTGTAGGGCAGCACGACGGCGAGCACTCGGTGTAGACTAAACGATTGAGGCAGTCATCACCGCAGCCTACATCCGGTTTGCAATTGCAAGTGGGATGATCGAAGCCAGCCATATTAGGGCGCACCGACTCGGCATATATGTTGGTGCGTATCTTGCGGTAGTTCCATGATGGCACAGTAACACGCGCCGGCAACTTGGCGTTTTTATAAGCCCACCAAATGTCATACGGCAGCTCGAAGTCCAGCTGAGTGCGGCGAAAGTACTTTTCACAATATGGCGGCGGAGGCAACAGAGGCTGTTGCAGTGCTGATGAATCAACTATAGCGGAATTCAGTGGCGGAGCTTCTTTGAGGTTGCCGGACAATTTCTTCTGCTGCTTCTTGCTGATCACCGTTGGCGGTTCCAAATATTTAAAGTAGTCGGAGAATAGGCCAGCTGTAAGATATGTTTTCTTCCAGCGCACATTTTTGCGGCCTCCCACTGTTGAAGCCGCAGAGGATTTTTCGTCGCTGGTGTCACTAGCGGCTTCCGACTCTGCTCCCGCGCCATCACTCAGTGGTAATACGTCGTGTTCCAAATGTTCACTGTGGGGATCTTTATTTATTGTTTCAATCAGGGAAGCTTTGCTATCCTTAAGTGCTGCCAAGGCTATGCCGTGCAGTGAGCTGCGTCGCTTTAAGCGTATTTTGCAGCTAAAATTGATTTTTGGATCGATACCAGCAGGCAGCAACCGTCGGACTTCGAGCTCCTTTTTACTCATAACACCATTTGTAGATGGAGTGGTGAATGTCTTTTCGACTTTCTTGACAGACAACGCGCCACTTTTGCTCAATTGAAATTTGCTAGTCTGCTTATCACGTGATGGCATCGAAGACTTAAAAGCCTTCAAAGATCGACGTCCTCCGCTTCCACGACTGTCTAATTTATTATCTATATCGGAAACTTTGCTTAATTTAGCTATCTCATTTTTCGGAGTGTCCAGCGTTTTAAAAACACCTTCAGTCTTCTCCTTTTGCAGTCTCTCTTGTCTTTTCTGTTGTCTTTTGCTTCCGATGGTGTCCTGCTTTGCTGTTGTGCCTTGTAGACGATCCAAACTAACGACAGAGAGGCGAGGCGGGGCTCGATTTTCACGCTCCACGAACGTATTGCTTGCCTCGCCGGTGTGTGGCACACGATCACATAACCCAGCAGGAGAAGCTTTTGGTTTTACAGCTCCCAGTGTCGTAGGCGTAGACCATGATTGCTCCACTTGTTGAATGATATCAGGCGTCACATCCAACAGCAGCTGATCATTGATTTTACGTTTTTTACGTCGTACTGTCGGGAAACCAGTTCGGTTGATCTTTTTCCGCTTACGTTTCAGTAACAAGTTTCCACCAGTTTTATTCAGCAGAGCTTCAACAACGCGTCCGCTTTCAATTTTGGTAGAGGGCAGCGGAAAGGTTTTGTTGAGCTCCAGAAGCAGCGGCGAATCTACCTCGGATTTGGTTATAATGGCAGTAGCCTCAGTCAACTTGGCTATCGGTGGTATTTGTATCTCAAGCTCCACCGTAGGCTCGAAAACTCCGGGCGGGGGACACGACGAGTTCTCCGAGTCAACTTGTGGCGTATGCGAGCTCAGCTTTACGGAACCTGCCAGTGGTTGGACATCGCTATGATTTGCAATTTTTGTAACGAGTCCCTCCAGTCGAGTGCGTTTCTTGTGCACCTGCGCGTCAGTACTCGGTTTCGTAGTGGAGCCTGTCGACAACGCTGGACTAATGTCTAGCAGTTTGCTGTTGGTAACTCCGGCTACTGTCTCGACGCTTATGCGCAGTGGTGACGAGTGACTGCTGCCCCCTTTTAGACTGCCTCCACCTTCATCGGCCAACATAGAGGTTTGCAATAAGTGGCGCTTCTTTGGAGTGATTGCCGTCTTCGAATTCTTTGTGCTGAGCCTCTGCTGCGACGTGCTACCTGCAGATAAAGAACTAGCGGAAGATTTCGCAGCTGCTGCTACGGCGGCCAGAGCCTCCGCATTATTGGCAAAGAGTTTTGCAGCTACCGCAGCTGCCTCTGTGGATTTCTCGCCGGGAGTGAGCAAGTAATGTCGTTTCTTAAGAGGTAACTTGTGATCATCAGGACTGGAACTGTTGGCTTTCTTGTGACGACGCTTGGTAGAACCACTGCTAGGCGTCAGCGAACTGCCACTTCCTCCAACACTGGCAGCCAGCAAAGCGAAATCAAGGTTTTCACTCAGTTTCCGCTTTTTGAGTGAGCGCTTGTCGCGTGTCTCGCGCTTACCGACACTCGAGAGCAGCGGTAATTTTGAGATGCTGCTACTCGAAGTCTCTGATATTGGCTTTTCTTTCTCTTTCAGCGTGGCTCCTCCCGGTGAAGCTTTGTCAGCATGATGTATTCGGCAAAGCGACGCAAACGTATTAGTTATGATATCGATTTCCGTCAACAGCTTAGAATCGATGGTGGAAACTTTACTGGAGCAGGGAAAGCGAAAGCTCCGCCGTCTCCGTCGCCGCTTTATTTTCGACACCCCGGAATAGTAGCTGCTGCAATAGCTGGCTGCTGATGAACGTCGCGATTTAATTTTGCGCGACGTGTGTGATAACATGTCAGCGGCCAACTCGGATCCCAAAGAATTCTTGCGCAGCAAGTTCAGTTTTCCACTAAAATTACGAAAACCGTCCTGCGATCCCACATCTTCAAATAATCGCTTCGAACTGCTTCCAGCTGCTCCACGACCAAAATACTCGCCCGTAGCGACGAATCGATTAATTTCACCATATTTCTTCGATACGCTCGTCGTTGGTAAACATTTAAGACTCGGCTTGCAAACGTACTCATTGCTCTCCTCACTGCTCTGTCCCAGTGAGAGACCGGCCAACTGTAGGATGTCGTGTTCGTCATTGAGATTACCCACTGACTTGGAATGATGACGCATTAGTGAGCTCATGCGACGTTTTCGACGGAATTTATTGGATTTCATAACAGCTTTATCACCTTCCTTACAATCGCTGCGGTATCCACAGCTTTTGGCGCGACTGCGTCTCGCACTCGAACAGCTCCGCGTGCTGAAGCGACTCTTGCCGCTGGCATCACTTTTGTAGCCAGAATTATGGGTGCTGTGATGATGGGATCGTGGATGCGCCGAGCCGTAGTCTGATACGTAGCCGCTCTGCGCTGCTAGAATTTTACTGCAGATGGTTGTGTTGCCGCCACCGCCATCGCTTTTGTAGCCACTGACACTGGGTCGTCGGAATTTTTTGTTTACGTCTATTTTTCGCCACACAGGATCAAGCTGCAGCTCTTCTTTGGCTAACTTTGAAGCGGCGGAAATGATGCCAGCCGATGATTTTTTGTCCAACTGCTGCTGAAAGGCAACCACGCTGCTGGACTGACGTCGCTTGTTTCGCGGAGGTGGATAAAGAACTCGTTCCGTCGCATACATGCGCTTATCCAGATTTACAAAATCTATTTTTGGCTTAGAGTTGGTACCTACTTCTGTGGCGCTCTTCGTGGGCGATGAGCAGGATTCGCTTTTCGTGACGGCGCAGGAGAGTCTGGGAGACGGCGACGTGCTCTGCGCGGTGCTGGTTGTCGATATTACACCCGAATCCGCAGACTCATTAATCGTCGTCGTAGACGCGGTCACACCCGCAGTGACAGCGGCAGCATCCGTTTCTGTTGTAGTTTGCGCACTGACAATTTTTCTGGGACGACCACGTCGCTTTTTTGCACTGGGGTTGGGGGTAGGTTCCTGATTGGACAGCTTAATTGTTGTGGGGGTAATTGACGTTGCCGGTATTGGGTCAGTTGTGACTATATTCTTTGTAGGTGTCATTATGGATGTTTGACCCAACATTTGCGTTTTCTCCATGAAATCCTGCAGAAGCGTAGATTGATACTGCGGCAAATGCTTGGTTTTCGAGCTCAGTTTATTTGAGCACTCGCCGCCAGTGTCTTCGGTGTCGCTTTCGACACGCTTAATGGCGGCGCTGACTAAATCTGGAAGTTCGTTATCACTCGACGAGAGGCCAATTTTATCAGCACTGGAAACCAGCGATGTTTTTAGCTGTGTATTTTTGGAGTTAATTGCGGTTATGAGTAGCCGTGGAGCGCGCTGTTGTTGTAGTTTCTGTAGGGGCTCATCATCCGAATCCGAAGAAAATACTGCGTTGGCGGCAGGAGGAAGGTGAGATTTTTTATTGCTTTTATGCTTTGTTTCGTTGCTCTTCACAGGAGCCTAAAGAGGGAGAAGAGACTTTAGATGAAGTAGTGAAAAATAGGTATGGAATTTTTACTTTTTTTCGTTTGACTTTCACTTTCTTGGTGGATTTCCCGATAGCCGCAGCAATAGTTGTAGTTGTAGCCTCTGAACAGCCGGACTCAGTGGCGTCGCTTAAACACGGTGCAGATTGTGCAAGCGACATCGTGAGTGTCTTGGAATCAATGGGTACGGAGCGCTCTCGACCACTGCGCACCAACGCATTGCTTGAAGTAGTTTGCTTCTTATTGTGCTGGCTTAGTTTAATTTTTGAAGCATCTACTGTATTGTTGTTGGCTTTGTCAACAAGCATTTTCGTAGTTGCAGCCTTTTCTGATGCTGATTTGTGTGTGGAAGATTTTCGTTTCAACTCTGTGTTGGCGCTAACCGTGGGCCGGATGGCAGATATTCTCATGCGTAGACAATCGGTATCTGAGCGCTGTACGCTGAATTGTGTGGCGGCACCGATGTGACGTTTTCTGTGTTCTGACATGGAACTCGAGTGATCGGTAATCGTGTCGGATTCCTGGATGAAAAAAAAGACGAGGATTGCGTTAAAACTATTTACATTCTTTATTAATAAAGAGAAGTCATTTTAACCTCATTCTCGCTAATTGATTCTTGCGGCGCGATCGAAGTTTTGTCTACATCTGCGGCGACAGCTGCTGTCGTCGCTGCGGCTTCATTGCGATCCTTTCTCATTATTTACAGTGGTGAACTAAGGACGAAAATAATTGTTCCACAAGTTAAATGAATTGCAAATAGAAAATGCTCTGAAAGGCTTTGAATACCGCAAAATTGACCGCTGATTCTTTTGACTTCTTCTAAACAAAAGTTAAAAACGATAAGATTTTAAAGGAAAGTAACTTTAAAGATCACATTCACATTGCTTAGGTAAGAAATGAATCTTAAAACAACGTAGAAATATTTTAATAAAACTGAAGTTTCTTTTCAGTTTTAGTAGACTCATATATATGTATAGTATATAAAACTTACGCAAAAACAGAATCTTCAAATTACACAAACAATTCCTAAAATAAATAAAATAAATACGCTGAGCAAATTTTCCGTGAAATAGGATACGCTTTAAATTTAGAACCGACAACTAGCTCAACGGATTGCTCAAATATTTGTTTAGGAATGTCTCAGCTGATTTTTAAAGTTCTGTTAAGCACGTAGAATTTGCTGCCCTAAAAAAAAAATGAGACAAAAGAGAAAACATAAAATGGATTCGTAGGTAAAAAAAAGCAACTGATGTTGTTGCCATAGCCAAAGTGTCTACGTGTGCGGAGCGACATAATTGAAGTATAAACATCGTTGGCATGAAACAGAAGGCGCAAATTTCAAGCCAGCCATTAAAATAACTGAAAACTAGTTAGCTGTACGTGTCCCTGCACCTGCCTCACGCTTCAAATATTTAGCAGAGCCTTACCAATTTATTCGCCCTTCAACGGGGGGCCTACTGTCCGACAGCACCGTAAAAATTGTTTTAGAGCATGCAGCGAGATATGCTCTCGCTTTATCGAACATTCCAAAATGCAGACAAACTAGGTCAAGCTGACTACAAACACTACAGGTATTCAAATGCAGTCAGCGGATCAGTTTAAATAAGCCTATAATGTGGCAATCAAATGCAGATCCCCACCCAACACTGTTCCCCGCGCGAAAAAAAAACAACCACTACGGCGTGTTTTCCGTCGGAGTCCTACGCTTTCGCCTTCATTTCAAACCACTCGAAGCGAGGACGGACACTGGACAATATTGCTGCGCATTTTATTCGCAAATCATTTCAAACCTTTTTAAAATTGACACTCACGCCGACAAAATATTATCCCAAATCCCTCGATTTTTTTTAATTCACTTTCTTTTCGTCACGAAATTCAATTCACCAAATTCTTTAGTGCTACTCCCTCTTTGCATTTATTCGTCAGCCAGTAATTTTTCTTTCTGTGTTGGATTTCTCTTTTGCAGTGCCTTCTTTGATTATCCCATTCAATTAACATTCTAAAATGGCGCCGTTTCATAAGCGTCGACAGCAGAAAATTTTTGCTCAAATAATATATTGCTCAAATAAATATCTTGAAACTCGTTTATTTACCGTGTACTTAATTACTTTATTTACATGTAGATCATAATTTTAAAAATAAATAAGCGTTTCTGTGGTCTAAATTCTATTTTAAAATAATATTCACAGGAAAATAATAAACCAAAGAAAAACACTTCAACTGGGAACCGAATAGATTAAGCAGGGGATTTCAAAATAATCAAAAATGTGTTACACTGAACACACCACCTAGTGAGAAACATCAGCCAGTTCAGAGCTGTCACTTGGACAGTGTTGTAGTCATGAAGGACAAAGGTATTACATAACTAAGAACAAACCAAGTACCATATAAATGCATTTTTTGGAACCCAAGCTTGCTCACACACAAGCTTGAACAGACAAAAGTTGCTCGCTGTCACACTACAAAAAATTATGCGCGTTCTCAAATTCGTTCATGTGCAAACGGTTAAGAGTTTGCTTTTGAACGCTTTAATTTTAACGAAATCGGGTTGCGGAGTGATTGTGTCAGCAGAAGAAGCGCATGCTTTAATTCTGATGTTGTATGAATACATCCGAAACTCGTCGGTATTCGAAATGGGCAAAATCGTATCACTGACATGCCTACTTTTTATAGTGAATATAAATTCATCCATGCTTATAGCTCAATATCTCACGTTCTAGAACGAATTTGAAGGTGAATCTTCGTGCACGAGTCCATAATCTCGGACCAAAATAAAACCAGTAAGAAAGCTATATTCGGCCTGGCCGAATCTTAGATACCCTACACCTAAAAGTTTTGAAAAAAATTTAAAAGGGGGGCGTAGTAAGGGGGGCGGGCGTGGCTGTCCACTCTGGGCGGCACGATGTCGGGGGTGGCAGTTGTGGAATTCAAGTAGTGACTTATTGAATTCTAGGAATTTTTGGGGCTGCAAGTTGATTGACCGTCGCGGGCTCCATGAGACCTAGCTACGCCTATGTATAAATAGTAGGCGTGGTCATTACCTTTTTCAAAACAAAATAACTAGTTTAGTTATTTTATTATTGTGTTCAAATTTAAACTTTATTTCCGTGGTAATAAACTTGTTTTCATGAGCTATTCTGTATCCATAAGTAGTGTAAAAGTGGGCGGACCGCACCCAGTTTTGATGTAATAATGTTTTTTTGGTAAACAAGTTGTTATCTAAAGGTTTATTCAGGAAGTTCATATATTTAACAATATAACCCTCTTTTGCCTGTGTAACCTAAAAGTGGGCGGATCACGCCCATATTTGGGTTACTAACGGATAATGCTACTCTATACTCAGGAATGAAATTTTGTTGTCATAACTCAAAAACGAACGCTGATATCACATTTTTACTAAAAAATAGGCGTGGTCGTGGACCGATTTTGCCCATTTTCAATACCAACCTGCACACCACAAGAAACAATATTTCTGCAAAATTTCATTACGATATCTTTACCGGTTCTCCTGTGATCGTGATTTCAACAGACAGACAGACAGACAGACGGACGGACATGGCTAAATCGACTCAGGAGGTCACGCTGATCAAGAATATATATACTTTTCTATACCTATCGTCTCTATTTCTATGCGTTACACATTTCGTGACAAAGTGAATATACCCTTAACCTTAAGGTGTAGGGTATAAAAATGGGGTCCGCCCACTAATTTAATAAAACTCTATTACTGTAGAACTAATAGTGGTGTGGTCATGAAATTTGGCACAAATATTCTCTGTCATCACAGGCTATTTAGGAAAAAGTCGGATCAGCGATAATAATTTAACGGATAACGGTAGTCCGCTAAATATTATTTATATATATATATATATGTATATATATATTAGAAGTCAAATGTAAATTTATGTTACGGGTGTATAAACTTCGGCAAGGTTTATAATTCCAAGAAATGTATCATTTATTCTATATTTTTTTTCAGAATATATTTTGGGTATTGATAAATATTTAGATAATTTTTATTCTTAAATAGAAATGCAGACAATTTTTATATTTGAGTGCTAGAGTTGCAATAGAGAAAACAGCAAAAAGAAAACAAATTATTCTCTATTGTACAATAAATATAATAAAATTCTACGAAAACTCAAAAACAAAATTAAACTGAATTAAATTATTTCTTTAAATCCGCTATAATATTGTATAATAAGATTTTAAAAATAAACGTTTTCTTCCACCAAGCCAATGCTGTGATTGGTATGCATAACAAAACCAAAATGAAAAGGCAACAGATAAGAAACATTTTTAGACTGTGAAGCTTTGAAGCTGTGAAGATTGGCCCAAGGGGCCTAGTCTGACATGGCCCATATACATCAAGCTTGTGGCTTCAATTTTGTTGTTGTGTTGTAGGTTTTGGCGCTGACTCCAACAAGTGTTTTATACTTACTTTATTTTGAGTTTTAAAATAATTTTTCTCCTTAAAAGCGAAATCTCGTTTTCATTCGTTCAACAAGGACAAACTTCTCTGAACAGTATGACTACGTCAACTTCTTATATTTGTAAAGAATGCTATTTGGTTGTTCTATATGTAACCACAAACCGAACAAAATCAAAATTTTGCGATAGAGCAGAAATGGTTCATCGATGGCAAACAATATTCGTAGTGTAATATCCGCAATAGCAAACTAGAAACTACGTATAGCCACAATGGTTTCTACAATTCAGAAGAAAACGCTTTCAAAAGCAAACTCGTGTCGCCATGGGCTTTCACTAATATTACCATACTTTAACATACACTCCCAGAGTTGCCATTAAAGAATTTTCTATCCCGTACTGCTTTTAGCCACTTGGGGCGTTGCTTGTTTATAAGAATTAATACTTCGTAATTTTATATTAGAGTGCGTTTTCTGGAATATCCTAGTGCATTTCGATAACTACAGATAAAATGTTGAAATATACTGCAATCGTTTTAATATTTCTAACGTTCTCGTTAAAAGAAGGTAAAAGCATTCTTGAATGTAATTAAAAAGCTTAAGCTTGTTTAAGAAACAAATGTTTGATATCAAAACAAAATGCAGAATTGAACATTTTTAAACAAATCTCACTATTTTTAGGTTTGGCCATTTGGTGCTATCGTTGTACCTCAGCGACGCCAGGCTGTGCGGACAACTTCAACTGGTTGGGTATCGGTTATTTGGGCGAACAATGTCCGGACAAAAATGACATTTGTGTTAAGGTGGTGGAAAAACGTGAAGGTACGTATTAATCGTGCATCGTATCGTAGATTCGTATGCACATTTACTAAATTCATAGATTATTATTTTAAAACTATTCTCACCAAACTAATTTTTAATACAGCCAGAGAAACAATAACGCGGGAATGTCTCAGCACGTTGAGCTTTCGCACCGATATACCAGCGGACAAGTATGAAGGCTGCCGTCCTGCAGCCAAAGATGTGCGTTTAGCGCATTATGTTAATCACACCATCAAGGAACATGATGTCAAGCGTGATTACTTTACGAATGTAACATTCTGTTTTTGTTTCCTGGATCATCGCTGTAATGGAGCGAATGGAATAGTGAAATCAGCTCCTTTGCTAATGGGCCCTATAATTCTTGCGATGTTTAGGAACTGGTGGCTTTAGAGTAGTCTACAAAAAAGAAGTCATTCAAATTTAAATGCATACAAATAATTACAATTGTTTGTATTCGTCATTCAATGATTCTTGTATTTAGAGTCTTTTCGAACACCGGAACTCTGGGAAAAAACTATCCGTCCACACATAAAAGTGCCTTTCAAATATATCTATATATATGTATGAATTTACAGGATCCATAATAAGAGGTTTTTTGCAACTTTTGAAATAATTTTACGCTTCTTTCTATATTCAGTATGATTACTTTTTATACCGTCTATGTTTTAAGTGCAAAATAACGTGTATACATTTTAAGATGTAAAGTAAGTTTTATGTATAAAATTAAGTAAACGTTTTACATTCCATCTACATTTTTACTAAAATATTTATATATAAAGCATAACAAACAACCAGAAGAAATAGCTTTAACATTCTTTTTCAATATATCTATTAATCAAATTCAAAATCAATCAACAATCGCAAACTCAATCCATGCTTAATCATTTACAATGCATGCTTATCTTCTGTCCAATTCAATCGTTCTCCCATCCCGCCTAAAAGAGACTGTTTGGGACCTCGGAAGTCATATTCTGCCACATCCTGGTGGTTTTTACAGTGATCCGAGTACACTGCAGCCAATCGCAGGCACTCGTCTACCGACAGTTCAAATGGTCTCAGTTTGTCGTTCACATCGGCGCGCTTGAACATCTCGTCTGTCGCATCCTCGCGTTGGCTGGGTGGAAACAGCATGCTGTAGCCGCGTCGACAGTATTTCTGTCGCATGTTGAAAATGTGCCTCACAACGCGTTCCACTAGCTCGAACGGCAGCTCAGTTTTGGGACGCTTGTACGGTATCAGCTTAACAACGCCAACATCAACATCTGGTTTCGGCACAAAAGCTCTGCCCGGTATAATAAACTTCAATACCGGTTCGGTCCAAATTTGTGACATGATTGAGAGACGACATCGTTGCTTATTTCCCAGCTTTGCACAGATA
Source organism: Myopa testacea (assembly GCA_949629155.1). Taxonomy (NCBI): domain Eukaryota; kingdom Metazoa; phylum Arthropoda; class Insecta; order Diptera; family Conopidae; genus Myopa; species Myopa testacea. The sequence continues at coordinate 18,559,025 of OX451348.1, read as the reverse complement.
CGGTCGGCCACCTCTTTCTGGAAGGTGAGCGTCATGCAAGTCTTGATGTGCTGAAAGCCACCCCGACGCAGCGACAGATCGTGCAGCCAGTTGATCAACAGTCGTGTCGATATGGCAAAGGGTAGATTGCCGATTAAATGCAGGCGATGAGGCTCGGGTTTATCTGGTAAATGCTGCTCCATATTGAAGTGCAGGATATCCTCGTTGAAGATGTCTATTTCAGTGAATGGAGCCACGCACTCTTTTAGTAATTCTAGCGTAGGCATAAAGCGCCTATCCTTTTCGACAAGCACCAAACGTTTTGGCTCGCGGCGTATAATGGAGCGCGTGATAGCGCCAGGGCCAGGTCCCACTTCTAGCACAGTGTCGCACGGATCTATGCGGCCGGCTGACTTTACAATTTTGTCCGTCAGCCGTTCGTCCATGATGAAGTTCTGCGAAAGCTGTTTGATTGCTCTCAGGTTGTATAGTTTGATGAGTTCACGAATAGTTGGTAGCGGCGGCAAACGCGCGCCGCTGGCGAGCATTCGACGAGTGGCTTCTGACATTTTTTATATTTGTAGTAATTATTGTAAGATTTCGAATTATAGTGGGAAATAGATGAAAGCTATCTTTGTGATTGTTTTTTTTTTTTCGTCTTACTTTTCGTTGGTTACTTTTTTGGGCTCCTCGAAATCGTCTAGAAATTTCTCCTGCTGCACCGACAACATCGAGTAGGCGTAGATACCTAGCACAGATATACCCAGGACGCCTGCGGTTATTAAGTTGTTACGACGTTGTCGGTTTAACTTCGATACACGTACAATGTTCTGCTGTTCGATGATTCTCATAAAATCCAGCTGAGTTTTGTCCAATTTCGGTGCCGTTTCTCCGTACTTGATTTTCGGTTGTTGTACTTCCGGTCCGGACATTATTTAGTTGCCAGAAAAATTATTTATTTTTGGTGTTTTGTTTAAATTCTGAATAGATTGTGAAATTCCAGATTTTCCTGCATGAAAAATTTTCTACAAATTCTTTCTTCTCAGCTGTTTTATAATTCTAAAATTTAGGTTAGAATGATCACTATACATAACTATATACCTAAACAGAAAGAAGATGGCGCTGGGATGTTTTTGTAAAGCAGTAGAGTACAAAACCCCACAAACTATAGCTAAAATTTTAACAACTCAACCATAAGGCTTAAATAGGTTTTATGACAATATGCCCTATGTTGTTGTTGTTGCTTTTGGCGCTGACCCCGACAACAACCCCAAAAAGGTGTGGCAACTTCCGGATCCACATTTATAGCCCCTTGAACTTTGAAATTTAACCGCCTATAGCTCCTAAACTAAAGCACATATCGAATTGGTACCGTTAAAAAAAGATTAAAAATACCCTACGTGTATGTTATATAAGATTTTATCGAAAACCTTATAGCTTTCCAGGAAAGTGCAATTTAAGATTTTTAGTACTTTTTTCAAAATTCAATAATTTGTTCTACGTAAAATGTAAAATTGACCTACATATTATTTTATCACAATATTAAGAAAGTAGAGTTTCTTACCTTTTTATAGAGGTAAATATCATCGGAATCGGTGGAGGAAGTTACTAAAAATATAAAATTTCATTTTTCTCCAAAAGTAAACAGTTTTCAACAAAATGTTGTGTTAACAAAGATAAATGAAAAATAATTCAAATACCTTTCTGAGGACACCTATCTTCTACAGTTTAGGAGATACAGTTCTGAAATTTTCAAACCTCAAAGGTTTGTTCTTCAAACCTCCATAACTTGTTGGAGTTCGAACAATAAAGAACAGCAACAACAAAATCTGAATTATGCCACTGTAGTATATTTATGCCGAAAAATGTGAAGTGATCGCAATTAGGAAGGCTGAAAATGCGGTCGGAAATTACACATTACGTTACCTAAGAGAATTCCTTTAAATTGAAGCAGTTTTCAGCTGTTAAAAACGAGAGTAAAACATAATGAATTCAGTTATCTGAATTAGAAAATAGAAATTTTCTATGCCAAGTTATATGCACAATAAATGAGTAGGCTAATGAGCTAAATGAGCTGCTAATGAAATGTGTCTCCTTTCAAAACAATGTGTGCATGTGCATACTTTAAATATGTGGATATACGGCAACACTGCAAATAATCTGGTTATAAGATGTGTGATATCATGTTTCCACCGAAGATTAACTGCTACTAGATTTTCGAAAATCTACTCAGATAATCAGGTCGTCTCCACCAAGTTAAACAGAAGCGAGCTGTCATTTGATTGTTTACATTAGTGTTCTCAAGCAAACAAATACTTACGTTGTCTTTTTAAATAATTTATTTGAAATATGTTTGAATGAGGTCGATAATATTTTGTTCTGACTTCAAGTATTAGTTTGGAAAGGAAGAAAATGAAATATAATAAGAGCAATCTCTACTATCTTCGCAGAAGAATTATAATCCAGGTGGGAAAAATCGCAGCAGACACTGGTAAAGTCTACATTCATATACAAGGGAACACAACTCAATTTTTCTCATTGCAGGAAAGGCATGGACATTTTTGGGAGAAGGACGTTCCTAAAATGAACGAAATGTACTTCAAGAATACGTTTCGAATGACTCGAAGTAGCTTTTCAATTTTGTGGGGAAAATTAGATGTCTGAAAAGGCAGGATACCAAATATCGCCGTTGTATACCTCTTGAAAAATTAATAAAGATAAACACAACTTATTGTTGATGTTTATTTATTTTATTTTGACATTTGTTCCATTTTAAGCTGCCATTTGTTTCATTTCCACAATATACCCAGGGTTGTATTCGAAATATTCTCGAAAATCTGGTTGATTATTTAATAATCCAGTCATTGAGTAGGTTATAATTTGTATGAATAATCAACTTAAAATAGGGGTAGATTTCAGAGAAAATCTAAAAAGTGTCGTTAATCTAGTAGATTTTCTCCGGTGGAGACAGGGTATGATTGTATTATACGCTCGATTGTAACGTGATACGAAACGAAAAACAACAACGACAACAAAGCATCAGTTGCAGCAGCCAATTTCATACCATGATTCCACAGCCATTTTTTACCACTTGTTTTTTCAGAATCTGAAAAAAGCAGGATTTATAAATGCTCGCTCGCACTCCCGAGCAGGAGCAACAGAAAAAATTATCAGCGCTCCGGCTCTCTGAAAATAGTATTTGCTAATTTAATTAATAGATACTAATTATTTATTAATAGAGGACGATCGAGTCCGAGTCATTGCTCGTAATTTTTTTAAGAGCACGAGCCAGCCAGAGCAAAACACAACAGCACAGGTCGTTTCTGTGTTGAAAAGATTTTAAGAGGTGAATGAATGTTTTTGAATGAAAATTAATGGTAAAAAGTTGGTAAAATTCGCCTTCAAGTGACTGAAATGGGCGTGGCAATGTTTTAAAACACCATAATTCGGAACTATAATACCACGGATCTGAAATTTTGCATCGTGATTGGTTTTACACTGTAGAGGTGCACTACAAGTGTCTTTGCTTAAAATAATTAGAACAATGACGTTAAATAGAAGGCGGCCCAACAACTATGGGCAACTAGTTGTTAAGAAAAAATAAAATCAATTTTTATTTCTTTTCTGTATGTTCATTTTTTATTTTCTGTATATGTATTCACCCTGTGTTTATTTATTACTGTTTTGACATCAATTGTCAAAAATACTCAGTTCAACATAGAACATAAGATTACGCCGAACGAAGTAAAAAAGTGGTTTCGTTCTGCTTATGTCGTTACTTCAGGAAAGCAAAAAACTTAGGATCACAACACACGATGCAAATGTCAAACTTTACGTGCGGTGTAAAGTTTAAATTATTGAAAAGAATTAAGCTATAACATGTTAATAATTGAAAACAGTTGTAAATTATTATTAGGCGACTGATTTATTTGTCTTTCGCTCCTTTTAAAAATGTATTGCCAGACATTGCGTGCACTGAGCTCTTCAAGACAAAGATTGCTGTAAAAGTGATACCAACAAGCGATTTGTAGGCGCCTTAAAGAATCTGTCAAAACTGACGTCACAACCAATCGGAAAAAATAACGGGCATTCGCAATGCGTAGCCTGGATTGCTATCATTCTTGCATCAATTCCTTTAATTTGTTTTTCCAATATCTTTCATTCATTCCGATCAGAATTCAGATCACTTTTGTGGCTCGTATTGCAAACAACGTGAAGTGAGGATCATTAATTTTTGACGTGAAGTGAAATAAACAAAAAAGAAAATATTGAGTTGTTGACACTCTCTCTGTTGTTGTATTTTAATTGATTTGTCATGAGAAAATATTAAAAAAGTTTCACATTCTTGTTACATTTTTGTTAATAAATTTCACAATTTACGACAGATTTAATTAATATAAAAAAATTTAAGAAATAATAGAAAGGTGAAAATCAAGTATTAATAGAAAAGAAAACTTAAACGTCTCAAAAAAAAACGACGTAGAAACTGGATTTAACGTTGCTCAAAACAACACAGCAGCAAAGGAAAAATCCAAGCAAAGGGGGAAAAACAAAAACAATACGCAAAGACGACGTACATACATACATAGTAGAAATAAAAAAGGTAATTGCAGAAATCAGCTGTGTACCCAGAGATGTCTAGTGATTGGTTCGGTTATGATTTCTTAAGCCTTGGAGAGGGGGTGAAGTAAGAAAGAATTGCATGTATTTTCATAGCAGCTCCAAAACGACGTTATTGCTTTATATTCCTTTTGTTTTTATTGTGGATGGTCTGTTTTTTGTTTTTGTTCTCTATTTGTGCACAAAAATAAAAAATTTTAAGTAGTGCATAATCTCAATTATTTCCAGGCATAATTTTGAAAATTTTTACGGTGTTGTGGTTGCTTTATGTAAACACGAAGTGAATATTAAAATTTTTCTGAAACATTCAATTTAAAGTACTAGAAAGATTAAATGCAATCAGTTCAATAAACAATGATTAAAAACACTAATAAAACTATAAAAATCAAATAAATACATAACGATCTCAGATTTAATACGCTTCGATTTTATACATTATTCCAATATTTATGAACAATATATTTATTGCGGATTGAAAATTACACAGGCATAAAAAAAAACCGTGCTATACTATTCGTTAGAAAATCGCTCAAATAAGCGACTGCAATTTATAATTTCTTTTGCTAATAAAACATTAATAAAAGAAAAAGTCTTTCCAGTTTCTTTTTTAAGTGACCTTTAGTATATATAATATACATACGTATATGTATATATTTTTCGCTTATATGAAATTAAGTCTGAAATCAGATCCTGTTGCATGATATATGTATGTATGTATATATGTATGTACATACAGTATCGGCCAAAACCTAAGCACCCCCTCAGTACATTTTTTTAAAATGATAATTTTTTTAAGAAAACAAAGTTATTAAAATTTATTTTTTTTATTTTTTTATTTATTTATATCTTTATTATTGAAAAACACAAACTTAAGGAATTCAGAAGTTAATAAAAAAAAGTTAAAATTCAAAAAACATTTTAAGTCGCAAATATAAGCGGACTAAACTAAAGCACCCCCTAATATTGTGTTTGGAAATTTTACTACGCTACTGCGACATTACTGTATTAGTTAACGGTACACTCCAAAAATGCAGCAGCTATTAAGCTGCAGTGTTAAGAAAAAGAACTTGTTAGAATTTATGCGAAAATTGTCATTGTTTTAAAGTTTTCGTTGAGATAAGAGTAATGGCACGCAATAAGTACTCAAGTGAATTTAAAATTAGAATTCTTGATGATTGGAGAGCCGGCTTATCAAGACATCAATTGAGTGCAAAATATTCGATCAACAGATCAATTATTTCTAGGCTAATTAAAAAGTTTTTGCAGACTGGTCGCACATCTCCTACTCATTCTGGAGGAAGGCCACGTGAAAGTAGTGGCCTTCGCCTTCGCGACATGAAGACTCCTTAATTAAAAGGACAATCCAAAATGATCCTACAGCATCTTCTAGTCACATACGAAACCGCTTAGATTTAAAAATTAGCGAAAGAACGATTCGCAGAAGGGCGGTAGAGGCCGGATTATTCAGTCGACGACCAGCAAAAAAACCTTTCATATCGTCAAAAAATAACCAGAAAGAGTGTTAACTTCAGCCTGGCCGAAGTTCATATACCCTACACACGTTTACTTAAAAATTAGGCGTGGCAATGGTCTAATTTTTTTTCCTTTTCAATCTCAAATAGCCTGTGATGGCAGAAAATATTCGTGCCATATTTGGTGAAAATATCTCTATTCGTGCTCCTGTAATCGAGTTTAATTTAATTAGTGGGCGGACCACGCCCATTTTTGGTGATCTGTTTTGGTCAGAGACAGTTGACTTCTGGACAAAATTTCAACCGCAAATTCGTTCTACAAGCTGAGAAATTGAGCTATAAGCATGGATGAATTTATATTCACGGACCAAAAGTAGGCGTGGTAATGCTCCGATTTTGCCCATTTTCAATACCAATGAATTTCTAATGTTAGGCAATATTCGTGCCAAATTTGATTAAGATATCTCTATTCGTGCTCCTGTAATCGACTTTTATTTAAATAGTGGGCGGACCACGCCCATTTTTTGTGATCTGATTTGGTCATGGACAGTGGACTTCTGGACAAAATTTCAACCGCAAATTCGTTCTACAAGCTGGGAAATTGAGTTATAAACATGGATGAATTTATATTCACTATAAAAAGTAGGCGTGGTAATGGTCCGATTTTGCCCATTTTCAATAGCGATGAGTTTCTAATGATAGACAATATTCGTGCCAAGTTTGAAGAAGATATCTCTATTCGTTCTCTTGTAATCGTGATTTCCACAGACGGACAGACAGACAGACAGACAGACAGACAGACAGACAGACGGACGGACATGGCTAAATCGACTCAGGAGGTCACGCTGATCAAGAATATATATACTTTTCTATACCTGTCGCGCCTCCTTTAATGCGTTACAAACGGAAGGAGTAAGTGAATATACCCTATTCACTTCGTGTGTAGGGTATAAAAAAGCCAGACTTGAATTCGCCAAGGCCCATCTCAACTGGAGTGTCCAAAAATGGAGGACTGTGCTGTTTTCTGATGAATCTAAGTTTAATTTAATGGATTCAGATGGCATAAGGCGTGTACGCAGACCAAATGGACAACGGTTGAATCCTAAATATTGCAAAGGCACTGTAAAGCATGGAGGCGGCAACATAATGGTCTGGGGTTGTTTCTCTGGGCAAGGGATTGGGCCAATTCATAAGATTGAAGGAATTATGGATCGTTTCATGTATCGTAACATATTAGAAGACGTGATGTTGCCTTATGCTGAAGAAGAGATACCACTTAAATGGACATTCCAGCAAGATAACGACCCAAAACATACGTCGAAAGTGGTTAAGGAGTGGTTCCAGAACAATTTGATAGAAGTTCTCCGTTGGCCTGCCCAATCCCCCTATCTTAACCCAATCGAGAACTTGTGGGAGATCGTTAACTTAAAAATCAACCGAGAAAATTGCAAAACCAAAGAAAATTTATTTGAAGCCGCAAAAATAGCCTGGGAAGCAATATCACCTGATATAATTAGTAATTTAATATCCTCTATGCCTAAAAGATGTGCGTGTGTCATCCAGAATAAAGGATTCGCAACGAAATATTGATTTCAATAGTTTTTTTTGTACCTGAAATTAGGGGTGCTTTAGTTTAGTCCGCTTATATTTGCGACTTAAAATGTTTTTTGAATTTTAACTTTTTTTTATTAAATTCTGAATTCCTTAAGTTTGTGTTTTTCAATCATAAAGATATATATAAATAAAAAAATAAAAAAAATAAATTTTAATAACTTTGTTTTCTTAAAAAAATTATCATTTTAAAAAAATGTACTGAGGGGGTGCTTAGGTTTTGGCCGATACTGTATATTTAATAATCTTATATGTACGTAATTTTATTCTGAACATCTTTCGTGCACAAACGATCTGTTTAATATTTATTTTCTTCTTCTTTTCTAGAAATCATAGAATATAAGAGAAAATCGTGTTACGCGTATTCACTACCGTCCCAAAACAATTTTTTTTTGTAAATAAATTTGAAATAAGTCTACACAGTAAACATTTTTATCAGATTTAATCAGATATTTTAATCTGAAACAATAACGAAGAACTACAAATATTTTTTTTAAAAATTCGAGGACAGAAAAGGAGATTTCAAAAAAAAAAAATACTTTCTGGAAAAGTTCTTCTAGAAGTTGCAACAGTTTTTTAAGGATTTGAAGAAGCAACAACAACTCCTACTAGAATAACAACAACAACTGAAATCCTACATAAACAACAGCATCATCAACATGCCATTCATTTCAAAAGATTGGCGTTCACCCGGTGAAGCTTGGGTGAAAACCGATGAAGGCTGGGAAAGACTGAAGGTACTCGAGTGCGGCAAAAGAAAGCGGTAAGTTCAAAAAGTATAAGTAAAATTCCAAATATCATACAATATTATGAAAATTTTCTATACAATCAGTGTAAAATAAAAGTTTAGATACTTTAGTAAAAAGATTTGCGATCTTATTTTGCGGATCTAAGACCACAGATATTTAATAGTTTCAAATTACCCGGCTTCTAATATACTTAAACAGTTTTGGTCCTCGGTTATAAGTCCTCTATAGTCCCCAATAGATCCAAGATGGGTCTGTTGGGAAAGCAACTAATAGCTAAGATTCTTAATGAACAGGAATGTAAACAGGTTCAAGTCCATACAAAATTGACTTTCATTAATACAAAGCGAAAGAAAGGTGCATCACCTCGGTACTGTTTAGGTGTCAACTGACATTCGATAATGAGTAATTAACACTATTTGTCAACAATAATTCAGCTAGAAATCAGTCTGTATCAGTCCTGTAAAGATCAGTATTGAACATGTCCTTCTCCTCGGAGATGATTATGTCTATATGTATGTCCTGGATTATTTGGATCTTGTCAAAGTCAGTTATGTCTGTCAGTCGAAGAGATCTGTGATTGCTTACACCAGACCATGTTGATGGGTTTTTCAATAAAAAGAACTTAAAAAAACGAACATAAAGTTGCTTGCATAACTTTTTCGTAACGATAAAACTCATAAATCATTCATAGATTTAGTATATAAATAATTAACTAAAACATTATAAACATAAAGAATAACATGACATATCACAAACACAAGAATGATATAATAGAATTTTTGTATAAAAGATATAATGAAAACATTTGCAATCATAATGAATAGACACGAAATTGTATTCATTGTATTTGATGGCATTGTACATGCATATTATAATGATCGTTGGAACTTCATTGCAATTTTATTGTCACTCTTTGTTGTGGCAGTCATGACAAAGGGTTATTTTTTGTATTTGTAATTTTTGTATCGTACATTGTTACGTTTTGACTCGCGTTGATGCCAATATTGCCAACTGTTAATTTTTGTTACATGAACATTCGTTATCTACTTTATTACTACATATTAAATATAAAAAAAAAATCGGGAACATCAGTTGAAAGCCAGAATGCTTTCGCTGTTACTACCATAAAAATGAGTAATATTTTTATATACTATATTGTTTGTATTTATTAGTTTTTTTCATTACCTTTTTTTGTTTATACATAATTATATAAATTCTTGCGTGCTTCGTCTGTGTTTTGAAATATGTAATAATAATTTAATAGGGGTTTTCGTAACTGGTTCAATTATAATGTATTGTCTTTTCCATTTTCTTTCAATTGTTTTGTTTTAATTTTATTTATTTTCTATTTGATTACGTATGCGTTTAATTTCATACCATTTGCGGGTTTTTTCTTTATTTTATTAATTTCTAGTTATGAAATGTTTATTAAAAGTAATTTTTGTTTTGTGTTTTTTTAATTATATCTATAATGGGTATTATGTTTAAATTTAATTATAGCATTTATCATTATTGATTATGATTATAATCAAGCGAATTATCCTATTTAATTTACGTCATCTTCTTTACGTCTTTCCTTCGAAGTCATGTCATTTTGTAAAGAATTTAATCAATTAAAATGTACTCTTTTATATTATTCAACTTAAGGCAATCTAATGTAAAAACTTTGGATATATACCTAGCTGAAGAATTTGGAATTGATGTTTCAAAGAATATTGAAATAATAATGTTTATGAAATTTCCAAAAATAGACATAATAGAGAAAAGTTGAAAAGAAAATAGGCGAAAAATCGGACCAATCAAATCTGGGTCAACAATGAAAAAATCAAAATGATGTGTTGAGTGTACAACAAAATATTCTGAGTTTAGAGTTGAGCAGGAAGCGAGCATCTGCTGTTTATTAAATAAAAAAAATAAACATTGTATTTTCAAATACTACACTTTTAATTAAATACTTATTAAAAGATGCATTACGATAATTTTATATGTAACTAGTACATTATATATTGCTGTTGTTGTCATGCATGACAACACGCAAATGGTTTTATTTTAGTAAAAAACCGTTAGTCTAAACGAACCATTAATATGAAAAAAAGAATACCAAAAACTCCATCTATTGGCTGCTTCTACCACACGAATGAGAAAATCTTAATATATGTATAAAAACTCAAGTTAGTTGAAACGGTAAACTATGTAAGTCACTAGTTTAACCAGTCGGGTATTCATTGGTCATGCATGCAAGCTAACCGCTGAATCAGCAGCTTGTGCTACACTGCATTAAATGATGCCGCATAATCTGCATACATGCATGAACAGTTATTTTATATGCGAAGAAAGCAATAAAAAGAATATCTAGAAAAATTGTCAGAAAAAATAGGCGAGAAAAACACGACTACAAAACAATTACACTACAACTCGATAAATCAATCTCGATTATAGTATATAAACGAACTAATGATTTGACACAATGCTACGTTATTAAAGGTCAGGTAAAAAAAATAGCAAAATAGCATGGCGTATCCTTTCTTTTATGCACAAGAATTAATTAATTAGCACAAGAAACAGATGAATAATAGAACATAAATACTCTACTATTTATTCTGTCATAATAGTTGAGTATTTTTTTATTTGTTGTGTAATTTTGAGATTAGTTCTGTGGTCACAAGCTGTGTAACAGTCTAACTCGCGCTTTTCTTTAATTTCAGGAGAATCATTTAAGGTTTCAATTCATTTCTTTTCATTTATGTGCTTCATAGTGAGAATATTGAAGTGAGAGAGAAAGAGAAGAGACGAGACCAGACCAAAACGTATGAGAATGAGCTAGTATTGAAAGTTCAAATTTAGTAAAATCTGGGTCACCAAGGATGCTGTTGTTTTTGCTTTATATGTCATGGTACATGGTGGATAATATGCCATGCTAGATAAAGTAGGATACACACTAGTGTAGCTGTGTTCCCTCGTGTCGTCCCTCTTTTCGCTTCTTATACCATTTAAATTTAATAAAATAGAAGCACATACAATACAACAGTAGATATGTATACAGAATTATATGCGAGTATAAAGATGGAGATGGCATTCGCTAAGTTAGAAAAAATGGGTGGGGGCGTCGCGTAAACTTGACCGAATTTTTACACATCCTGGGCTTAAAATTGTTGCTCAGAGCAGACTGCTTTCGGTAGAGCAAACTAGAGTAGAGTAGAATAGAGTGGAATAGTTTTTCAGTTTGTCCTTCGTACGTTCGTCCTTATACAGTATGTGGTTGTGGCCTTAAAACATTGTATACAGTTTTTTTGTTTGTTGGTGTAAAATTTATGAGAGAATAACTTTGAAGAAAACAAACAACAAGAATACCCTTACTATAGTAAGGGTATAGCACATCCACATTTTCCACACAAGATTCAACAAGTTCCAAGTTTTCAAGTTCACCATTCAGTGATTCGAAAAAGTGAAAATAATGCAACTTATTTTAAAACGGATTTAAGACTGAAATTATTTAAGATTGTTTATAGTAAAAGAAGCCCTTATGGTATAAAAATGTATCTTACATCCGGAGATAAGAGGTTATATTAGGGGTGTGTCCATCCCACCATAACGCACAGGTGGGGGTGTCGACACCCTTCAGTTGTGTACAGCGTCACCTCCTGAGTACGTACATCTGTCTGTCGCTCTGTCTGGGGGTTATTCTCAACAAAAAATATTTTTCTGGCACTCACCACCCACCGCCGTCGCTGAAGTTTTTCTGTATTTTATAGGGAAGTAAAAGTGCTTCACAACCAAAAGCGCAGAAGCGACAGCAAGTCTGGAACGGCTTCACTGAGGCACCATGAGCCCCCAAGTACAAAAGCTATGTCTCCATCAGATGTCGCACTGCAGCGCGTTCCTTCAACAAATTCGCTCTATTGTCATCTCGTAAGAAATCCATAATTTGATTCTTCAGTGTGACCTCACACAATTTGGAAAAGCAGTATAAAATGCTAATTGGTCAAAAGTCTTCCATCTTTTTGGGCGTCGGAGATTTAGGAATTGATGCAATTCTGTCCCTCTTCCATTCTTTAGGAAACTTGAAAGACATTAGAATTTTATTTAGTAGTAATGCAGTACATGGAGTACAAGTAGTAAATGGAGAATATGTTGTCCAAAAGCCGGGAAAATTATTTTTCAAAATTTAAGGTGAACCCCACCGAATTCGATTTCAAGTTGTGTAGTGATTCGCAGACTTCATCAATCGTAATACCACGAAAAGAAAACGGGGAATCCCTCGTGAAAGGAGTCATCGAGTACAGATGCAGAGATAGAGGAAGCATGCAAGGACACAAAGTAGTTGTTTAATTAAGTAGGGTACAGTTCAATAGGTTCTGGATACCCTTCTGGCACACCGCACCAATGGATGAGCTTCCAAAAATTCCGTGTAGAATTCACTTTTTCAATTTTCGGCCAAAGGCTTAACTAAAAATAGTCGAAAGGCCAGATCTCTCAACGTAATGGCATAGCTAAGTTTTGGAGTTCGCCAAGGGCAGTCCTTCGCTTCAGGAGTAAAGGAACAAATTCAGTGGAATAAATTTATTAAATAGCTTCGTCATAAGCTTGGAATCCACATCATTGAGTTGATAGAGCTGCGACATGTCAAGTTGCAGACAAGTGGAAAGAATGTCCACATCTATTTTCCTATAATGAAAAGGGGGGGCCGAAGTGGATGTCAATAAGTCAGCCGAGGAAAAAATAAGGGAGTATAAAAAAAGGCAGTAAAAATTAGGTCCATTACATAACCCCGGAACAAAATATTTACTATGTGAATATCCTTATATTGGAGATACAGTGTTCCACTAAAGTCTTCGTACAGCACTTGGTCACAACTTTATTGATAAAAAAAGGTAATGCGTGGCAAGAATTTTAAAAAAAATTTAATGCAGCTTTGTTTATGAAACCATTTCCTTCAATTTAACAAATTCAAAAATTCAGGACAAATGGGTGAAAATCGAACCTCGCTTTGTACAAAAAGTTGTGGAATCGATGTCGGACCTTCTTAAAGCCCTTATTAAAAATATAGGCTAAGTACCCCACAAAATATTAAAAAAAAAAGTTCACAGTTTATAAGGATTTTTAGTTACTTTGTTTGTGAGTGTACGAAGACTTTATTGGAACTGATTCAGTGACTTTTTTGCGATTTTAGTTAATAAATTTTGGATTAATTGATGAAATTGGTTTATTTTTTTGTTAAATTGAAGGAAATGGTTTAATAAACAAAGCTGCATTAAATTTTTTTTAAAATTCTTGCCACGCATTACCTTTTTTTATCAACGAAGTTGTGACGAAGTGCTGTACGAAGACTTTAGTGGAACACTGTATGTATGTATATAGTATCAATACATCAGTGATATCTATCTATCTTTCATGAGTTAAGAAGAAGAAGGAAATGCATTTACAAATTTCAAAAGAGTTCTAAAATTAGCCCTACTATAAGAAATACAATTTTTACGACTTCCCCTTATAGGTTAATAATTCTGCTGGCTTTCAAAATACAATACAACTGAAAAAATGCAATGGTTTTCATAAGCTTTTCAGACGAAAACTTTAGCTAAGGAAAGTAAAAAAAAAGTAAGGAAATTTAACATATTTACATAGTATATATTTTGTCGACTACGTCTACGACGCTACAAGTAAATTCAAGTCGGTCAATCTTATGAATCTTTATGTTGCCCTACACATTAGTTCTATAATTGTCTATGTCTAAACATATCTATGTTTATTTAAAGTACAAAATTTATTTTCTAAAAAATAAAAACTTTCCGACTGTATATTTGATTTCAATCAAGGGAATTTATGAATAGTTAAATACTTGAAACGTCTTCTTTACGCACGTTACCAGGTCAAACTTATTACCAACAATAATCAATAAAATGGATCAATTTATTTTCATTTCAGTGGAATCTTACTTGATTTATTTTCATACTCAAGAGAAACTCATTAAATGGTAATAAAGAGGAGAGACAAAAAGAAAAAGTAGGAGATAGAGCAAAAAATAGAGAAAGATGATTCCATTTATTATGTCTATAAAGAGATTTATTTATTATAAAGTGAAGTTATTTTTACTACGTTTTACTTCCTTCAAGGGAATTTTTTAAATTCGATCTTGTTCATTTTGTATATTTTTAGAACTTGGAGGGATTTAAGATAGAGATGTTGAGCACGTTGTAAATGTTGTACTCGAATACATTCAAAGAAAGTTTTTGTTGTTTTTTAAAAACTCCTAGTTAACTGTAAATAGATCGAGAAGTGTGGTGTGGGTACCACGTGGCTCTCGTAAATCGTTCAACATAGTTCCATTGGCCCATGTCACAATAGGCCTCTTGGGACCGGCCTACTCTTGTTGATTGGTTGATTGCAGAAAGAACAGCTTCCTATCCACACTGTACCCACTTTAAAGGCAAAAATTGAAACTGCCTCACGAACCTCAAACCTAACACATGCATGGACACTTCGAATCAGGGTTTAAAAATGTTTCTGTTTTCATTTCTGTTGCGTTTTCATTTTTGTTTTGTTATGCAGAGTAGCCTTAGCAAGGGCTTCGCGGAAGTGAACATGCTGCAGGTAGTGCACTAGAAAAGATATTTACAAACTGGAACGGCTGTATTTCATGTTTGTTGTTTTTAAAATCTAATTATATAATATTATAGCCGATTTAAATTCACTTTAATTTTTTTTTTGTTTTTGTTCGCATTATATTGTTGTTTTATTTTTATATATTTTTATTTTAGCTGTAGAAATTTATTTTTGTAATGTAAAAATAGCCTGTCCTCCAGGTATTGAGCAAGGTATTTGGAAATAAAGAAATTTGGACCAAAATATCAATGCCCAAATGATTTCTCGTAAAATAATATATATTAGGAAGGAAGAAATAGATTTTAAAATTAGAAATAAAAAAGAAATTAGAATAAATTATTGAGGATGGAATAATTTTTTGTAATGTATCAATGAGCAACTTTAGAGCTGTTTTTGAGGCAGACCTCATGAGGTCATGTGTGACAGGTGCCATTAAGCGTTCATTTACCTCACGCGCCAACACATAAACACGAACGCACATAAACGGTTGTTTTCTTGCACAGAGCTGGCAATGATAATTTTAAAATGTTACAACTTTATATATTTTTTGAAATTACCTTGTGTAGCAAAAACAAGAATCAGGGCTGATTTTATTTCTGAAGAGCTGATGTTGATGATTATGATGTACCGTTGTTTAAAAGTTACAGCGACAAAAGTAGATCACAGAAAGTGATCGAACAATTTATATAGACAAGATGAAGTAAGAAGTTCCCTGTATTAAATAGTTAAGGCTTAAATAAGCTATACAGAGAGACTATATCATGTCAGTACATGATAATATAGTATATAAAGATATTATAAAGATTTTCTTATACGGTATAAAAAAGTTTAGAGCAAAAGCTTTCTATAATCTCTCGTCGATGTTATTATAATTATTATTATGCCTAGATAATATAATAAAGGTCGATCGATCACTTTTGCTTTACCTTCCAAGTGTCAAGTATCCACAAAGATATGTATGTATATGTATGTATATACACACATATGTATACACAACCATATAACCTTATGACCTCTGGTATGATGGTAAAAGCTGCTTCAACTAAGAGTCAAAGCGTCTTTAGAAGAAATGCTTAAAAGCTTATGTAACCTTAAAGTGTAAACCTTTCTCGGGTGTAGAGTATTTTTTTATTGGTACATACATACATATTTTTAAATTACGTTTTGTTTTTAACAAATTTGGGTAGTTTTTTCCAATTTGATTTTTTTTATCATTTTATTTTTCTCGATGGACATCCTCATCTGGTTATTTTTTGTTTTTTCTTTTTCTTTTAATGCTCTCTCTGGTTGTTGATGTTTTTGATGTAATTGGTTATTAAACTACACAACGAAGCGTGTACACATTCGTTTATTGTTGACTTTCGAAAGTAATTCGTTTAATTTTCTCTCTCTTTTTTATGCCATTTTCGCAGTTTATCCTCCACCACGGATGACGGCTATGACATGGAGATTGATACGATTCCGCCACACTGCCACATCACGATCCGCTGCACCCGTGAAATTGCCGGCTTCAATGGACTCGGTGAAGCTGTACGTCGCCTTGATTTCCGCAGTTCAGTGCGCGATCGGCGACGCTTTCATTATATATGTGCGTTGTTGCGTCTCCTGGTAGCTCACAAAGGCATCGCCAATTTATCGGGTAGCGCTCAGCGGCAACTTTTGCAAATGGTCGAAGAGGTAGCTTCGCATGGTAAGCTTTAAAAAAAGTAAAAAAAAGAAAACAATCAAGAAAAACAGAAACAAAAAAAAAAATAATGCAAAAATCACGTAGAAAATCGCTAAAAAAGCTGGATGGAAAAATTAAAAGTGGAAATTGTTTAATTAATTGACAGCAAGCTGACGGACAGACGCTTAAACACTTCACTTCCGCTTGATGAAAATCAACAGCAACTAAAGGTGCAAAGAGTGCAATTGTAATTACATTTTTTTAATTGATTGAGTTTTCCAAAAGGACACTACAATCGGCCAGATTCCATTCAATGAGTAGTTGCATGTGTAGCCATCGATGGGCCATTGGATGGTTTCCTTTTTTAATTACATGTTATTTTGACGTTGGTGACACTGATTCGTTTAAAATATTGAAAAATTGTTCAGTGTCAAATTATTCAGGCCCAAAACCATAGCGAAATTATATTCCAAAAATACTTCGGAAGTGTACTTTATTCAATAAAATATTGAAAACTATAAACTTGAAAAAGTTTGTTACCTTTATATTATAGCAATATTAAAAATCAACCAGTCGATGGTCCAGTCTTCATAAAAATAGCGCTTTATTCATGTCGATTATGCAAGTCGTTTAAAAATAAATCCATAACAACCTGTTTCACTAACGGTCAACAGGAAATCAACATGAATCACAATTGAAAAACTTGATTTTCTCATTTTCCTTTTTCCCCCCATTTCATTACAACCTGCAGTCAACGACAGTCAACAGCACATCAACGTGTTGCGCGGCCTTGCCTTGCAACTACAACATATTGTATATCAGGAAAATCAAAAATGCTGGGGGAAACCGTTGGGCAGCACCAATCTTTGGCAGGAGCACGTCGAAACAATAAAACGTATTCAGACAGTTGCTAGTCAAATCGAAATCAAAGAGGTGAGTACAGACAAAGTAAATTGGCAAGTTGTTTTTATCTTCCTTCTTTATTGTGAATTGGAAAGTTTAACCAACCCCCCCTCCCCCTCTCTCTCCTCCCGCGATTAATAGCCGGGTCCTGAAATTCGTCCAAAACTACATCAGCTTCCAGAGGAATGCGTTAGAGAAATAATTCTACGAATCGCTGATCACCGTGACCTGGAAGTAAGTAAAACACTAAATCATGTTTAACTATTGTTAACTATATTTAACTATTGTTTTTCTTATCTTTCGAATAGGCTTCTGCTAATGCCTGGACTCTTATGGCTGCTCTTGTCTCCGAGCAACGTATCTGGCGTGAGCTCACACGTTTCCATTTCAACCAGAAGCAAATCAACTTCATACTCGACTTGAATAAATTTAAGCTGATGGGTGACGTCAAGGACTGGAAGAAGTTGTACCATCAGCTGCGTCGTACCTACGGCCTGAACGATGATTATCAATATGCTGAAGTATTGTCGTTGTGTCGTTACTGCTGCTGCTTATTTTGGCCCTCCGATGGACATCCATGCATTGTCGATCAATGTCCGGACTACAAGCAACGTCTGATGGAGGCTGGCAGTGAATTGGCGGTGTCTCAGCCGGTGCCACCATCGCAATTTTTGAAATTTTTTTCTTTGTAAGGTGACATTTTTCTCCTTGTAAGACGAAGAAGATGAGGTACAGGTACAGACAGAATGTGTGAGTGAAAAAACAAAGAAATTGTAAAGAGTTGTTGAAGGTGTTGTAAGAGTTTTTTGAAGCTGTGGGCGACGGTTGGTGTAAACACAAAATAGATGGAAAAGAAAAAGGTTTTGTAATTTTATTGTGATTATTTTCACGTAATGCTTAAAACAAAACTTGTAATTTTTGAAATTGAAGTTGAGTATTAAGCCTAGAAGTGGTCTAGACCCGAGTATTTGTGCTTAGTTTGTTCGTAATTATTATATTATTGTGTGTAATTATTTTTAATTATTATTTATTTTGATATTCAGCTGTTTAATAAAAATATTTTGTGTATGTTTAATAATTTAAGCTAGAAAGAAAACATTTAACATTTCTTCAAAACATTTTGAATTTATAAATATACCATTATTATTATAACTTTTGTTACTATTTTTATTATTACCTTTGCTAATTTTATTACTTTTATTATTATTATCATTACTATTATTTCAATTTCTCCTTAATGGGTAGAGAAATATATTTTGGAAGCCTACGCCTAAAACTAATGTATTAAATTTCATTTAAGTACACATGTAAATTTGGTTCAATAGGTTTCTGGTGACGTGACAGGTATCTATGATAACAAACTTCTGCAAAGTATCCATGAGATTCAGTCGGACCCCAAGCATGCTAATATTTGCACATAGCTGTTTGTCAATCACACTTTCAGCGCTTATTATCATTACGATGATCTTCTTCATTGTGGTTCTAGTTTCATTTCAACTGCTAGCTCATACCTGCTAATTTTAATTTTTGTAACCGAAATATTACGTTATTTTTTATCAAAAATTATGGTATTAGAGATGTTATTGAGTGTCATGTGATAAGAGTATATTGTTCGATCATAGTAGACGTTCAGGTTTTTGTTTTCCATAACTGAATCTAGATTATATCTACTTATATAGTAAGGACGTTCAAAAATTTTAAGAAGAAATTTAGTAAGAAGATTCCTGTGAAGAATCTTTACGACGTTGTTATGTCTTCGTGTGCACTCATTGTATCATTGGTTGTATTTGGATCTTTTATGACATTCTTTCTGTAGTTTTTGGGATTCTTTTGTTTTGTAATCATAAACGCCTCGGTACTCTTTTTCCCGAACAAGGAAATCCCTTTAACCAGCTATGTGGGACGCTATCAAAGGCTTTCTTGTAGACTATGAAACGTGCATAAGTTCCTGTTAATTCCATGCAATAAGATCCCGTTGTTAATTCTTCTTTGCATCCTTCTGCATATGTACTACAGCCTTTTTGCTCCTCGCTTCAGATACTATTCTGCGTTAGATGGTCATAAATAATGCGGTCATTATTGGTTGGTTATTATTATTATTTCCGTTTAAATTTATATTATTCTTACTTTAATTATTTTTTATCATATTATTATTATCATATTTTATAATATGTATTTTAAAATAATAATTGAAAAATATTCCTCTTTGAAATATAATTACCTTAACCATTAAAAAGCACCTTCGTTGAACTTTTAAAATGATTTTATTTCAAATGAAGTTACACTTTATTTTAAATTCTTTGTGAAAATATTGTGCCTCGCTTTCACTAAGAGGAAAAACTATAAATATTTTTCAAACATTATATGAATACTAGTTGTATATTAATCAAGATATTTGATTAAATCTATCAGTTGATCAGCAGCTTATCAACTCTTTTTTGAGCTTCTTTTGAACTTATTCAAGGGTTTTCATATTACGTTTAAAAAAAAAATAAATACAAAAAAAACAATTAACATGTTTACGTATATATAAATTTTGTATTAATAAGCTGCCACTATTTGTTAAGATTGTTTTTCAATACTAAGTCGTGCTATTATTCAGTAATGAAAAATTATATGTATGTATGTATGTACATATGTATGTACGTATGGATTTATATTTAATAATCTGATTGATATGTATATGTGCATATTCTTTTTAAGTCTGCCAGAGTGAAGATGCTTAGATTAGCTAGATAATAAATACATAAAATTATCTCTATTTAATTTAAGCAATTTTTGTGCTATTTTGTATACAATTAATTTTACCGAATAATTTCGATTTCATATTAAAGATTTTGAAGAATATATTCTAAAAGTATACCACAATTAGGTATACAAAGAATTATAGTAAATATTCAATATTTTAATGTTTAAAAAATAAAACCAACAAAAAATACAAATAAAACCAGAAAACTTAAAAATCTGATCTTGAACAAAAACAAAGCCAACAAAAGGAAAACACAATAAAAATAAATAGAAGCTTGCAAATTATAAATACAAATAAATACCGCTTGCAAATTATGAATTTAGATAAAGAGGAGTGAATAGCTTTTCTTGTAAAAAATTGTTAAATTGATTTTTTTTATTCTATTTTTAAAATGATAAACAAATTAATGCTATACAAACGCATTAATAAACGAATTCATATTTAGTATAAACCTCTAACATGCATAGAAGCAAATTCTTATACAAAGAAAATGTGTAAAAACGAATTTATATTTTTCAAAATAGAAAGTTTTCATTATATACTATATTTAAAAAGAGTTTTGATATGAATGAGCTTGCGCTTTATTTTTACTATCAAACAGTTCGCCATTTGTGAGAATCATCGTAGATGTTCCTCTATCATTCTCTCCTTCTTCCCTTCTAAAAAAAATTACAATTATTACCATTATTTGATTGCATCGATTACATATTCTTTAATAAAAAGCACTACAGAAATGTCTAACAAAACCAGAGAAAGTATTAACTAAGCTCATATAACTCACACCTACATCCAACTCTCGTTTTCCACGGTAGATACGTTCCAGTGAGGAGCCGTTCAAAAAATATCGTGTAAAAAAATATACATAGCCTATGGAAAAACAAAGGATTCGTTCCGCAAATACAAAAAACCGTGTTGTTTTAAAAAACTGCTACATTTTCGTTGGAAAACCGTATATCCATACCATATTTAAATATGTGCACATATTTAGAAATACCATAAAAAAAGAATACGATTAAATTACACTTAAATTTAATTACTTAATTATTTTTTTAGTTCAAATAGTCTTGATTTAAATCACTGGATATGTATATTGAAAAGTTCAATCCACCTTGAATCGAGAGAAACATTGGACGTCGTCGTCGTTATTTGGGTTTTAAAGAAATTTGTAATACGTTGCTGGGTTTTCGGCCTTTAAAGGTGCTTATACATTTCCTAATACCCGGTCATACACATCTGCAAATTACGTTGAAATTTTGAGGAACGCTCTAGGTTGGGATCATGGGTGACAAAATATTCTTCCATACTTGCGCCAAGTTTCAAACCCTCACGAATTAATTCAGCTGTTAATTGTGGAATTTCGTCTTCATCTACGTCTTCGCATCCATGACGCTTCTATAGACGCAAGAGTGGATGTTGTGTAAAGAGTTTCAAAAGGAAACCTATTTTGAAAATCGTGTAAAAAAGGAGGTTCGGTTCCAGATTTTTGACCGTGTTGTTTCGAAATCGTGTAAAAAGAGAGTTGAGTGTATATGATAAATTTATATTTGAATTCAGTTATAGAATTGGACTATTAGTTGAGAAATTCAGAAAGCAAATCGGATGTATTAATATTTACTATCAAAGAGCCCTAAAAGAGAGGGAGAATATTCGTGTCAATTTTGTGACGATACCTACAATTCGATCACCTAATCGTGATTTCCACAGCTAAATCGACTCTGAAGTTGACGCTGACGTGCCACGCCCCCTTTGACACGTTATAAACACAGAACAATCTCTATTTATGATAGGAAGAAGGTTACTATGGTAAAGATGTGTCGAGAGGGAGTGACACTATGATACTATTTCATTTTTTTTTCTATGTGTGTATTATATTAAAATATAATTCATTTGTACATTTTTGTGACTTCTGCTGTAAAGCTAATATAGGGTTTTCCAATAAGAGGTGTAATTTTGATATTCAAAGAAAAATGCCATTTTTTGAGATAAATTATCGCATGTTTATTTCGTAATAAAGATAAAGGTATGCCGTTAATAATGTAAAACAACATCAGCCAAATGCCACCACGACCACGCTTACAGGACCATATCCTTTTCAGTAAATTTTCCATAACTAAATCCATATGCAAGCCATAAAGTGGCTGCCCTATGTCCCCGATAGCCTCACGAATTTCATCTTTGAGGTCTTGAATCGACGCTGGGCTGTTGGCGTAGACCTTATCTTTCACGTGGCCCCAAAGGAAGAAGTCGCAAAGTGTTAAATCAAGATCTCGGTGGCCAATTGTGATCACCTCTTCGAGAGATAACAATGCTTTAGTTTTGCGAACTGTGACTGCAAAATTTTCATAATTTTTTTAGTGAATTTTAATAATTTCAATGCGTTGTTGCAGCGTATATCGTTCCATTTTTAGTAATGGCGTAGTTTCTACTTGTCAAATGTTAAAAATAACAGCTTCAAAAGTGACAGCTACCGAAATAGCGGGCTATTCAAAATTACACCTCTTATTGGAAAACCCCTTACTATGTAGTTTGACACCGAGAGATTATTCCAGATTTACGCCATTAATCTTGATTATTACGCATACACAACTTTATCTCTTCTGGTAACACTTGCGTTGAGTAGTTCTAAAATACTGATTTTTATTTCGTTATATTTTATAGATTTCAGATATACCAAGTATATAAAAAAAGATTTAAACATGATAAAAAAGGTCACTTTAAGAGAGACGCGAATGAATGCCTGATACAGATAAAGGAATGTACAAATAAGAAAGATTTTTAAGGTGCTGATAAAAAGGTATGAATATTAAATCACAAACTAGTATACAAGTATATTGGAGGTGTAGAAATATGAGAAAATAGAAGTTCTTACTTTTCTCTTTTTAATTTTGCCGGCCAAATTGATAGTCTTTTTGTATTCTATTTCATAAATAGATAATATTACTATTATGAATAAAATTAAATACTTTTTGTGTATTGAAATTCGAGCTCCTTAAGTTCGATGTTTGCTGAGTTTAATTCAATTTATTTGATATTTAATTTTAGTTAATTGTAAATGTGAAATATTATTGTTGAACTGCGCCATTACTCTTTATAAGAAAGGGAACTGTGAACGATCAGTAGCTGAGAAATTTAAGATATTCAAGAACTTAGTTCCTACGATTGAGAAGACCGGGAGTTACAACAGACTGCGCCGATGGAGCAACGGTAATATCAAGTAAATGCAACTGAAGAAAGATGAATACAGAAATACGAGCCGATATCAACAGGAGCCGATTAAAGCCTGGGTCACCAACTAATGTGAAAAAGGGCCTAAGAAATAATGGCCTTTATTGAAGAATAGCTATATAACAACAGGTATTTCAACCTCAAAATAAAAAGAAAAGACTTGAATGGGTTCTTACACATAATAACTGGATCGCAGAACTCTTTAAAAATGTTTTTTGTATCAATGAGCCTTAGTTTGACCTCTTTGGGACAAAATTAAGAATGTTCTTAAGTGCTGAAAGAAAGCACGGAGGCGATTCTAATATGGTCTGGGGATACTTCTCTAATAACGCAAGATTTAATTCTAATAGACGAACATTTGTACTTTGAAACTCATCTAACTGCTCTTGCTACCACATTCTTTTCTCCCACTTACCTTTCTTTTTATCCTCCTATGATTCGTTTCTTCCTATTAATTCTATGCTTGGCCAACCTCCCTAACTACTGAATTTATTTATTTAAGTAAATTTTTAAAGATTATCTTGTATTTTTTACCATAAACAGGGGGTACCGAATTTTGACCAATAACAATTCCCATTTTTAATTAATTCTTTTTTTTATATAAAATAATATAAAATTCAAATTGACTGATTGTCTATGAATAGCAACACGTCCCCTTCTCACTCAATCAACCAGATCGCCTTCGTATGCACCCAAATGGGGTAAAAACGAAACTCTTTTTGCTCCGCCATGGGTAATATCAACTTACACAAAAATATTTTGGGGTAATGATTAAAAAAGTTCCCCGAACGTTACGTTAGAGGGATGGAACCTTTTTCGTGTGGCGCATTTATGTACAGATTTAATACAAATCATGCGCAACGAGTATCGAAGAAAACTAAAATACAACGCCATACTGTCAGGCGTGCGAATGATCGCCGGGAGGAACTCAGCAGGAAAGTACGGGAAGAGTGTTCAAGCTCAAGAGAAATGTGCACCTTGCTTGGAACATAATTTAATGTAAAGGCTGTCTATTTTATGAAAAACTGGTTCACGTGCTTTTGATATCCTTTTGAAGAAAATTGCGATTAAAAGAATATTTGTACACCCTTCCAACATTATTTCTAATAAAATTTAGTAAACCTTAAAATGTGTATTGTTTTTTTCTTTATTTGGAGAGTTTGTTGTGTAATGTTTGTAATAAAAACAGGTGCTTGAAATATAATAAAAACTGCCAGTTCCAGACGCGAATGGATGCCTGATACAGATAAGATTGTTAAGGGGCTGATAATGATAATGGGATGAAGGGATGAATAGTGGAGGTGATAAGAAATGTAAATAGAAGATCTTACTTTTCTCTTCATTTATATCTATTGGTCTTATGCTTGAACTCATGATATGCAAGTCAGTTAAATGATGGATTTTATTAAATATTAAACATCAACTAATGCTGCTTCACAAAAGTAACCTTTATTGAATTCCACGAAATTTAAACAGGAATTATTCATAACAGCGCTATTCCAAACAGCTTACCAAAAATTAAATGTTCCATTTTATAGCGCTTAAATCATGTCGCACAGAGCAACGAAAATACAAGGATGAAGTTCTAAGCACGATTTCACTGATCCAGAGAACCAATTCAGCAAGAAATATTTGTTAATAATAATGTAATAGTTGCACAAAATTCAAATCGAATGCAAACATTACAAATTGGTATTACACACAGAAACAAATGTTTACAAACTAGCTTTTTTAAATACAATATCTAAATATAACGGTGTACGCAATTATTAACTATAAAAGATTGCCCTGTATATGAATTTAAATATATATTTAGATAATTTTCTTGGGCGGTAAAGTTAGGTAGAAGTAGAGAAACAAATAAAATGAGCTTAACTCGTCGCTGGGAACTTGTTACATGGTTGTATAATCGAAGTCTTACGCACAGGCACTGTTTCTGGTGTTGGTATAGCTTCCCCAGTTGTTACTTTGTTGGCGAATACTTGCTTGATGCCTCCGCCCTTCTGTTTGGCCATTTGATAGTCACCAGAGTCGAAAAACTTTTGCTACAGGACAGCAAAGAGAAAATATTAACATGGCGTATGTTTATGACTTGATTTAAGTAGTTTCTTACGCCTTTTGTCAAACGCTTTTGCAGAAAAGCCGAGTGGCCACCAGGGCCTCGTACGCCTGTAGGATATTTCGATTTTAGTTTCTCCTCCTCGATTTTTTCCAAATCTCTGGCAGTGGACTGTATAAATGTAACAAAATCGCTAATTAATGCATGAAAATAATACAGTTACATTTGTCTTTCCTCAGGACCATCTTGCGGAGTGGTGGGCTGGCTATTATTTTCTTCGACAGAACTCATTTCTCAATTTATTGTAGCAAGTAAATCTGAAATAAAACTGAAAAATAATACATTTATATCCAATGTGTTTTACTTTTACTAAATGCAAGATTCATTTATACAAGGACGACTTAGTGTTAGCTTTCACATTAATGCAGACCTGCATTTTTCAATAAAATGTACTCAAATTTACAAATTTAAATTTAAAGGTTACTCGCAAAAAGCTGACTGACATTGACAAAAATGTCTCCGTTCTTTGAACTCAGCGTTTTGTCAGAAGCTGACTATTCCCCATATGGAGCGTCATGAAAACAGAAAATCTATGTGGTTTAATAGTGACGAGCTCTGGTTCCCCCGCAGAAGGAAAGTTAGCCGTTTTGTAGGTAAATAGTGTGAATACAGTTCATATTGCGTAACGTTATCGATCACCAATGTGTGGAAGTACAATACGAAATCTAAGATCCAACAACACAGAAGATGTAAGTGCTGTGTTTGGAAAGCGCTTGGATGGTCATATTTTTTACTTACGAAGTGCCATAATACAATAATAAACCACTTTTGGTAAATAAAGTACTATATGTGTATTTTTTATTATTATTGGTTTTATAATTTGTTGGTTTTTATTATATACATATTGCTATTTTATTATATACATATTACTATTGTACTATATACACATTACATTGTTATTGGTGGTTAGTTGTTCAAAAAAGGAAAACTTATTTTCAAAATAAACGAAACTACAAATATTTGCAGGTTTGTCAGCCCTAAAAAACAACGGACAGTATTATGTTATCTTCGCTTGTTTTCAGGCTAACAACAAAACATTTTTTTTAGCTTTTTACGTTGTTGTCAGTAGTTAGCTTTCGGAGAATATCTTTCATTTCAATTTCTAATTCAGGCTTTCAATCGTAATGAAGGTAAATAATGTAGAGATAATTCAGACAATGTAATATGTATAATTATAAACAAGTAATATATTCCATCTGGCAAAGCAATATGTATAGATTGTAATTATATTACATTACATTATATTACATTAACGACATGAAAAATGGCAGAGAAAAATTTGTTCCACAGCCATTTTTCTGAGTGGAATTCCTAACGCAACATGAGATTAGTTTTTAGAAAAACTTGTAACAAAAAGTTTCAGGTGCCACTATAATGCCTATTTAAATTTGTTTGTGAATTGTATTTCCTTATGAAAATAAGAACAACTGTCCAGTTGGTTACCTTGAATTCCTGGAATGATACCCGCGTAGACTACTTTCCGTTGTAACTCAATAAAAATCAACAAATAAAAAATAGGATAACTGTTTAAGTTTTTCACTCTCCCTGGAAATTCCACTTGAAATTAGTGGCACAATTATTGCTTTGGATCTGTTAAGAAAAACTTGAAATTTCTAGCAAAGACTATTTGATTTCTAGCTCGGAATAGAACAATCGAAAATTTTACTGCCACTCTTCTTCTTAACCTTATTTCTTTTGACGCTGTTCGTTCGATAATTAAATTCAGAATATAGTCATCTTTTTTCAGCGTACATACTTATGTATGGAGTAAAGAGTGTCAGAGTTCGACGCCAACTTAACGGCATTATAATGCAATAACAAACAAAAAACGGTTTTATTATAATTTTTGTCGTCCACACAACATGCAGGGTTGCAACTTCCAAAGTACCAAATTATGATGAGTTTTAAATAATTTAGTTCTACATTAAATTCAATATGTATAAAATATTGCTTAATATGTTTTTATTTACTAGGAAATTAAAATTTCTTTATTTACGCTATGTACGGCCACACATAAATAAGCGTAACTGCTACGTTATCCGTTTTGCTTTGTAATATTTGCTATTAATGTGAATTTCACAATGACATAGGGTTTAGGGACGGCGGTACACTCCAATTCCCAGTAACAGGCATAATCAAGAATATCTCGGAAACAAAAGTACCTACTGTACTCGTCTTGGTATCAAAAAATGGCTAAGAATACAACCTTTAGGATAAGCTAGGTGTCGTTTAATAAAAAATATGTAAATAACACGGCGATTTTGTGTTGGATTCCACAAAGCCCCTGGTAGATTTTTCTAAATATCTTTGCTTACTGAATTATCAGATTTTTTTCAAATTATTAGGGGAGGTAGACCATAATTTTTCAATTAAAAGTGCATATTAGCCTTTGTTATTGCAATCATTGTTTATTTTTAATAATATTTACTAAAAATCATCAATTTACGTTCCACTCAGCAACGTTAATATACATATTTAAACCACCCTAATCGTTGCTAACTTTCGTTGCTGTTTGCACTGCTCGTCAATTTTGACATTCCTTCTGTTTGGGCACCTAGAGAAAAAAAACCTAGTCAGCTGTATTTAGATAATCGAAGATTACAGAATCAAACTTGATTGACGGATGCGATTTTAGGTTTGGGCATATTGGTTACTTTGCTTTGTTTTGTGACAAAGCAGAGTGGAAGTAAATTCATAAAAACCAAGTAGCTGTGGTTCAATGTAAAAAATACGATTATAATAACAAGTCAATACGAGAAACGTGTTTCTTGGAGTCAGTTGTGAAAAAATAGCGATGAGTTCGAAGGATAAAGAGGCGCAGATTTCCAAATCGAAGTTTAAGTTCTTCTGCAAGTCTGCTAAGAATGCCACAGGTGAGAGGCCTTATTAATTAACGGACCTTAAAATTAAGAAACTTGAATATAACTTGCATAGGCACCACCAACGAACGTTGCTTGCGTCCAGAAATCGAATGTGAGTTGCGCCCGGAAACACCCGTGGCTCAGCGTTGCAAGACATTAAAGGAGATAGGAGACCAACACTTGCACAATTGGAATCTAGACGATGTAGGTTGCTGCAATGATAAAAAATAATTTTATTAATAATTTAATGCACAAATCTAGTCTTCTATTATAAAACTATGGGATCTCACCAAGGATCTAATTGTTCCAAATAAACCAGCAGAATACCGACATACAGCTTTAAACTTTTACAAAAAGCTCATTCACAGTCAATATAAGAACCTAACGATAATGAGGGAGCACTTCTTTCTGGTTATACAGGTTAGTATTATGAGGAGAAAGTGTCTTATTTTATTCATTACATATTTTCTAATTTTGACCAGAATCATGAGGTACCTGAAGATCTGAGACATCGTTTGGAACTGCTTGATACGTTGACTGAGAATGGGAAGGATATCAACAACTTTGAGGAACGGGTAAGACACATAGCTAGAATACATCCTTGGAATATATACATTTGTTTAATTGGTTTAACCATCTTTAGATCGGAAAGTTTATGTTGCATTGGATACCATCAATAACAGAAGCCTATCTGCTACGGCCCTATCTGGAAATTTTGGTTAATTTAATAAAATTTAATGCTGCTCATCTGGATAATGAGATTATCATCGGTATTGTTCAGTAAGTGGAAGATTCTAATTTGCAGTTAATACATTAATGTACTTATATCTGAAAAAGTATATGGGGATATACATGTATATATATTCCTGAACCTAAATACTCCACAGCTTATATATTCCACATAAAAAGTATTTCTGAAAGTCCGAAGTTAAGGAAGTTAGAAAAAGTTCTACGACGATAATTTTTTTACAGGAAATATTTAAGCTTTTATAGAAACATTTGCATTGTATGTTATCATTCGTTGTTTTTTTGGATTTTTGGATGGATTTAACATCGAAGTTCAAGGATGTCAACAATTGTTTTTATTTAAAAGTTTGCATGATCAGTGAAGTATTTGTAAAATATTTGTTCAGACTATGACCTTCTCTTCTACAGAAATGCCTGCCACCTAAGCTGCACTGTCGAGGATAATGATATTGGATTACAGTGCTTGACGATCTTGGAAATGGTTATGGGTTACACAATATTTCCATGTGAACCTCTCCCTCAGTGTGTGGTTACGCTTTGCAGAACCGTTAATCACGGTCCGTACTGTCAGGCGTCCTGGAAGGTGAGATGTTACATTTTTTATTTATACATACTTGTTTTTTTTATAATTATTTAAATTGCTATTTTTTTAAATTGTCTCTTTTAATGCGTTTTTTATGTAATCCTTCAGCATTTTATTACTTATTATTATAAAATAATTATTTTATAAAAAAAATTATTTTTATTATTTTATTATTATAAAATAAGATGTACATTTTAATTAGAAATCAACGCTTCTAAATCCCTCGTTAAACGGCTTGTGGAAGCTTTCAATACAGATCCGTTTTTGATGTTGTTTAATGTGTATTGTTCTTTAACACACTTGTTTCCCGTGTCTAATCTACAGAAACTTTGCTCAGCGTCAAAATAGAATCCTTTTTGGCAACGTTTGGTGAACGCTCTACCGAGTATACATATTTGATATTCTGAACAATCTATTGGTGATGGCTGAAATGTCACGATTCTCATATCCTCCCCTAAGTCCTTACAAAAGTTATTTTGACTTGGTGTTTTCGGCACCTTCTCAAATTTTCCTAAACATGTGGCATTGACATCAGGTAGGCAACTGTTTATGCTCGAGTTGTAGTAATTGTGTTTGGGGCACCGATGCTGCTGCGCCGTGTTGTTGACGCACGTGTAGAAGGCGGCACAATCATCATCGTTGGGCAAGGTAGTGTGGTTAGGAAAACTTCCGCATCTACACTTAAAATCTGGCGAATTATCACGCTTGCGGCAGATATTGAATTTGATGTCAAAATAATGATCATAGGGACACTCCTGCAATACACGTTTCCCGCCCAAGCAAGAAGTGAATTTTCGGCAATCGGTGGCCACTGGCAGCGCTTTATAGCCGTGGCAGATGTCGTCTTCGCTATCTTGGCAGTCTCCAGGAAGGCAACGTAGTTCAGTACGGCTGAAGTGAAAGTGTTTGGGACATTCGAGTTGATGAGTAACATTATCAAAGCAGACGTGGAATTTGCGGCATTGCAAGGGATCCGCAATGAGTGTCCTGTCAGGAATGGAATGGCACAATCGTGTCACTGAGAATGGCTGAGTAAAAATTGTCCACTCTCTTTTTAGAAGTTGTTGAAATACATTTTCACCACATATTTTCTGCATATTGTGCAAAAAATATACCAGCAGAAGAAGTTCTATACCCAAATTTAAAAAGCAATAATTAACAATAAATTTGTATGTTGTTATTTAAAAATCTTACTCGTTGCACGCATCTTTGAAATCGTTTGTTCACAGAACTTTGCAGAAAATACAGATTTTGTATACAAAGACAATTTTTCTTCAATTTTCGAGTTTATTCTTGGTATATTCTTCCCTTCTTGTTGTCACAGCTCCTCAAATAGATTTAAGGCAGTTGAATACTTAACGTGGTTTTTATTGATGCCCGAATTTGAAATCTTATCTTGCGAACATGAACGCTGTGTTCTTGTCTTCGAAGAGCTTCCGTTATTAGCTCTTGTTTTTTCTAACAACTATTTGTGATTACCAATTTAATAAACGATCTTTTATCTCAGAATTCATTCACTTTAATTGCATGAATATTAGGTAGATACATATTTCCAAATCTCTTATCTGCCTGCTATTTTCATATATCTTGAAGTTATTAAAGGCGTGTGACCTTTGAAGACGAAATAGAAGCACTACTGTGCTGAGAATTTCGTCAAGGTCACTGCTGAGTTAAGTGAGACAATTTTTAATTTGTTTTTAAAATGTTTATCGAGTTTAAAACATGTATCAGGTAATGTGCATCTAATAATAATTAAAAAGTACAACTTTGTTTGGAAATATTTAATCGTTTTAAGAATAGTTATTTTCAGGTTCATCATACAGATATAGTGCATATTTAAACATAGTTAAAATTTTAAGTCTACAGCTTCAAAGGGTTAAAGCTTTTTAACTTGTCGTATCCGTGGACTGATAGCTTATGTGCCGCGCCAATGTTTGCAGCTTCTATGGCCTGGGTTAGTGTTCGTCCGGCATGTAGCATGTAAATAGCTACTGCACAGAAGACATCACCGGCTCCCAAGGGGTCTACTACTGCAATAGGTGTTGCGGCCTCCTTTTGGTCGTACTCGTTATTGACTCCCAAACAGCTAGAACCTGCTGCGCCCCAAGTGCAAATAATAGAAGGCTTGCGATGGAGCCTAGCTCTCAATGCGAAAACTGCCGTCTTCGCATCATGCCAGCCGAGATGTTTCGACAAATCTTTGCCCAAAAACACGTAGTCGGCCAATTCAGCAAGTTCTAAGTTCTCCACACGCTCCTTCTCCAGCTCCACGGAAATCGTAATTGGTCCTCTTTCAGTTTTGTTCTTGCTATTAAATTCTTGTATATCATTGAGCATTAGTCGTGTTTCGGCGGGATTGCGTGCCTCGAAATGCACCCAGTCGTAATCGTCCAAGTTTAGCTGGCGAAAGTGATCGTAGGTCAAGATTGGAAAGTTGCAGTTGGAATGTATGATGGTGCGAGAGTCCCTCCCCTCCACCAGTATCACTGACGAGAACGGAGGATCTTGTTTTGTTTTGGGGCAGTTGCTGATCTTAATACTGCGTTGGCGACAGTCCTCCAGTAGAAATGCGAAAGCTGGTGAATCACTAAGCATGCCTAAAAACTCACAGTCGGCGTTGAGGTTGCTCAATACAGTGCTGACATTGGAGGCGTTGCCGCCGCGTTGCCAGTAGCCGCTGAGACAACGCTTGTCAGTGTCCTCCACGGGGAACTGCTCGCACACGTGGATGATGTCAAGCACACACATACCAACACATAGAATGCGCCGGGCCGGACAGCCGTCTGGCATGGATGACATTGCAGCGTCTAAGTAGGAAATTGGAGATGATTAAAGAATTGGAAATGTTTATATGCTTAAATCTTTTTAAATGTATGTTTTGCATACTCTCTTTCGCTCCTAAGTATGTCGTTAAGGTTAATTATTTTCGTAGGCGTCGGCTTTGCACTTGTATTGAAAATGATTACGCTGCAATTAATTATCGCGATTTCAACTATCGTCTCTGTAGGGCTGAAACGACTTGAAAGCAGCTTTCCGCTTGATTTTATTGAGTTATTCGTAGGCGACTTTACTCATTGCTCTCCACACATTATTGTTAATTGTTATTAGATCTCGTTGAGGCAAATTGCTGTACATATTCGCAAGCAACAATGAAGGTGAACCCCAAAGGTCGAAATGGTGAGTGCTGATTCGCGGTTATATTGTATTCAGCGAATGTGTTTTTCCTTTTGCTTTTTGTAGATTATTGATAAGAGAGTTAGAAAAATAGAGAGCTTCATGTAAGATCTTGGAAATCTTTGAAAGTTGACACTGAACTTAGAGAGAATGTTAGTAAAAAGAGGTTAATTCTTGTTATTACCCTCGATGAAAATGTTATTAAACAAATGAAGCAAAGAATTCATTTGGAAAAATTCAAACATTTAGAGAAAAGTACAGATCTTTTTACAACTCTTAATGTTTACAAGTTTCCAGATCGAATTGGAAAATAATTCAATATGCCGTAACAAAATAATTGGTGCTTTGATAGAAAGTTGGTCGCGTCATGGAATTATTGATGATTTAATAGTTGTTTTATGGATATCTTGATGATTCCATAGTCCTAGCATAATATTTACTTCTACTATAAAATTTGATTTTTGCAGAGTTTGATAACAATAACAAAAAAATCTTTTCGTAGATAATGAAAAACTTACTGGGTACTCAGCTGGGTTTCTATTCCATGAAAATGATGTGCAACATTCTAAACGACTGCTCTCTCTACGATGATCAACAGCTTCTGCGAGGCGCTGTGTTTCACTTGAATATGAATATATTTGGATCGAACGTTTCGTTTCAGGTGTCGCCAATGTTTTATGCGTCCACGGTGCTAACCAGCTTTTTACGCGTGCGTTTGTTACAGATATCTGTAATGCTCGCCACTTAATTTAATTACCCTTGCAATTCTATCGCAGGCTCTAGAAAGTCGCCAGGTGATCGTCACGTACGAAGTGATTTTGAGTGCCCGCAAAGTGGTAAATAAATACAAAACGGAGCTGCCAGAGATTATTTGGGACTGCATCTGTGATATTCTTTCGGCCATTGCGGATAACATCGATTACTACGGTGAATTTCTTACCAACATAAATCCATTTTATCTCTGACAATACTAAATGAATATGTAAAAATATTATTTAAATGAATTAATAATGTTTCTTTTGGAATGACTTCTGTTTTAAAAAATTTGGATCTGAAATTTGTTCTTTTTTGTGCATTTGTTTCCAGAGAGAATTGACGTCAACAAAGAAATGTTGAATCATTTGCAAATAAATTTTCACGAGAACATCGACTTCATCGAAAAACTACTACACGATGAGAAATCAAAAATGTCGGCAAACTTTGATCGCATCTACGACCTGATTGAACGCGTAGCTGAAAGTCGTCCGGAAGCTTCAGTGCTGCATCTCATTGAGTACCGTGCGTCTAAAGTGACTGCGACGCATCCCGAATGGCTGCAGTTGCTCAACAATTTTGTGCGTCGCTTCTACAAAATGCCGAACCCAAACATACGCATCAAGACCATAAAGTCGCTGATGTGTATAATGGATCTGAACCGTTCATGCTACGAGGAGGAGATACTGGAACGCGTAGTCATACCGTATTTCGTACAGATAACCAGTGAAACAGAGGTATCTATACGAGTTGCCGTAGCTGAAGCGTTGGTGGAGTTCGCTCGTCATTGCGACACGAAGAGATGTGGAGAAATATTGGACATCCTTGAAAAAATCCTGAG
The DNA here is from genome assembly GCA_949629155.1 of Myopa testacea. Lineage (NCBI taxonomy): Eukaryota > Metazoa > Arthropoda > Insecta > Diptera > Conopidae > Myopa > Myopa testacea. The sequence goes on along the minus strand of OX451348.1, from coordinate 18,524,373 downwards.
CAGGCCATTTGAACTCCAATCACAAACTCATGGTGTCGAACATGAAGTGCCCATTAAGAGTGAGAGTGAGATACTGGATGTTATCACTGTCGTCGACGGCCTGATAGAAGTTTTTGTCATCAAGTTGTACAGGTTACCATCCTGTCACGCTATTAAGATATTTAACATGCTCGTCGGTCACTTGGAACTGCACTATCAGCGTCCGAGGGTGTTCGAGCAGGTCAACTCTGTGAGATACAAGGTAAGTACTTCAGCATTCGATTTAGAAATAGCGGTTTCAATGCTGAACGATATCGCAGATCTTTCAGTGGATGTTGAAGGCGCGCGCCAATGGTTCTTATCATATAGGTTATCCTGACCCTTGCGAAAATGATTCTATCAAATTTAGCTACTATTTAGGCATAGATTCAAGCCTATACATATATTGCGTGACGCATCAACACCAACGCCAACAAATTGGCGCACAGCTAGTGCCTCAGGAGTCTCCGGGACACTTCACTGCGATCTCCATTAGGCGCGCTTGTAAAATAATAGTGCGTTGCTTGGAATGCGACCGAGGTGAGTAGAAAAAGAAACTGCGTATTTTACGAACTAGTTTATACATTTTTTAACAGTGTTTTCTTGCATTATTATACTTTACTGAGTTTGTAATTTGCTCTCTTGGTTCCCTATTAGATTTTCATGTATTCCAGTTAGTAATCAGGGAGTTACCTCGAGTTCTGCAGAATAAAGCACTCATTCAAGGCAATGACATCGAATCTCTAGCCAACGCGTTGTTTAAAATCATCTCGGAGCACAACAAGTCTACACATCTCTCCTATAAGCCTACCACAGATGAATTCTATGCTCTGGTACTGCCAGCCATTGCTAGTTTGGTGATTTATCACCAGTCGATTTCACCCTCTCACCAAGCTTCTGTCACAAAAGCTCTGTCATTGGGCATATTTTCCGGAATTGCCAACGTCTGTATCAACACGATGACCATTATGGTTCTGGAGATGCCAGAAACCTTCATGCGTCTGCTGCCGGACATTCTGCTGCAGATGAGCAAAATGTCGGATACGACTGCTGTAGCTATTCCAGTACTGGAGTTTCTATCAAGTAAGTTCTGGCAAGTATTTGAAACTGTGTGAGTTATTACGAACTTCGCAATCTCCTCGCAGTTCTCAGCCGCCTCTCCAACAACATATTCACCAACTTTATTACTCGCCAGTACATGTACGTTTTCGCCATCTCTTTGCCCTACACGAAGCCGCATCGGTATGACCACTATACCGTTTCCCTGGCGCATCACGTCATCGCTGGCTGGTTCCTGAAAGTTAAACTAGAGTATCGAAAAAATATTGTGACCTACATTATATCGGTAAGTTAAACTGTGTACACATATGGTATACGGACGGGATCCTCTGGGTCTCCTTCATTTCAGATGCTTTTTTTTTATCTTAAAATCTAATTGAGTATTAAAATAAGCTAATTCGTGGTATTTTATTAGTCCATACAGTCGAATGCTAGCATGCTTTATGAGGACATCAATACACTCACACGTAATAACCCCCAGCGTCAGGATCTGAATTCGCTGAATGAGGACTCGTCGAATCGTAAGCGTAGTACCAGTTTGACCGAACGTGGCAGCCGTAACTCCAGCGTACGCAATGACTCCGATATGCGTCCACTGATGAACGATAGTCTCAAGAGTTTCCATGCCGAGCTGGCTGAGACCTGCATTGATTTTCTGGCGAGGCACACGTTTTCGCCCTGTTCTGGTTTGCCGAAACGGTAAACATGACGTTTGATTACCTTCTTAAATCCTCTTTATAAGAATTTCTATTATAGCCTGCCCGCCGTTGAGTATTTGCTTAAAGATGGAGTCTCCCAAACTTGGCTTGTAGGTAACAATCTCGTGACAATCACCACTGCTGGCTGCCCAACGGCGCCCACTCGGAACGGACTATGTGACCGCTGCTTGCAAATCGGTAAAGCTTCTCTACTTGTCACCAGCAAAAGCGACAACAGCAACATTTCGCCGCATTCGCCTGAAGTCGCTCAAGTGGGCATTGAGTCCAGCAATGAACGGCGCTATACAAAGATCAGTCTACAGCACAGCAGCGGCGCTGAGTCCGCTGGCAGCACAGACTTAAATTCTTCTACATCGACTTCGTCTTCACATTACGTTTCAACGACTCAGCGTCAGACCTCAAATAGCTCTACGGCTTCTTTTGAAGCGCTTTCACGACGTGGCAGCGCGTCAAATCCAGATTCGGAAATGGTGTCGAATGCATGTGGTCCCATACTGTCCAGTCAATTGAACCCAACATGTGCAGGCGTGTCTTCGCATGTGCAACAAGAAATTTGCATTCGCTCCTGCACGGGCTGGGCAGAAATTTTAGTGCGCCGTCCGACCGGTAACATTTCTTGGATCACGCGCATACAGAACCCAATCGCTAACGACTGCTTCGGACACGACTTACCTTTCAGCAGCATTGCTGCGCTATTCGTGCCCACTGTGCATGGTGGCGTCTTTGGGCCTGACTTTGTGGAAGAGGCGCGCCTGTGTGAGGGCTTGGAGTGCAGTCCGATGTCGGCCCAAACAGCGGCCCTCTCTACCCACACATCCTCGCATGAGTCACTCGGTTCAAGTGGTCAGGAAGAGCAGCGTGCAACGCTATCCAAGGGGCGAGTCTTACAACGTCAGGAGGAGATTATATCGACTTCAACTGCTGCCATTGATGTACCGAAAGTGAAGCGTGGTGGCAAAGATGCGCTTTCCGGAAGCGTCAGTGACGGTGAATTAGATGAAAACTATGCTGGATTCAATGATGACACTGCAGCAAAATCAAGAAATCCAGTTCGCCGTGTTAATTCCAGCCCAGAGATGAGTTCCAGTTGGCGCAGCTCTTTTCTGTCAAACAAACCGGCACCGTTGTCAAAGGAACCGAGCAACAAAGAAGTGAATAGTTCAGAGGTTGTCCCCATAGGTTGCGGCAGCACCGATCCGTTGCTCAAAAAGAAATGCGTAGGCTATGCCAAGGAAATTCGCGTAAGTTGCGAGGCCATACCAGAGGAAATTGCGGGCTCCACGCCACCCTCGCAAGCTGATTCTCTGAAAATGCGCCAGATGAGGGGTTCTGCTGAAAAGATGGAGTCTCTCGACCTACCGCAAGGTAGTTCCATGTCACAGCAAGCGCCGTTGAAACAGCATTCAGCCGATGATGTGTGCCAGCAGTCGATATCTTCACTGGTACCAAATATCGTACAGACATCCATTTCAGTGTCGTCTCTTAAAATAATACCCACAGCTACCGCAGCCATTCAGAAAATCACTTCCAAACCACCGGTTTCTCCAGCTCCGCCGCTGTCTCCACGCCTGCTTGTCAGAAGTGGACTCAGCAACACTGGACTGGCTAAGTCTAATAGCAGCGGCGGCACTAACAGCATCAACATCAGCAACGCTGAAAACGGCAACACCGGTAATGCCGCCAGTAGCGATCATGGGAACGGTGATATGATACGTGGTCGCTCCAAGACCATTTCTGTGGTGCGCGAGGTGAACGGCAAGTCTCGCCCGGCCACATCTAGCTTCCGTTTCGGCGGTGTGAAACCACCGCAACTCAACACGAAACTCTGCATCAATCCGAGCTTTATATTCATGCAACTCTACCAAACCGGTCAGTTGCAGGTTACCGATGTTCCACTAAAGGTTCCTCAGGAACACATGAACGTCTTGACGCTGCTGGACTTCACCGCGCCTTTCGAGACACACACTATCGGTGTACTCTATGTCGGAAAGGGTCAGTGCAACAACGAGGTGGAGATACTCCGCAATTCCTATGGCAGTGTTCGCTACGTAGACTTTTTACGTAGCATCGGCACCCTGGTGAGTCTCAAGAGCGCCAAGGAGAATAATTTGTTTATCAAAATGGACACAGATGGACCGGATGGAAAATTCGCTTACATATGGAAGGATGATATTGTGCAGGTTCGTAGAGAGAGAGATTGGGCTGAAATGGTCTATATAAAATAAATATTCACAGGTCACGTTTCACGTTGCCACCTTAATGCCGACCAACCTGGAGAAGGATCCCAATTGCTATGAGAAGAAGAAGCACATAGGCAACGACTTTGTCAAAATCGTTTACAACGAAAGTGGTGAAGAGTACAATCTAAACACGATTGTGGTAAGAAAGCCCTTCATAGTCACAAGAACGCTGTTCTTTTTATACCTACCCGCAGACACAGTTCAACTACGCTTGTGTCATCGTGCAGCCGCTGGAATTGAACACCAACCGAATCTATGTAAAGGCTCGACCGGAGATATCAAAATACGTTTGCCATCCAGAGGCGAAAATCGTATCTGACAGTAGTGCTCCCTTGCTGGCACGTCAGTTGGCCCTGCATGCTAATGTAAGTAACTTCTTTAAAGTAGACTATCTAATGATTCCACCATGATTCTTCGCGCAAATCATTAAATAGCTCGCTGCACTGGTTTATCAGAGTGTGAAGAAGAAGAATCCGTATGCTTCCAATTGGCTGGAGCGACTGCGTTGCATTAAACGATTACGCACGAAGGTACACCACCTAGTTTATTACTTTGATTTTGATGTATTTTGATCTGTGACAAGTGATTTTTATCTATTTTTAGTTGATTGACAGTCAAAATAAGCAGAACCAATGTGGCTCAGCGAGTGATACCGATGACTCCTCAGATGACCCATTAAAGCTACAGAACACTAATCGTGATTTCACAAAATACACCTGAGCTAACATCAATCAATTTTACTACAATTAACGCGGAGTCTTCCCAAGTTTATGTTGCGTTCAATTACGTATATTCACCATTTTGTACCGACAATTTATTTGGGAAGAAGTGTAAAAGTGATTGCAGGAAGAACTCAATAGAAAATTCGACTCGCCGCGACATTAATAGCCTTATAATGGATAATCACGCGAAAGAGGTGACTCTCTTTCTTGCTTTTCACCTATTACAAAAACAAAGACAGTAAAAATATCATTGTCGATGAAAAGCACAAAAAAGAACCAGCGATTTTGTTTTCCTGTACCGTTTCTTACTAAATCATTGAAATTATGTATGCAAATTTTAGCCGAAAATTAAACGAAACCCTAATAAAATATAACCCTAGTAAATAAATATAAAAAACATTATGTGAATAATTTACTAAAAGAAATATAAACCAAATAGAAGCAAGAAACAGGAGTTTTAATTGTAAAACTAATAATCATAGTATACCATCCTTTTCCGGCACAGTTCTTAATAGTAAAGCGAGATCATAAGCTGAGATATTTAATTTGTTGATCGTGTGAAGTTAATGAACTTGCCGGTGACAGTCAACAATGATGCTGACACTAAATCGCAGCCATTGACTCAACGTATGCTGACTCAACGTTGAAGTCAATGGACATGCGTTCATGATCAAGATATACAAAATATGCATATGCAACGTCTGCACATTTTCTTGCACAAATTATTACTACTAAGCAATTAATATATTGTTAACGTCTTTTATTCTTGTTATATAAAGATAATTAAATGTAATAAAGCTCTCAGTTGTTAATAAAGACTAAAACGACTTGATCTAATTGCAAAAAGTTTAAGTTCTTGCTTGTATGATCCTCAAGATCCTGGTTCAAGTACCAGGATACAAATTAAACAAAACTAAAAAGTTGGTGACACCAGAAACGAACACTTATCAAACATCGGATACCACCAGCAATATCGGCAACGCAAGAATTGAAGGCATGATAAGGAGGCAAGGTGCAATTTCGGCTTTCCTACGCCGTATTTTGCCCGAAATAGACAGGATCAAGCAGTCCTCTTCACATTGCAACAAAACACGATTGGATTCTATAAACAATATGGGAAAACTGTGTTTATAACATGGAGGCATACATTACACTGGAGGAATCGGTGCAAAACAATCGTATATCGCTGGCAGCCAAGAACATAGATGGTGTTGACAATCACAAAGTTTGATGGGATCAACTTGAAACGGCAGCAGTGTGTGCGTAATTCTTTTCAAAAAAAGAATTACAAAAGGAAGGATACACTTATTTACAATGAGAATCTAATCAATATAATTCTTCACAAGTTACAGAAGGAATGTCTAGAAAGGTATTTACTAATTTCATTCCCAGTACAACTATTAAACTCTTTGGAAGCATGACTGCCTAATTGAATGAAGTAAGTTTTTCTTTTATAATGTCATTATCTAAATTGAACGATTAATTCCAAATCAATTAAATTAAAACCACGCTTTCATTTGAAATGTTTTTGATATTTTATTAGAATAGTTTAACAAACAGGAGTGCATTTTTCTTCACATTATCATTCAGTTACTTTTATCTTTTAACAATTAATCTATTTATATAGCTTAAAGTATTTCTTGAATATCATAACTGCTTCTATTTTTGGTATAAATGTCCCTAAATCCTGTTTTATATTAGGCTGCGTTTATTCATGTTTTCCTTTTCAAAGTTTTATAAAGAAGTTGCTTTCATATAAGAATGTATGTGTATATTATTGCAAAATTGTCATGCTTCTAATGTTGTTTAGTGTACTTGTATTGTTGTTAATTTGGTCCTTGTAATTATTTGATTTGTTTACATTATTTAAACAAATAGCAAAGAAAATCAATGATTGTGAAGGCACAAATAAATAAAGAGCATATACCTGTACCTGTAGATACTGTATCAGGAACTCAACAAAATAGACGCAACACATTGTGTACATATCTTAGTGAGCTTTAAGTTAGGCCGAGATAAAAAATCGAATTGAAATCAATTATATAAGTTTTCTTTGGTTAACAATATTCTGTGGAACAGGGTTACCGTAGCGCCTACGCTCAGATTGTGATTTTGTTGTGGTTGTTGTTTATCATATCTTCAGAATCGGTGCCGGATTTTAGGAGAAAATGCATTTACTATTTAGTTTAGAGATATAGGCCTCAACCCTCATAGGTTCAACCCTCAATGCTCTGTAACTCGGAAAGTGTTTGTTCACTTAACAGAAATGTGCTTTTCGTTTATTTTATGTTGTAATAAATTTATGATCTGAATTTTATACTAATTTGGAACTGATTTGTTTTGCTACTTTATTTAACTGGTTTCATTTCTAATATTATTACTATTTGTGAATGTATGTATGTATATGTTTATTGTTGCAGTGGCAAAATATTTTTGTTAGGCTGTATCACTAAAATGCAGTGATGTAGTTGATTTACTTGTGCATGAATTTGCGAACAATTTTGCTTAAAACACAATGGAACGAATAAACTGAAACCATTTTTATTTATATACATAGTATATTTAATTTTTAAGTATTCGGTTCGTCTCGGTTTCACTTTACAAACAGTTAAATGTAAGCGGATATACCAGAGTATAACAAGTATTGGCCTATGTCACAGTTGTCATCACGATGCGTGCATCACTAACGCATCACGGATGATTCGTGGTTTGTGACATGGGACATCCAATCAAAGCGATGCGCACATCGTGCTGCCAAGTACGACATCGGCAATTTACACTGGTTGGATGCGCCATTGTTAATCGTTGTTTACGCGGACGCAGGAATTTATCGCATGCAATTTTCAAATATGTATTTAAAATTTCAAATCTCTTTTAAGAAAGAATCAAATGTAATCCAAATTAATGCACAGGTATTCACTATTCAACACTATTGCGTTTGCCTTTAGCGAAAAATTTCTTTCTAGTCAAACTTATGGTAATAAAAGCATTTGAACAGTAACGTTTTTCTACTTTTCTACTTTTTACTCTAAGGAGTACACTTCGTTGAATGGAATTACATATGCATTTCCTGTCGAACACTCGTGATCATGGTTCGCAGGTTTGCAGTTCGTATTAAGTTTAATTAATTTTCTTTTCCAATTTTTTTCTAGATATGTTAGCCGATTATATGTTCATAGTGCTAGGCAGCTAATTACAATGTCAATTTAGAAATCATTTTACGCTCTTCTGTCTCTCTGTGGGTTAGAGAATTACAAAAATGTGTTTGAAATTTATATTTTAATCGAATATTTTATTTCTCTTATTTATATACAAAAATATGTAGCTACTAGATTTGGTTACCATAGGTTCTTTATATGTATGCATTTGTAATTGCGTTTGAGTTTTGTAGCTACGTTGTTGCTTTCTTCACTACGTTACAATTTTAATACTTATTGCTATGTAAACATTACGGAATGAAGTTTCTCAGTTGCATTGCAAAGGAAGATCGTTTGTTGTTTTACTACTGAATTGTTTTACTACAAGTCAAGCGTCTAGAAGAAGGCTGAAAGCATTTTCATTTGCATTGCTATTGATTATTACTACTATTGATATTGGTATTGGTATGTTTTCTTAACGAATAGAGTCTAAATAAATGATAGAGTAAGTACTAGAATAACAGGGTGGAGGGGTGTTTCTGGTTCCCACTTGGGGCACATTTTGCGGATAACTTTGAATATACAAGAGTTAGTTCTTGACGTAGACTTGGTTGCGATAGCAGTTAAGTACACGGCTTAGTTTAAGTGTTGATTTGATTTATATTTCTACAATATAATTCTTACATTTAGATTTTCTTTTGCAAGCATGCTTCTAATAAATACATTTTTTTATTTACATCAATATCATTTCATACATTTGCAGCATTTTCTTCACAGAAAACTCTTGAGACTTAATACGAGTAATACTCAGCTAGGTCATTTTTCAACTAAGTGAACAAAAACTTGATGCGTTTACGGTTTGCCATCGGAAATATACTATTTTATATTTAGTGGAGTTTAAATTCTTTCTACCAGATGTTGTTGTTTAACTATATATGTATGTATAATATCCCTAATCGTCATGTTTTGTCTTTGATTTACATGCTAAAGAAAAACTTAAACAGCTGTCAAAAACCAGTGCGCAGTGAAGAGTTTACTATATGTTTGTATATAATATAATAATGGATATATTATTTTATACATTCTATACATTCTTAACAACGTTTTTTAACATAGGGTTTATTTGTAGCTTAATTTGATAGTTTCTCTAAATTTTGATTTTTGTTTATACGTTTGATTTTCTAAATTCTGACAGCTATATATGTATATATGTATATATAGTATATGTATGTATGAAGACTGCGCAAAAGCTTGAAAGTGCTTATATAACATTGTATTCAATAACTTACAGCAGATTTTAAAGGTTAAAATTGAGGAAGATTTTCGGCTCATGAAAGTAAAACACAATATTTTAAGTAAAATAAAACGATTGCAACTCTCTTTTCTACAATGAATTTATAAAAACATGAACATTATCTTTGAGGTATAATATTAATTGAGAATGCTTTAAAAAACAGGACTAATTACAGGCTTTTCTATTATATTCTGCCTGCAAACATGTTCTTAAACACAATCTTAATAACTGTCAAATTGCTTAAATAGTAAGTAGATTTCTCTAACTATGTAAATGTCTTTTATTTATTTGCTCCTGGAAAGAAATTGACATTTCGTTGTATAGCCAAAACCTCGTGTCTGCCGAAGCGACGGCGGCTTTTAAATATCCGATCAGGTTGCTGCACAACAATGCGCGGTCTGTTGTGGACAACAAATCAAACATCTGTCTCATTGCTGGCCACCATGCTGCTGCCACTCTGCTGCATGATGTTTGTGCTGAGCGGGGCAGCAACTGCAGATGTGGCCGCAGCATCTGCAGTCGGCGATACCGGCCCGCCCCCTGCCGTGCCAATGACGCCGGATGCGTAGCACGATGAACTGTTCTGTGCTGTCTGGGGACTCGTGGGTGTAGGCGTGGCTGGTATCTGATGCCAATTAATACTATTTTGTGAAGTGATGTTGCGAGTCTTCAGAAGCGGTGGGTTCTTAATCGATGCCGAAAAGGCCATACCACGCCGCAGCGGCACCCTGCGTGGAGGAGAATCGATTCTAAGGGATGTCCATAAACTCAAAACACATGCTACTCATGCAAAAACTTACCTCGTAGGACTGGGCGGTGGGTAGGAGATGCCTCGATGACTGGGCGACAGCAACAGGTTGCCGGAATGGCTGCTAGTAGTGCCGGGCACGAGCAACGTATTGTTACTATAAGTATGGTAAAGGTTACTAAGGAATGGCGAGGAGGAGAAGAGAAAAACGAAAGGAAAATAAAACGTGATACTGATACGTGTGATCGGCTACAAAATAATACTGTGGTGGATAAATGTGTGGCGTGGTGAGGGGTAAAATAACATGGAACCACCAAATCATGCGCAACAACATGGATTTGGACTTTAGATTGGACTCACGTCTGGTTCTGGTGCAGGTTCAGGTTGGGCAGACTTTGACCCAGCAGATTTAGCGGCTGCACAGATAGCGTGTTCGCTGATGATGTGATCACATGCAGCTTTTGCGGAATGTTGGCCATATTTTTCATCTTCAGCGGAAAGGCGTGGCTGGTGCCTGTGTGGAGAGTAGTTTAAAAGCACTATTTTCACAGGAATTGTCTCCGAACTCACTCAATAAGCTGGATCCCTCGTCGCTGGACAACGAGTTGGTCTTATCGAAGTCCACTGATATGTTGCGGGAGTCGTTCCACTCTACGGACCCGCTGTGGCTGTTGTTAGTGCTGGTGACGTGGCTGCAGATCGAAGAGTTCATTGGTGACTTCTTTACGCTCAACGAGTCGGCGGTACCGCTGCTGATGCCACCGATGCCGAAACGAAAGCCGTCCCAGTTGTGTCCGCCCTGCTTTAGTCGCGTGTAGATCATTTTGGTGCGCTTCAGGGACTCGTACCAGTTCTTCGCCTCCGAGCACTGCAGCGTAAAGGCGGTGACGGCTACGTGGAACTCGTTAAGGTACACGCAGTTGAGAATGTTTGTATTGCTGCTATGGTGCACCATCAGCCGATCGGTCAGGTACGGCTGCCGGATGACCTTCAGCGCGCCGAGTCCCTTCTTCGCGATGGTCTTACAGACAAGCAGCATGTCCGTGAGCAGGAAACAGTGCACATCGGCTTTGCCCAAGTGGTCTTTGAACTTGTGGTCGCCTTCCATGAAAAGGTGGCGCACTTGGTGGGTGGCGCAGCCTTTCATCGGGGCGCAGAGATCAAACATTTGACTGTGTTGTTTGACCATCTTATCGAGCATCTCATTGTTTGTGTCCTGCGAGAAGAAGTCGTGTTGAAAACTGGAAAATCAGGGCACAAACAAGAAACTCACCACAACATCGTAGCACTCAATGCGCGCCATTACGCCCTTCAAGCGCTCTGTCTCCTGCCGCGTCGTTAGATGGTTATTTACGCTGCATACGAAGTTCTCCACAGTGTGCATCTAATATAACGGAAAACCTCATTAAAAACTGCAGAATATACGTACTCAGATCAAGACTTCGAAGAATACTGAAAGATAACCGGTCCGGTCCCTTACTCACCATGATATCCACTGTCTCCATGTTTTCCTCATCCGTCATGTGCTTCTTTATAGCGGCCAGCAATAAGCTGTACTTTGTCAAACGCTGCATCGGACGAACCAAGATGTCAGCCAGCCGCAGGCGGTTGCACATCTTCTGCGACTCACACCACGCCAGATACGAGGTGAACAACGCGTTGGTTCGATTCAACTCCTTGCAGTAGAACTGGCACGTACTCTGCTCAGCACAATATTTCTTATAAGGCGCGAAGATTGCCGCAAAGTTGCTGAAACCCGGCTGGAAGAATTCGATTCGCAGCGGTTCGCGGGTGGCGACGCTATTCGCTACCATCGGGTACAAGTAAAGCGTCCAGAACTTCAAGTTCGCCTCACAGATGTCGCGCACGTTGGAAAAGAGCCGCTGCTGATCGACGTCGGTGAGGAGTTTCTCGTCCTGCACCGCCTCCAGGCAGGCAAGGAAAAGCTGTGAGGTTAGAGGAGATTCCATTAGTTAGTCGAATGAAAATTTTCTTCAGTCACAGCATTTATCTGGTGATCCCATACTCACATCGGTCACCGTCTGCAGCGCGTGTATGTAATACACCTCGGTGGTGACCAGCTCCCAGATGGCGGTCTGTATTTTGGTCTCGCTGTCGCTCATCTCGTCGCAGTGCACGAAGTCCTTCCACGACTTGTGCACGCTGTCCAGATACTCCTGCGCCGCATCGAAGTCGGGGTGGTCGAAGTTAAGGGCGGCCGATCGTTGTGGCACGCCCATTTTGGCGTAATTGTTGAGCAGTTCACACAGCTGGCTCTGTTGCGGATTCCTGATGCCGAAGAGCCCCGACCAGCGTTGCTTGAGCTGCTTGCCTGGCACGACCCGTTGATCAGATGGTTCGGTAGTTTCCTCGGTAGAGGCCGAGGAGAGCAGACGTGGTGGACGTGTTCGGGAACCCTGCAGAAAGGCGAATTAGTATAGTTATACGGTTAGAGAAAAGCAGGACCGGAAAATTACAAAAGAGGCGGCTTTCTGTAGCGTCTTGCGGCTGCCATCGCGTTCCGAAACAATTAAGTGGTGTCCAGCGAGATGTTCTACGTCCGTGTTTTCGTCCAAAGAGTTGGCAAGAGATGCTGTACCTGTGCGGATGGCAAGAGAAGAGAGACATCAACATGGAAGCATTTTAAACGAAGCGCGATCGGTACCCACCAGTTCCTAGTAATTCGTGTGAATTATTATCGGTGATGGTGATTTGGGAGAAACTGAGATTTCGCCGTTGCAGGACCTGGCTCAGAGCACTCCTACGAAAAGATTAGCGCTGATTAGATCCAGGCATTTGGGATTACATTGAGAGGACGCCATCGGTACTTACGAGAGCGCCACGCCTTTCGACGCGGGAATGAACTCCTCTTCTTGACAGCCGTTTTCAGTATAGAAACTTACAGAGAAAAATTCGGAGCTGGAGACCTGACAGGAGAGTAAACATAACATGTGTATTTATTTTTAGAGCCACTGTCTTGTCTTATATTTCCCCCACAACCTCACTGAATTTATGTAATATAAGTTGATGTCATGCCGACAGGGACCGAAAAAAGGAACATTTTATTATTGTATTTGCCGCGTAAGTATTATTTTCCATAACAATGTATTTCGAATAGTTTTCAGGATCAATTTAAACATTAAATACAAGTCCACATAGAATTGATTTTAGAACAGAAAATTGAGTTTTTCGTTTTTTTCGTTTATGCATTACGAGTATTCGAGGCTCTCGACAAGCGAATTGGTAAATAACAAAAGAAGTCCGCTATCTTGAATGGTGTTGGAGAAGTTGAAAATGCACTTTATGTGCGTCCATTTGCTCCGGACTGTTAAAATCATTAACAGAGTTTATTCTATCTGCGAGGCCAGGAGTTCAGTTTCCATTAATCAAGTGGGTTAAAGCCTATTCTTTTAGTGGACGTGTTCAAAGAATGATCGACGATTGGTCCCTGTGCTGAATATTTACTTGGGGATACAGCATCAAGGCACACCAACAACAACAACTACTACTAAAAGAACCACAACTCACCTCACTACGCGTCAACAACGGCTTCTTGCGTTGCATGTACGCCGATTTCTTTCGGTGGCTGGTAGGTGTGGCGGCGATTATACCGCCAATCGGGCTCAGCGTCTGATGCACGTTCACTGCAGAAGCTATCGACGGCGACTCAAGATTGTTCTGCAAGGATAATGGATGAACGGGGTGTGTGGTGAGGGACGGGGCAGAGGAATTGCCAACGCTGCCCACAAGAGGAGAGTGGCACTGGGTCCAGTTGCTGGAAGGTGCAGAAGAGGTGGTGGTGCTTGCGGCCGCGATCGCCGGTGTTGTTGAGGGCGACGGTGCTTGAGGTGAAAACCTCGACTGAGTGAGTGACCATCGTGTGGAAGGGGTGCGTGTGGAAAGTGGGCGTGTACTCAGCGGTGAATTGAACCGCAGTGGATGAGGGATGCGTTGGTGCGGCTGACTGTGGCTAACTTGTGGAAAAGGCTGTGGTGCGGTGTGTGACTGTGGAAGCTTTAATTTCGACAGCTATGTTTTTTGTGAGGTGGGATGAAATATGTAAACGAAGATGATGATTGTTTGAGTGAAGAGATGAGAAGAAAGAAAGAGCAGAGAGAAGTAAGCTTTTTTCACCAGCAAATTCAGAAATTATGTAAAAAAACAATCAAATCCTTAAAAAATACGCATGGAGGAGTGTGGCAACCAAATAAAACCGAAACAGCATCAAGTGTCAACCGAGCGAGCAATCTGAAGCAGCAAAAGCGTCTCGGAGGACAAACTAAGAACTGAAACTATAAAAACTCAACGAGAAGACAATAAATCAACGTGAACAAGAACTGATGAAAGTATAAAATTGAAAAATTGACAAACAGTATTCAATTAGCAAAGCCGGCATGAATGACGGATTCACAGGGTCACGCCGAAAGAGTCGGAGGGCTGCGACATGCTCTGCTGGCGTGAGTCCTCGGTCCTTCGGCCATCAATGTCTATATACATACATATGTATATATATATTTGTGTGTGTGTGTGTGTGTGTGTGTGTGTGTGTTAAAGTGCAAAATTAGTTTTCTAAATCAAGGCGACAAAAAGCCACGTCGGCTGCGTGTCTGACAGAATTGAACGACGCTTGGCACTTCGCACGATTTTCCAATTAAATACTCGAACGATACTTACAGCGGGTTTCGTGGCGGGTCCATGTTGACAGGCAACCATCGAGTCCAGACCGTCCAAGTGGGTGAGGCTCTTCGATTTAAGCTGCAAAGGGAAGAGGGAATAGTTTGGCGTTATAATTCTTTTTCATCATAAAGTAGAGGCGAACTCTAATGGTTTTAATGTTTGTTCTAGAAGCAACTTACTTCATGGGCAGAGCTAATAGATCGCTTTTAAAAACTGGTGATTTTCGAACAACTCTTGAAATCTATTAGTTTTCGAACAAAGCTTTTAATGATTACCATATGCAGCTTAACTAACACGTGGGAAGAGTATCAGCCACGCCGAAAAACGAAATGCGGGCGAAATGATATCGATTTCAAGGGCAACATTGATATCGAAAGAAGGAATGGAAGAGAACAAAAAGAGATCATTTTGTAGATAAACTACGTTGTTCTTCAAAGGCAGGATGTTTTACAAATTATTTATTATTTATCTATTGCAGCAAAAAAAAAAGGAAAACAAAAAAAAAATTCAATACAATAACAGCATGTGTAAACACTCAGCCACGCATGTGTATGTGTACCAATCCAACTGTTAGTACTGAATTTGAAATTCAATTTAATGCAATTCATTGTAGTGCATGAAAACAACTCGACGAATATTAAATCAGCAAACTGGGACGCAATCCTGTTGTTGCAAACCCACGTTCGAAATGCAACAACAAAAATCGTGTCTGTACGAGTCTGTACGTATATTTGGCTTACATACACACATACACATACACACACACACACAAACACACAAAAAAGAGGACAAACTAGACGAAATCACAACCAAACTAAATCTTGGTCAGATTTCATGGAATCGATGGTTAGAAAGCTAGTGGAAATCTGTACTGTGGTTTGTGTGGTAAGAATGGACGCGACAACCGAGCGACCGTCGTGGCCACGCTGTTAGCTTGTTTTTTCCCAACCGGTTACGAGTGTATTTCTGCAGGACAAACGCTGGCGAAGGATGTGGCTTGAGATGAGATCATGAAAATAAATCAGTTCAGAAAGAATGAAACAAAACTCAGTACTTTCGGAAGGAAGAATGTAACAAAACTCATCATGTTACACCAAGAAGCAACACTAAAAGAGCGCTCCATGCGATATGATTGAGCGGAAAATTAGTACGCGTCGATTATTTTATTGATGAGCAGTGACAAGTCGACGCTTCATCCAGCCGCAGCTACAATATAAGCAATCATACGATAATTCCTAAAACCGCTTTTGTATTTATTTTATTTGCTCATACATCGATGAGGCTCGCTTGCTTCAATCCGTGGCACCAATGGAAATGACCAGTGGTTTGGTTTTCTAGTGCAACTTTTCGATAAATAGATTATATGCTTCAATAGAAATACTTTTATGAGAATATTAAGTACTTTTATGACAAATCAACTAACTGACTATTTTTAAATCGCGACACATAATAAAATCACCAAATCCAATCAATAAAAACGAGCTGGACGTTAATCACAGCCTCCAAGGTGACCGGATTCAGAGGTTTTGATGGACGACTGACATTCATGTACTCACAGTTTATGGTTTCGCGAATAATGGAATCGCTGCTGAATTTCAGTAAATGTCGCGAGAAGAATGAGAAAATTTAATAGATTAAAATGTTTTTCATCGGCGATTCGTTGGCGTTTTATTTCTGTGACTTTCATAATCATAGAGGGAAAAACTGTTCTAGACTCATTCTGAATTCATTCAAATTTCCTCTAATTTTCGGTTTTTTGGTTGAAATTGAAACTGAATATAATTAATACAATATTATAAGATGTCCATGAAGCTTATGCAACTTATGACTACTTATGTGTATAGCCCCGTATAGTATGGACAGAAACGTGATGGGCTCCTGCTGCCAAACAGTATATTAGTCAGTGTAGCACCCCTGATAGATCTATTATACCAACTCAACATGCTGTATGGTGAACTTTCATTTTTGAATACCAGGAGCAGTCAGCTCATTTGTCCACACAAATGCTGGCACATTTTTGTCCGTGCCAGTTAAGAATAACCTCCTAGTGTCACTCTTTAGTATTTGTATTTGTATTCGTCTATTCGTCTCTTATTACTTTTTCCTTTTATGGTATGCTTTTACTTTTAAATGTATGTATTTGCAATTTTTCCTTAATTTCTTCTTTCGTTTTTTTAGGCCCCCAAACTGCCCTTCACCAATGATTCATCAAATTCCGATTTTGTCACAGTTGCACAAAAGAAAGCAGAAAGGATACTACGATAATGCCAAAGGACCAGGGATCAGGAGCAGATCCCTGGACTGCACATAACAGCGGTAAGAAGAGATGATTTCGCAACAGACTAAACGGATTTTTGGATGCAGCTGGACATCACTACGTAGTGCATTAGAAGCAGGTCAGGTCAGTCAGCCCCACTTCCACGCATTTTCTGTTTTATTTCGAAGTAAATTTGTTTCAAAGGCATCATCTGCCATTTTATATTCAAGGGTTCGTTGCTGTTGCTAGGATTAGGTTTGAATTTCTCATTCAGTTTCCAGTGAGAACGTAATTTAATTTGAAACAGCTACAAAAATATCTGTACAATTTTCGTCATTTAATCGGTCACAGGTAAATGACCGATCTTTAATTTTCTTTTGTGTTGTTCACCGCAATAAATCTGGCAGACATCTCTGCGTATACAGCACACCAAAGCTGACCCAATTAAAACTGTGGATGAATTTCAAACCAGAAATCCTGCTACAAATTTCAATTACAATAGTTGCAATTTAATATTATATATGAAACGTGTATAAAGAGTGTATACTATACTATACTATACTATAGTATTCTATATTGAAGTCATTACATATACACTTCATCCTTTGCAATACACTGAAGTGTTGTGTGTAAAATTTGTCTATATTATTGACTGACGATAAGCGCCGGTTTATAAATCATACAGATTAGGAAAAATAAGCAGGAATGCCACCGTGTGGCTGCGGTGGGTTCCTGGCTGCGGCTCGAAAGTATGCAATCAATTTAATATTTTCCTAGAATGCAGTCAGTCGCTTGAATGGAAACTTGCTGCGTTTCTGTGTGTGGAGGAACACGCACACAAAAGTTCCGAATGCATGTGGACGTATTTGTGTGTCCCACAACAGGACAATGAAGTTTCCTCGAAAGCGGAATTCGAAAATATTTGTACAACCTACAATTGAACGTTTCTGCAGTGTATTTAAAGGTTAAGTGTTGCTTTGCTGCTTCGTGTCTGCCGTAATGGAGTTGACTTTATTGAGTTTTATTTTAATTTGTTCGAGTTTATTCAAGCGTAGTACAAGAATTGCACCGTCACCTGTTGGTCCAGGTGACATAATAAAAGTGCTATACAATCGTGCGATAATTAAAGCAGGTGGGTTCACAGAACTAGCGTTTCATAATTCAAAGCGTAAATGTGAATCATTCCGAGAATAGAAGGGAGTCTGTTCTGTTTGCCAACTGTGACCCGGTAACTTGGCGCATTCAATAGCAAAGTACAATAATTCGATGTGCTTCGTTCGTCGCTCTTGTATTTCTAATCGTTTAGAAATCGTCACAATCGAAACGAGCTGATTGCTTCCGACAGCAGCAACAGTCCTCTTTCCGTACTTTAAAATTGCTTTCATTTGCAAACTAAATAAATTCCGAAGCTTTTTGTAGTTAGCGGGAAATGAGTTTTTGTTATTTCAGAGATAATAACAACGACAACAGTTTGCATGATGGGACTTTTTTTAAATCTGCAGCACGATTTCGGTTGCACGTTTCGAACATAAATCGATAGCAGGAGGTGGAGGAAGTGGGGATGAGGCGGAGGGGGGGGGGGGGGGGGGGATGAGAGCCTGCTCGATGTGTACACTTTTATTGGAGAAATTGAATTTTTTATGATCTCTCTGAAGGGCCGTAAATGTTTTTAGTGCCTGTTAGGGTGTCAGGTAGGGTGTCAGAATCTGTCAAGGTTTCCTCACGCATTTCGATGGGTTTCATGCTGAAGTATTGGATTCTTATTGTTATTGGGCGCTAACAGATTCTATTTCGGAACGAGTTCCGGTAACTGAGCATTAATTAAAACAGTTGAGGATAAATTGTGATTGTGTTCGAAATGCTTCGAACACACACCACGAATCCCGAACCCACACTTCAATACAGCTTCTCCTCAAACCAATCGCAAAGCAGCACTCGGGAAATACAACAATAACACGAACACAACACCAACCCAGCGAAGTTGTTGACTCCTAAGCAATATACTACAATTAAATAATGATGATGGTGAGCTCGCAGCAATTCGTGCAAAGATTATGAGTTGTTCAACGGGGCGTAGAAAAGTGGGCGGGCGGAGCGCAACGAACGATTCTTAATTTAATGAAGAGGGCACGACAGGAAACTTTTTGGGAACTCAACTAAAGCGAGCAAAGTCTAAACGAGTCCAAAAAATAATGACATTTTCGGACATAACTATCAAAACTGTCTCCAGAAAGTGGCAACGTCGAAAGGAGTTGCGGTGGATCCATTTAATTAACTGAAACGAAATTTCAGAACCACAAAAACTAAAACTGAGACACGAACACGAACCTGAAGTTGCCTGCTTTTTCTGTGAGCTTTTAATAAAATATGCGGCTGCATGCAGTTCTTTTTTTTAATGACGGCTTCAAACAGAAGAAGCATCAGTTTCCCACATAACAACAAGAACAACAACAACAACAACAGAATCAAGAATGACAAGCGAACTGGCAGCTCAGCTGCAGCTGTCAATGAAAGCAGAATTTATTGCCTGCACTTGTATTAAAATAAGGTAACTCGTATTCGGATGCGTGCGCGTGTATGTGGTGGCATAATTCGAAGTGGGCGTGTGATCCGAGGGCGGTTGATACGACGCTGACTGTATTCGTAACTTGTTCATGCTTTCAACGAGGCACCCTGAAAGGTTGTGGACTCATGCATGAAGTGGACTCGCTGCTTGATTTGATAAAATAAAATAAATAAAATTTCATAGAAATCATGTCGAATATCGGACCCAGGAGAATCGAAAATTAGTCGACTTTAACTGAGTTTATACAAATTCCACGAGTCATACGACGAACCGTTTCGCTACAAGGTGGCAGCGCTGCTTCGGATTCATCTCCATCCGAATGACAACGCTTTTGATAAAAGCACAATTTTTCAAATGAATTTCTTGGATAAAATCATGAATCATTCAGTAAATAAACGAAGAACGTGTTGTTGCTGTACGAGGAGATATAAAAGCAAACTAGTATCGCATGCTGGGCGGCAATAAAAGCGTAAGTAAAAAATACACAGTGAATAAATAGAAACATATTAAATTATAATCATCGTCCGTCGTTCCTGTCGAGCGCCCTCGTCGGCGTGTCCCTGAACCTTGCGCAATTCAGGGTCGACCTTCGTGTATTTTCTTTTGTGGTTTTGTTGTGGGTCGCAAAACGAAATTCGTTTAAGTTGTGCAAAAACCACAATTTTGACGGATAAAACACACTAACTGCAGGAGGGGGAAGAAATGACTAACATTTCAAATGTGCTTTAACCCGAACGCAAGCCACTCGGTGTTTCACAGACACTTGAATTCATCGTTATTCCATCCGAAATCCGGAGCGTGCTGTGCGCAGCCCTCCGAGTGTCTCCGTTGTCTTTGAGTGCATTCAATCGTGTGCTGTTCATTGTTGCCAAACCTGTAAACCGGATAACCTTAGGCTCAGCTGGATTCGGACAGTTATTAATTTAGTAGTTTAAAGTGCTTAGACTGTATCTCGGGTATGGTTACATCGAGCGCCGATTCTTGAGCGATTCCAGCCAATCAATCTAAAGACCTCGGATAACTAGAGGCCTCTGCATCTGTGGGAAAGACGAGAGCCCGGTACGGCGGGTCCCGCGTTCCAGGTGTATATTCCACTTCTCTTACTCTACGCCCCGCCCTATCGTCGGGACTCCTCTTCACCTAAAAAATAATTTCCGTACTTGTTTTCAGTTACCGAAATAGACGTCTCTGTACTAATCGAAAATGTGGCCGGTGGGTGGCAAAACCTCTGAATAAATGACTTCCGCTATTTACGATTGAAAACGTCAAACTGTACAACTTGACGCAGCTCCACCTCTGAAGCTGGCACTTCAAGAAATTGCGAAACCATGAATTATTTAGTTCAGTTCGACCCGAACGAGAACAGCAACGAGTTCAACTTTATACCAAGTGAGCTGCTGACGTGTTGGTCAAGAAGGCGGCGGAAGTTGAAAACAAGAAACGTCATGTAGCAATAATGATGATTTAATATTATATTTCCGTTACTAGAGTTTTTATTTTTCTTTCACATCTCGCGTAACGGATCTCCACGAACCCCAACGAATTGACACGACTCCCTGAGCGGGTGTCTAAGCAGAGAAGCCATCTGAAGGCGGGCGCACACAAACAACGCAGGAAAGACGCACGTGAGAATCGCACGTTCTCCACCGCGCCTGCACTTGTACGGCTCCACGGAGCCCTGGGCTAGGGGGCAACTATTGTGTGTAATTGTTTTGGCCTTAAAAGCGCTGAGTTGTCGCTTTGATTCCGTTCCTCATCCCGATTCTGTCAACAGCTCTTAACACTCAGATGAAGAATATTTCTGAACTTTACTAAATTAATGTTTATATTCTATACACCACAACAGTTCGAGAGTAAAATCGGATTTTTGTACAGGCGCTCGTTAAGTTTTGGAGCTTTTAATGACTTTGACCTAACATCAAAGTAACCGCAGCGAGCTGAACTGTTTGTTTAGTATAATTTTTATAATTTCGATGCCCATTAAAAGCCGCTTCTCGTTGCTTATAATTGTTGTTGTGTCTTGAAACTTACTCAGCATTGATATAATTTTTAATGGTAAAACATCAACTCATGGATTAATAATGCTTTCGCATAGAAGCACCTACACTTCGATAATTAAAAGTTACCCTTCTTCAAAGAAACGGAAAATCTTCACTAACTCATCCGGACTTGTTTGCAGATGACTGCAGGAGACACGGAAGGAAGCATCTTCTTTGGAGTATATATAGCTGCTCAGTGACGTCGACTTCGCTTACCTGCAAATATAAATTGCAATGCTTTATTAATTAACCACAGCAATCAGCAGTTTTTAATGGGGAAACAAGCAAATAATAATCAAAGGCGAAAAACTACAACGAAACAAACCACAAAAAAGGATACAATTTCCGACAGTCCCGCGTTTCCCCCTCCCCCCCCCTCCCCAACATGCCATTCATAACGCTCCAGCGATTCTTGCGCTGCTTGAACCAGTCCTTGGGACAGAATCAGCAGCCGAATCGGATGCGGAAACCGGAAGTCAAAAACGCTGCACAGCAGTTTTATGCACTCGACTGTAAGGATAACGAGCGATGTCAATGACGAACTGCTGGGGGCTGGGTGGCGCTAACAATGGGTGACAACCGGAACAACAACAACAACAACAACAGCACACGCCGAAGAAGCTGACACAGCAGATTCGTGAATGGGGGCGTCACGTGTTGTGCGCCTGCCAGATGGCAGCTCTGACGTGGCTGTTACAACGTCCGCGATGCGGTGCCTTCATTTAATTACAACTTTTGAATTGCAGGATGCTGCAATGAAGTTGGACTCGACCCGGGCGAAGGAGAGATGCCAGGAGGAGGGGAAGGTGTTTGTTCGCAACTACAACAAGTGGCTTGAAAGCATCAACGTGCAAACGCAAGGTTGAGCTCTCAGTAATATTTGTCTGCATCAAAATAATACGAGTACGTATCCGGTGCACAAATATTCATTTAATTAATACACGCTTCAGACTGTTCCTCTCGACCCTCTTCCCCTCCCCTTCATTCACTCTTTTTCGAATGTGCGTGTGTTAATGCTGAATGGGAAATAAAGGGTTTTCCAATAAGAGGTGTAATTTTGAACAGCTATGGTCCTGTAAGCGTGGCCGTGGTGGCCATTTGGCTGATGTTGTTTTTCATTATTAACGGCATACCTTCCTCTTTATTACGAAATAAACATGCGATAATTTATCTCAAAAAATGGCAGTTTTCTTTGAATATCAAAATTACACCTCTTATTGGAAAACTCTTTATTAAGTTAAACTTTTTCACTAAAGCCATATCTTTTAATTGCTTCTCGAAAGATTCATATGGCGGCGAGAATAGAAATACTCGTATATACGAGTACAAATAGCTATTAAGTCCATATTTTAGGTTGCACAGATTATGAAAATTCCGACCATCAAAATCGGTGGCTTCAAAATTTAATGGTACTTCGCCTCGTACAGCGCTACGTTGCGACAAGCCACGAGTCTAAAATATCTGTGGCAACCTCTTCGTTGGGTTAGTTTTCATTGTAACGCGTTGCGCGCGGCGATTCTGCTGAAGGCAATAAAAGTGCAGCGCCAGGAGCGCGAGTGAGCAGAGGCGAGTGCAGCGTTCACAGGGCGTTCCGGCGCCCCTGATGACCCTAATCCTGTGGTATTGCTTTTTGAGGATTGCGTTTGAAATACACTGACATTATATTAATAAAAGTGCTTCTTTAAGAGCTTATTTTTATGATACTGCATTAAAATGAATAATTTTCCTTCTCCCTTCCCCTCGCCCCTGCCCGAGTAATGAAATTCCCAGAATCACGTAAATAGGATTGTCCTTTGCCAGAATGCGAACGAAATATCCTCCGCATGCTGAGCGCAGTGTGTTTTTATTGGACACGAGGAAACTCATTTAAAATAAAGCAAATTAAATAAAAAACTTTTCAGACACGTTGTTAAAAAACGAAATTTTATTAAGAAATAAAAATGAAGAAAATTAAAACTGAGGGTGCTGCTGTCCTCCCTCCAGCCTGGCTGCGCGACTCACCTGTAATTTACTGGAGGGTGGTGACACCACCAGACAAATCTTCATCGTCGCCCGCAAGAACTCCTCGCGCCTGGCGTTCAGATCCTGCGGCACGGCAATCGGCGAGGACAACACAGAGGTGTGTCGGAGCGGCAGACGCCTTGAAGCGCTGCTATCAGCCGGAGCTGCACTTTTTTCCGGAGCTGTACTGGTGCCGGCGGCGCCTTGTGTTGCTGTGCGAAGCGTTTTGGAGTCGCACAGAAAGGGATTTAAGCTGCGACTCGCTAGCGTTGTGGTCGCACCTGTCGTGCTGGAAGAGGGGCCTGCCATCTGTAGTAGTTGCTGCTGGAAGTTCGTCTGCGGGGAGTACAGTTGGAAGAGCTTTCGCTTCTGTTGGCCCGGTGTCGAGGCGGCACTCTCCTGCTGCTCCTCCTGGCTGCCGGCACGACTGCACGCCGGAGAGCGCTGATGCAGAGGGCTGTCGTACAGTCGGGCGACGTACTTAACTGATGTCACGTTGGCGTCCAGTTCCTCCAGCTCCACGGCGTGCTGCTCGTCCTCCTCCTGCTCGTCGTAGGAGCTGCGGTAGGTGCGCGCGGTGATTTCGGGCAAGAAAGGGTTGGTTGGGGAGGTCAACGTGTACTGGTAGTAGTTACCGCCGTTGCCATCGTAGCCGGTCACCGCCGATGACGTGGCCGTCTCTGTCGCGGTTGCGGGTGGCGCATGTGGCTCCGAGAAGCTGCCAAAGTTGGCCAAGTTCTCCCACTCGCCCGAAGACGAGTTGTGCGAGGAGGCGGTGAAGCCGTCGTTCGAGTGCCCCAAGTAGCTGCGGCTGCTGTCGCCGCTCGACTTGAATAGGAAATTCTGTAGGCGCGTCAATTTGGCGGAGCTGCTCTCGCTGGTGGTGCTGCAGCTGCGGCTGGACGCAGGGTGCGTCGCAGTGGCGGCCGATGCGACCAAGCTGACAAACCCTCCGTCACTGTGGCTGCTGCTCTGTTTGCGCAACATCGGCCGCTGGCGACCATCCGCGTTGCTTGTGCTGGCCAAGAATCCAGACACAGACGATGACGCAGCAGCGCTGCTGGTGCTCAGCTCGCCGCCCATGGATGGATTCGACTGCTGCAGCCCGGCGTAGCTGATGCTCGAGAGCGAGGAGTTGGCGTGACCGTCGCTGGTGAAATCGTTGCTCTCAATCGACGTGTTGCTGTTGGTGGTGGCGACGCTGCTCAGGTGCTGGTAGTTGAACTCTGGCGGCGTCGCCTCGTCGGGACTGTCGAGCAACAGCGCTGGATTGATGTAGCCGCCGAGTCCGGGAAGGTTGGCGAGCGCAAAGACTGACGATCGTTCGCCGGATGGTTGGCGTTGTAGCGGCTTTACGGCGAAGTTCCGCGTGTCCTGCAGACTGTGCGGACCCTCCGACCGATCGGCCGCTTCGCTTATTTCGGGTCGCTTTACTTCCAGCGACTTGTGTTCGGCCCGTCGAAAGGAGCGGCGAAGCTTTGCCGCGAACTTCGACTCCTTGTGCGGCTTTTGCGTCTTTTCGCCGATCTTATCCTTTCCCTTTTCCCTTGGTTTTTCTTTGTCCTTCTCTCGCTGAACCGTACGCAATCGTTTGCTGACTTCCAACTGCTCAGATGTTGAGTCCTGTCGCTCCTCGGCTAGCACTCTACTCTCTGATGTACAACCACTTGCAGCGTTGCCTATTTTTGTGAGCTTTCCTTCTATTTGTTGTTGTAGTTTTTCATGCATCTGTCGTGTTGGCGGAGACGCAAATCCGCCGCCCATAACGTCGTTCGCCCCCCTTCGTTGGTACAGCTGCTGTCCCAGCGCTTGTTGCTGTTGTTCCTGTGGTTGTTGTTGTTGATGTTTGTGTTAATGTAGTTGTTGTTACTGCTGATATTTCGTTGCCGTCCGATCGGTTAAGCAATTCAGGCGAGTGTGTTAATTTATTTCGTTGTTGTTTCACCGTTACTGCTGTACTTCTTTTAGTTTTTGTTGTTATCTTCGTTGCCGTTGCCGTTGTTGCTGCTGTTGCTCGTGTTGTGCTTGCTTTCGTGGTGTTCTTCGTGCCTGCAAAAATGTTCCCCTTGAAATCGTTTGTATTGTTGTTGTTGTTGTGGTTGGTGTTACTACTCGGCTCTTCTGTTCGTGTTGCCAGTGTATCCATTGAGCAGTGTTGCCCCGCGTTGAATCGATTCTAATACTTTTATACTGTTGAATATTATTAATTTAACACTAGTTTTGTTTTTATTTAGTTTTGTGGTTAATTTAATGAAGCGTAAAAGTTTCCCCAAAAATTTTGATTAAATTATTTCTTTCCTTTTAATTCTAATATATTTAATATATTGTATTAAAATCTCCTAGTTGTCGGTTTTAATTCTTTGCAGTTATAATTTAGTTTTTTCGGTTACTAATATTTTTGATTTCCATAGTGTTTTGTTTTGTTTTGTTTTTTTTTTTTTATTATCGTATTAATTTTCTTTTGGTCGGTTTTCGAGCCTTAAAAATTGTTGTTGCTGTAAAAGAAAAAACATTCTTAGGATATGATAGAGCAGATATCTCAGAGTGCTGTCAGGAGCTGCCAGGATTATCACTAAATGCTCGCTAAAGATTGCCGGCGAGAGATCTCGTAGATGCAGTATGCTGCGATACGAAGACGCTTACTATACGAAGACGCTTACGATATCACTTAAAAGTTTCTAGAGAAGGATGCATGCATCACAGACACGCAGTCATCAAACACACTCGCGCAACAACAACACAACAAGTTGAACATCAAAAAAATTCAACGCATTCGCAGTCGTCTGTGGCTTCAAATGGAGCCCGTTAGAAGCGTGTATGTGCATGCGTCGGTGTGTGCATGAGTATGTATATCTTTGCACACACACACATGAGTACGTACGTGTTACTCCCGTTAGTTTGTTCAGGGCTCATTAAATGTAATTCGTTTGAAACACTGGAGGCTGCGTTTAAGTTTTGCAGTCTGCATCACATCACATGAGTTGCTAAAGTTTTTGGAAATGACAACCGGCTAAACTGCGACAGTGAATTAATACGCATTCTAATCCGAAAACCGAAAACACTGTCTTGCATTGAATCCGAGGAAGGGGCCGAAGGAAGAAAGCTCTTAAGGTGATTGGAACCAGCGAATCCCCTCCCCCGCGCTTCTTTTGCTACCTTCTATTGTGTTGGTCTCGGCTTCGATGTCTGATCAGGTCGAGGGAGTGCCAAATAAGATTGTGCCAGGAACTGACGGGCCGCCTGGTGTCTGGACCACATGCTGTCCTCATTAATAACGAGCACTAATTAGCTGCTCTTCTGGGTTGACAGCAGATGTCAAGCACAACGTCGGCAACGAATGGAATCTGGGATGCGGCACCAGGAGGAGCTGCGAATGACTTCGCCATAATCTCAGTGAGTGCCACAACGCAGCCGGAAGCGTCTACGAATTTGAATTGATTCTCAGATCGCATCAGAGAATAAATCAGAATCAA
The DNA here is from genome assembly GCA_949629155.1 of Myopa testacea. NCBI lineage: Eukaryota > Metazoa > Arthropoda > Insecta > Diptera > Conopidae > Myopa > Myopa testacea. The sequence continues at coordinate 18,497,423 of OX451348.1, read as the reverse complement.
AGGAAATCATTAGATGCTTGCTCATGGTTGTGGGTCCCGATGTTAACAAAATCGTACACGTATTATTAATGAATGATTCGGTTGAAGTGAGGCATTTAAAAAATAATAAGAAACTAAGTGTTAATGCAATAATTAAAGCAGTCGCAGATTGAAATGAAAAATACAGGATCGTACGCTTGCTTTTCTTTCATACAAACGACGGTAAAAAATAGACCAGAAGTGACTGCATTGCTTTTTTATTTTGTGGATTTAACTAAACAAAAAACGACAAGTTGCTGGTTTATCTAATAAACACATCTCCTTGATTCTTCCACTTCAGGTCCTGCTGCTCTGCACTTCGCTCGTGTGAATCTGTTCGTCAGTTTGGAGTGCATTCTTGCATCTGCAGGAATCCTTTGGAATACTGAAGCGTCTCGCATGTTGTTGTTGTCCGTCAGCCGTCCTGGCCCGCAGCAGAAGAAAGAACTTGTTTTTGGAAGGTCGAAGGGGGAGACAGAAACAAACACGGAAAGATACAAAAGGATGGCGAAGCACTGCTTTGTACTCTATCTGGAACTCGGTAAGTTTATACTATCGCCTCCTCGCTCACACACACACATGCACTCAGTCAAGTCGCTCGCTCTACCGGATCGCCGACTCACCTGCACTCAAACGTACCACTCTCACTTGGATGCTTATGAAAAACCTACTGAAATCACCGTTCACAACGTCGAGTTCAAGGTTGGGTTGAGCCACTCATGTTCTCATAAAAGAGAATCTTAGATAAAAGAAATTCTAATACTATTCTATTCTACTCTATTCTAAATACTACTGCTATACTGTTCTATAGTTTTTTTAATATTGTACTGAACAACAATTAATTAGGCAATTCACAGTTTACCCTCATAAGTTATGAGATACTAAGTTATGACTTCGAACTGTGCACAGTCGCTTTATAAAGTGTTAAAAATTTTCGCAATACATACCTGAGAGTGTTGTAATCGTACTAACATAGATTTTCATACAAAACAACAAAAAATTTTCTTACGACAGTCATAAATTGTTTTAAGTTATGACAACTTATGACTTATGACGACTTATGAGGGAAACTGTGAATTGCCTAACTGTAATTTAATATTCTATTCCAACTTCTATTTATTTATCACGATCTACGACGATGCCTGTTTTTCTGTTAGTATATATAGTATACAGTATAGTATCTCTTTAGTAATTCTTATCTGAACCTTTGATATCTAGCTTTACTTAATATAAACTTAATTACTTTCAATAGTTATTAAGTCATTTCGGCTATTAAGTGATTTCCTATTAAGTAATAAGTATTAAGTGTCCACAATTTATATTTCAGTTCACTTTTCCTTTATATACTTTATTATTTCTGTCAGTTTTATTTTTCTTGTGTGTGCATTTTAATTAAAACTCAATCCGTAAACTTCTCTTTTTCTACGTAGCTGGAAAAATGCTATTGGATTTTGTTTTAGTTCCGGGTTTCGCGGAAAAGCCTTTTGTTTTAAAAACTACTGGTTTGCTTTCATCAGATGCCATAGTAAAAAACCGAATTAATTAATTGAAATTCAAATGAAAGCACTTTACGTCCTTCCGGTGCGTCTCTACGCCACGCCGTCGATCTGTTAGCATTTAACTGTTATTGTTTAACGTGTTATTCGATGAAATAAACTTCTTGTCTCTTCCAACTCCTGCCTTCCAGCTTCGCGGACGCCCTCGCGTCCCGTCTATGTACATCCTGTGCCTCAAATGAATTCTTCGCAGCGCATAAAATGGCCTCATTTACAGTTTTAATTTATTTGCCCTCACCACCTGCTTTGTCTGTGTTGGTGTGGATTCATGTACAATTGTTGTTGTCGTTGTTGTTAATGTATCGATTGCATTTGTGGTCATTGCGGCTAGCTAACTGTTTCCAGTCCCCGCCCCTGCCTTTACTAGGTTTTCGCCCTGGCTGTTTGTTTACCTTCAGACCGGCGAAGTGTTAAGAACTCCAGTTAACACTTCGCTAAAAAAAAAAAAAAAAAAAAAAAAAAATTAAGTTACTCAAGTCATTTTGTCTGTATTGCGTTTGGTGCGCTTTGGATCTTTAAGATTGTCTTGATATAATGATCAAGTTGGGACGAGGGCGACCACGGCGCAGCAAACATATTAAAATTTCGAAATGACGTCAGCACCGTCCACGTTGGCGGTGGTATAACAACAGCAACTATAATAAAACCGAAATACACCATCATATGTTCTCTTAGAAAGGGGAAGAGCAGCTAACACAGCTTTAAAGAGATATCATTAAAGTATGCCGGGGAAAATCCTTGTCTACGGAGACGGTACATAATTTTACACCTTCAAAGAACACCTACTAGAAAACTGTTCGTGGCCTAGCAGTGGCATAGAATAGATATTTACGACGAGGACCGACAAAACTAAAAGTGAATTGAGGAGAAATGAATTCAAGGCGTAGCGAAACTTTTACTTCGGTCCCATGGGGTTTCCCACTCGCACGTCTACAGCCGCCATCCACCGTTCCGCACCTCGGCGGAAACTCGATGTTTGGTCGATAATTTTAACGAGTTAAGTTGCCTTTGACAGATGCGGCTGAACACCAGCTCATGAGCTGACTTCCGACTTAACTTTAGTCGAGAAATCGAAGCATGAGCAAAGTTCAGGCAGAAATTTCGCATAACTGTGTTAAAAATCAATCTTCCTTGAATGAGGAATGAATGGAAGCCTCCTGAAGAGGGTTCGCGTGAAAGCAGCTGCTCCGAGTGGGGTCAAATTGCAGTCTGGTTCGGTATGGTTTCGTATTAACTGCAAAATTCCACAAGCTTGAAATGAAATTTTAATAAAATAACTTGCTGAATTGTTTCTCAAGTGATTTTTAAAGATGCTGCTGCTCTCGAAGTTCGCCGAAGCAAGAACCCGGAACCTCAAGCTTTCCTTCTTCACTCCTCAATTTTGCGCCAGAGATTCGTACAGATTCGTACTCTCAGGTTCATGAATATTTAACCTTCGGCAATTCTTTTGTGATAATCCTGTTCCATGCACCTCTCTAGAATGGTTCGCTTCCTCCTCTCCCCCGCACTTTCTTACCTTCGTAGTCGATACGGTTCGCACACACACAGACACGGTCTGCTATCACGCGCACACTTTGCAGGTAAAAAAGCCAAAAATTATGCTACACTTTTTGGATTGTTTCGTTTTTCAAAGGAAAGCCTCTGGAATCAGTCGCAAGAATTGCATTAAAATGATTACCTGAAAAAAAGAAAGAAATACGAATTGAAATAAGTTCTTGAAATTCTAAAGATTGGAGAGCTTCTTATTTTATTTTGCGTTGCTTCACGATTTAATTGAATATTTGAAATCTTATAATATAATAGAATTTATGAACATTTAAGAATATGTGTGTACGTCTTTCGTTTAGTCTCTCTAAAGTATTGTATTGTAGATTAAATTTTTCTGTCAAACTATTGCAATTTCTTTACAACTTTAAAATGACCCAGCTTAAAACTGACTCCATTTTATTTAAATTCGTAGACGTTTCTTTGCACCTTCCAGTGTGAAAAGTCGTACAATTCACTGTAATTTTCAAAGTGAATGTCTTTAATTCAAAATTAAAATGTACACATCTTAAAAACACCATCAAAAAGTTGCTGATTCCAAGAAGCTGCCAGTCGGACGCCAGATACTCTCAGCGAGCATCGTGAGCAACATCAGCAGATGAACGCTGCTGTCCCCCAGACTCTGCTTCTCCCAGGCTTTTCCCCAAAGGACAGTCCAACGAGTGCCAGAACGTTTCCAGAAGAACTCCAGAAGAGTGAACGACAGAGGAGACAACAAGGAATCGTTGTTAAATAGGTTGTTAAATAAAAACTCGGCTAAAGTGCTTTTTGATGTCAGATATGATTTCCTTATGAAATAAAAGCGCGAGTAAACCTTATTATAGCATTTAAATGCTTATATTTTAATGGTGCTTCTGTTGCGTTTTGATATCGCCGGAAACGGAAACTGTATCGCTGGAAACAGAACAACAGCAAGACGATATCCTTTATTTCTCCTGAAACCACACGCAGCTGTCACCACTTCGAACAGAGGCATGAGTATTAACCGGCTTTCTATAGTGGGACTTAATGCACTTAACACAAATGAAGACGGCCTGGCATTAGAGTGGTAGACCCTGAATTCGGCTAGAATCTCCGCCAAACAGTACAGCGCCAAATGGCCCAGTGCAACAACAACACAAAACAACCGGACGAGTGGCAAGACGAAGCTCCATTGAAATGCTTAAACAACTTGTGCTAAGGAGCGAATTCTGGCAGCGCTGAATTAATTGGCTGTCGAAGTGATCTGGCACCTCACTTAAACCGACACAACCTGAAGAAGAAGCAGCGCCGGGTAGAAATGGTAGGAGCCCAATTAATCAAGTCTAGAAACGAACTGCATGCAACCGCAGCAGCACGGCGGGAGGGAGCACCATCAGCTAGCGAGGCTGAGTGCACACACGGACGGATACGCACTCGTGCCATGTGCACACGCACAAACAGAAGCACACGGGCGCTTACACAAGGATGCAGGGACATGGACACACTTAATTCATTCAATATACAAGTTCACACACACGCACACATTTACACCCGCATTTATTCGTACCAGCTTATGTACTCAAGGCTCCTCCAACTCGGAGATGAAAGTGAATTTTTCCGAAGTTGTGTTGCTGTGTGTTGGCCATTCGACGCCAGTGCTGTTGTCCAGAGACGACGATTGTTGGCCGTGTCGAATTTTAAATTGTTCGAAGATTTAAGAGAGATTATTTTTCAACATGATAGCGAACATCCCGGGAAATTAATGCCACAATACTATAAGTGAGTACGAAGAAAATAAAAAAAAAAAATGCGCAGATGGAAAGCTTTTGTGTGTCAAGCAGAGTCACGCTTGAGTTTGAGGATTACTGGGAACACAATCACTACGAGTACCTGGTAGGTGGGCCTCAATGATGCCCTCGTGTGCACGTTGCACCCACAGAGATGAAGCAGGCACGTCAGATTGACAGATCGTAGCAGCCATTTGAAAGTCGATATGCAGACGAAGTGGTATTGGAGTGGTTTTGAGAGGACGTGCAACTCGCAACAACTGCTGAACTGCAGTTTGAATTCGACTTTTTGATAAGTTTATTTATAAATTAAATTCTTGGGCTCGATATTGTGGAGAAAATGCATGAGAGAGAAGCAAGGAAGTTGTGCAGTTTTTATCCCGCGTCTCATTTAAGACCCTTCCAGTTGACATCACTGCCGCATGGGGTGAGCTGAGAATTGTTGCAACAACTACGCAGCTTTCTCAGTGATTGTGACCCTGGACGGTGTCAACTGCTTCGCGATGGTTTCGACACTTGTTGCCCAAGATTACGGGCC